>CM045759.1:3970257-4277752 GCA_025200525.1 Camellia lanceoleosa | reverse complement strand
GTTGGCGGAAGCCAAAACAGTAATTAAAACATGTCCAATGAGCCGTGATAATCTGTATGCAAAAAGACTGTTATGGACAAGTCACATTCATAATCAAAACATATATACATACGTCATATACACAAAAATCCAAGTTAGGGACCAAATCCCTAACTATAACTGTACAGTCAAGGTTTAAACATTTCTTACAAAACGGAAACAGAAAGGGGAATCTAAAACATCCCAAAAACAGTCTTAGCTTAGACAGACTTGGAATCTTGAGTGAGGCACAAAGGTTGGCTTGACAAAACGGGAGCTTAACTTGACGTTTCTAACTCCGATCCGGTGGCTGGACACCTATATATAGATATAAACAGTGAGCTAAAGCCTAGTGAATAACATATGCGTAAAGGAGTTAAGAATGAATGTCCTTTCGGTAATCAAAATAGTCAATTGTATCAGTGAATCAGTTATTCAATCAGTGGCTCACATTTCATGCCATAACAGTTATTTAGAAACCATAGTAGTCATATGGGGTACATCCAATAGCAAAATAGTACAATAGGTCTTAATGGACTGAACAGTCAGTTGATGGCCATCATAACAGTAAACAGTAGTGGTTCCAAACATTAAAACTGACAGAGATCTCTGTAACGATGGCGATAAAGATGCGAATGAGAAGTTACTATGGATGCCACGAATACAGTTTACAAATAGGACAAACATTCATTCAGTAAACGATGCCATTTCAGAAAGTAGTATAATCAATCGTTCAGAAATAGTTATAATTGAACATATCTTTACAACATTATTACTCATAGAGTACTTGGCTATAGGCAAGCTAATGAGCGTCCTCGGATGCTAACCCTACACAATAACAGAACGAACACACACTAAGTTACACACTAGGGATTAATAACTTAGCCGCTTAACTTGACTCGGTGTGGTTCTATAACATTATCCTTATTAAGATGCCTTAAACTAAGCCTAAAAATGCCTAGGATGAAATGAGGATGCAAAGATGTACTTTAAAACACTTTTCAAAATTTGCTGAAAACAGGGGTCTCGCTCGAGCGTGGCTTTCTTCGCTCAAGCGAGCTTACCAAAATAGAGGGGTCGCTCGAGCGGTCTGTAAAAAAATGCAAAAGTACTGGTTGTTGAAAATCTCCGCTCGGCAGCTTTCGATGCTCGCTTCGGCGTGAGACATACCTCGCCGAGCGTGCGTCTCGCACACTGAAAACACGAGAGCTTGCAATTCACGCCGAGCCAACATTCCGGCCGGCGAGCTCTGAACACAAAGGTGCTCGTTCGAGCATGGAATCCTTCGCTCGAGCATAGAAGCCAAATTCTGGGTTTTCCAGATTTGCCTCCAAAGCTCAAACCAAGAATCAACTCAACAAAACTCAACCTTTTGGGCCAATTTTCTGGAAAACTCTTGAAAACTCATACTACAATATGTTTCAAAGATCATTTTATGAAATCAAGCCCAAAGGTAAGCCAATTGAACACAAAATTAACCACAACTTCAAGAACAAAGCTTAAATATGACATGCATGATCTCTCTTGAATTCCAACACTTCAAAACAAAATTAAATTGGCAATTTGATAGAAAAACATGGTGAATTTCTAGAATACAACCACGATATGACCATGCATGCAAGAATTTCAAGAAAGACAACTCCAAAATGCTATGTGTGGGGATATATTTTCTGAGCACCAGCACGTGGCCAAGGTGACGCCGATGTGTCAGCTTAGGTGCCACGTGTCCTGATTGTTATGCCGAGGTAATCACGGTTAGGCCGAGGTTATCTCCGAAGATATCGGAATTCGAGATAAGCGGATATGGGACAAGAGTCCTAGAATGAAGAGGGAACTCAACCTGGATGTGGACAAGAGTCCTAGATTAAGAGAAGACTTCAGTTTGGGCAAAGAGAAGACTCTTAGAGAGTTTATCTTAGTCCCACTGGAAGTCCTAGATGGGCAGTAATCCTAAGTCCAATAGGACCAGGCTCTTATTGGGACTAGGATTGTATTGGCTATAAAAGAGAGGCACCCCCATGGGTCTAAGGTATGTTTTTATATACTCAAGCTTGTGAGTTTAGCACTTGATTATCTTTGAGAGATATACTGACTTGATCGTCGGAGTGCCCCCGGGTGGAAGAACCACCGCCGGAGTCTTTTCTTTTCTGCGAGGTTACTGAGCCGTCTACTCACTGTGTTCTTCATTGAATCACTAAGGAGGCGGTGTGATCGGAAATTCACTTGGCACTATGATATGGACATCGTGTAATTCCATGAAAACAACCTTAAATTCCAAAATGAGGACATGCATGCATAAATTAATTCTTATACCAACACCTTAAGCCAATTCTTGACTCTATACACCAATTTTCCCATGAATCATGCATGAATAACTTAAATTCACAATTAAGAAGATGATGCTAGCTCAATTTTGCAATCTCCTCAATTCTTCTAAGTTCAAGCAAAAATTCTTCTTGAAGAACTCAATTTCTCCCACTCTCCCTCTCTCACTCGGTTTGGTCTAGAGGATGAGCAAAATGATGCAAGACTAAGCTCTAAACAATGTTTTCAACAAAGTGGCCCATTACAATGGCAATCATGTAATAAATTCCAACTATTGTAATTTAACTTTATTTAATCTAATTTAATCATTCCAAATTGAATTTTAATTAAACCTACCATAAAATCATATAAATTCTAATTAGCATATAACACTAATCAATTTCTGTTTTGGTCGCCAATAACACTTTCAATTCGCAGCCCGAAACTCAAAACATGAACAGATCATTTTATAGCAAACAGATAGAAATGCAATTAAGGCAATACACTTATGCAATCAATTCAGAATTTTACCATAATCAATTACTTATCATGCTTAATCAGGGATTAGCACTAATCAGAGGTGAGGATTGTCACAGTTTAGTTGGTTTTGTAGGAGCAATTTATCCTTTAAAAATGTGTATAATTGCGATAAAATTAGAATTAAACTCTTATGTGATATTAATGAACATAATGCAGCATTATATATATAATAGTAAAAAAATAATTACCAGAATCAACAGTGGCACAAGGGGTTAGTAGCTTAGGTGCTCGCCCAGGGTCTCGAATGAATGAGAGTCCCATATATTATATCTTCACTATATATTGTATATATACAGATAAATGTAACTATTTATCAAAATAGTTATTGGAAAATAAAAAAAGTAATCAAAAAAAATCTCTTCAGGTGAATACAAAATGGTTAAATCTCAAATTATCAAAACGAATAATGATAATAATAATAATACCTTATCAATTATTTTTTACTGAATATAAAAAAGATTTCATCATTATATTTACATTTCTTTCATTTCCTCGGTAAAAAAAATAAAATAAAATAAATCTCTTTATCAAAATTGTAGTACCCATCAAAATAATCAAAATTGTATGGGGAAATTACAAATTAGGGGCAGTTTGAAAAAATAATTACCAATTCATAAAAAAAATTATAATTATAATTATTAATATTTATATGATTTATCACTGATTGGTATTAATTTTTTGCAAATATCACTGATGTGATATTTTGACAAACTGTATTATACTTTTTTTTCCCAGTGTTTATACGGGTTTTTCTCATGTTGCTTCGAGTTAACTAGAAGTCTAATGGAGAATCAAATTGAGTTGGTCGGCTTTGGAAATCTTGGACCCAAAACTGGATTGAGCCCATGCAAAACCCAAACCAAATCAGCCCAACCAATAAGGGTTGGATTTGGTTGTAATATGCAAGTGTATCAATTCTTTTGTGGCAACCTTTTTTTTTTTTTTTTTTTCATATGGAAATTCGTATTAGGGTAAAAGAATATGTGTTACGCACGACTCGTTTGGAAATAGCTTTCATAGTGTTTATTGATTAAGTGTTTTTTTTTTTTGGGTTGTTGGGCTTCACACCACACCAGTATCGATTTGGATTTGAGAGGCCTTGTCAAAGACTGTTGAAACTCATCATAAATCTTATTTTAATTATTTAAATTATTCATTTTTAAGGCCTTTTATGTATATCATCTAAAAATAAATAAATTGATTCAATAATTTATAAAACATTTTTATTTTATCATTTTTGTTTTTTTGCTAACCTTTCCGTATCATCATTATAGATGCAATCCAAAACACCTAGTTCCAATCCTTGGTTAAGATTTTTGGATAAACTATCAATACGTTCTAATAATTAGACTTAATTTCCGTCAAGTCTTATTAAAAATAAAGTTTGATAAAATTATTGTTAAAAATAATTTTTTTGTATATGTCGCTAAAAATTGACAATTAATAACTTTTTTTATCATGATTTTTATAAATTGTCGCTAAAATTTATAATTAATGACTTTTTTATGACAAATTTTTTTCATAAGACCCCAATTGACCATCCTAACCCCTCTAAATGACCAATGCGGACGTATGCGAAACATAAAGAAAGGTTGAGAGAAAGAAAGAGAGAGATTGCGAGTGAAAGAGGAAGAAACATCTAGGGTTGGTTTGAGTTTTAGAGATGAGTTTTAGAAAAAAAATTTTAAAAAAATTGTTTGATTTGAGATTTTTTTCAAAAAGTTTTCAAAATCACTCTCTTTCTCTTACACATCAATCAATCACTTTTTCTCTCTCCTCTTTCATTCTCAATTACTTTTTCTCTCACACACGTCTACTTAATTACAACAAAAGATTTGCACGGATAGTTGTGGTTAGTAAATGAAATATATATATATATATTATAAAAATTGACGCATTTAAGTAATTTACATAGAAGGTGCAGCAAATCACGTATATACTTCATTTGGTCACGCTGTCCACAGATTACGTTATATTTTCTGCTTTTGAATGAATTGTTTGGTGCAATTTTTTTTATAAGTATAAAATTAATAAATAGAAAGTAAAAATTAAAAGTATCATTTATTTTATTTGTTTTTGAGAAATAAAAATTCAATATTTTTTTTGAAAAAATGGAAACCAATTTTATAAAAATAAGGATAAATTACAAATATACCTTTTAAGATTTGCTTAAAGTACAGATTGTCCCCTATAATTTGAAAAATTACAAATACTCCTTGTTAAAAAAATTTATTTAACAGAATTAATTAAAAAAAGAAATTCATAATTGTTCTCTTATACAATAATAAAATTACGTATATTATTAATTGAAACATATTTATAACATCATTAAAAAATGTTAATTAACTTAATGATTTATTAATAAAATGGACGATTTGTTATAAAATTAAAAATCTCGGGGAATGTAATGTAATTTCCAAAATCAAATGGGGTGATTTGTATTTTAATCAAAACTCAGGAGATGTATTTGTAATTTACCCTAAAAATAAATATCAAAAAATACTTTTAAATTTTTAAAAATTATTTATGACCTCCCAAAAAATAAAATTATGTAAAATTAATAAATATTTTTCATTTTTTTAATTTCTTTAACCAAATTAATTTTTAATTTTTTTAAAAAAAAATTTAAATAAATTTCTGAAAATCAAACCAAACCCAACATAGTTTTATAGGAGATTTGCACAGAGTAGTTGTGGTTAAACATTATAAAAATTGACACATTTAAGCAATTTACAAATATTATGGAAGGTACAGCAAAGCAAGTATATCTTTCACTTGGTCATACTGTCAAC
Source organism: Camellia lanceoleosa (assembly GCA_025200525.1). Lineage (NCBI taxonomy): Eukaryota > Viridiplantae > Streptophyta > Magnoliopsida > Ericales > Theaceae > Camellia > Camellia lanceoleosa. The sequence continues at coordinate 4,272,098 of CM045759.1, read as the reverse complement.
AAGGGTAGATATTGGCTGTTGGCTCGCCCAGCCCACCCGATCCAATCCTATTTTTTCAGAGCTTGGACAGATTATTTTAGGGTCAAGATGGACTAATATTTTTAACTCAAAATATTAATAGGTTAGACTTGAGGTTTATATTGTCAACCTAGCCTACTCAATCCGGCCTATTATTAAATTAATTAATTATTTATTTTATTTCTAATATATTAAAATATTTTTTTTTTTGGATCTAGACTTTATTTTTGTTGATTTTATTGAAATTCAAATTTATGGTGATATGTGATTGAATTTATTTAAAAAAAATTTCAATTTATAATAATGTCAATATATTTATTTAAGAAATATAATCTATGATTGAATTTAATTATGGAATAATTTAATTTTCTTTTAACATATAGCCGTTAGGTGAGTTTGTAATTTATAATTATTTTTTAGACGGGACTTGGGCAAACATAGAGGCCTGATGTTAGGGCCGAACCGGGTTTGGACAGATACAAAATTTTTTATTATGTAGTTTTAATCCGGCCCAAACCTAGTCCGGCTCGATGATTATCCACCCCTACTGTCAATAGATTACATTATATTTTCTACTTTTGAAAGAGTTGTTTGGTATAATTTTTTTTATAAGTAAAAAATTAATAAATACAAAGTCAATGTTAAAAGTATCATTTTTTTAATTTTTCAATTATCAATTTCTTAGCATATTTAAATTACTTTTATTTCATAAATTATAAACAGAAATTGTACTAAACACACTAATACAAAATTTTATAAGTTGAGTTTTTCTTATGTTAAGATCTCAATATGAGAGAACTTGAGAGACTTATAAGGTTCACCACAAGTCCTGTTTTGATGATCCGAATCTTTCATTTTGTAGGCCCTCAAAATGTGTAATATCTATAATAAAAAATTAGTTCAATCTAATAACCATAACTTTTATTGCATTTATCTATGAAAAAATGGACAAGAAATATATTTTTTAAATAGATCATTCATTTTTTTAGAAACAAATGCTATAAAATGAAAGATTCGTATTATCAAAACGGAACTCATAATAAGCCCTGTAAACCCCTCAAATTCTCTCATATTGGGAGCCAACCCCATTTTATAATTAAAAAAAAGTTACTAGACCCTAACAAATTGCACAACTAACCAATGCTTACTAAAGTTTAAGCGCTTTCTCATTGGATTAAAGCAAGTTGGCCAATACAAACTACATTCACCTCCTATAAAATTTTAAGAAAGTGGAAAATTCTACTATACACACTTTTATCATGTGTATTCCTAAGTTATATTATTTTTTTCTCTACTAATGACTAATTTTTTTATTTAATTATGACCTTATTTTAATTATGACTCGTGAGATCTTTGGTTATACCTCATATGTTGTTTAATTATAATTTTTTTATTTTTAGTTATGACTTTGAAAGTATAAAATTATGACTTTTTTTTTAGTTATAAGGTACATATATCACACTCTTTGAGAGATGTACACCATAATTTTTCTCTTAAAAATAGTATAACAATTTTAACATAATTGTATTAGTTTTATTTAAAATTTTAATTCACACTATGCTTAATTCATTTTGCGTTAGTAATTGTCAGTCGTATTACACTATCTTCATATTTGATTCACAAGACTAATAGTGAGATATTAATAATCATATAAAATTAGCGTATTATTCACTATCCAATTGGATTAATAAGATAAATTATCCATTGAATTAATAATCTCACCCCTACCCCATTACTAATAATCCTACAAATTTGTTGGATTAATTATCCATTAGATTAATAATTCTAAACCAAAATATTAAAACAAACATAGGATAATTGGACCCACGGATTAATAATCTTAATCCCATACTATAATCCATCCAATCAAACATGCCCTATATGTATTACTGTTAATCTCTTTAAGCTTATTAAAAAGAAAATCAATGTAATTATAGAAGATTATGAGATTTTCTACAATTTTTTTGCAAGTCCACCAGAGTTGGTTATGTTTTCTACCCTTCAACCTACAATTGCTAAGTTTAAGACTAGGAAACTATATATCAACTTATTTGAACCAAAAATAATTACCGACACATAGGGGGTAATTTTTTTTGTTAATTAAAAAAAACAAAAAACAAAAAATGCAGTTCAAAAAAATTCAAAAATGATAGACTTCAAATTTTTTACCACAATTTCTACTAAACAGCCACATGTGTGAATCCCACATGTGTGTCTTACATTTGTGAGTATTTGATAAAAAAAATTTAGGATAAATTACTAACACAACTCCTGAGATTTACTTAAATTATAAATTACCCCCTATAGTTTTAGAAATTACATTATGCCCCCAAGTTTTCTAATTTCATAACAAATAGGTCATTTTATTAATAAATTATCAAGTTAATTAATAATTTTTAATAATGTTAAAATTTTATTTCAATTAATAATTCAGATAATTTTATTTTGTATAGGTGAACAGTTAGAAATTACACTTTTTTAATTAATTCTGTTAAATAAAAAATTCTGATAATGAGGTATTTTTAATTTTTCAAACCACATGGAGTAATTCGTATTTTTAGCAAATCTCAGGAGGTGTATTTGTAATTTACCCAAAAATTTATATCATTTAACATTGCTCAAAAAAAATAAAAATAAAAATTCCCTCTTTAATAAATATTTGCTCCATGTCTCACTAATTGGTAATTTCCCCTTGCACTTTCCAAGGTAGGTTAGGGATAGGGTTGTAATTTTGGCCTATCGAGGTGGCTGTAAGAAACTTCGCTAACTTTGAGGTGGGCCCCGCTCGTTTAGGTCCGGGCCCAAGCCTAGCTCAAGGCCTTGGGCCAGGGCCTGAGCCATCGTTCTGAAGTTCGGCCCGGCTCATGGGCTCGGCCCTTTTGGCCCAACCCATCGGCTCGTCCAAAAGCCCAGCCCGAAGCCCGGCCCACCAGAGGCCTAGTGTTATTTTTAATGGAAAATAATAAACTTTTGATAGAAAAAATTGAAAATTTGTTTAAGCCCACTCAAAGCTCGAGCCCAAGCCTAGGGGCCCGGCCCACTGGCCCGCCCAAAGGCCAAATACTCCTACTCCTGGGCTTGGGCTTGGGCTTGGGCATAGGCTTAGTTTTCTGGCCCGTGGACCGGCCCGGCCCAGCCCTATTTTTAGCGAGAATCTGCAAGGCTCGACATGGGCCCGGCTCGGGACGGACTGGGCCGGGTTAAAATACACCCCTAGTTAGGGAGGATAAGGTTTAGCGCAAGTTGGCCATTTGCAATTTTCATTTAAGCTTGAGCTTACTCAAAAGCATATTTCAACTTATTTAATGGCCATATCCATAATTGTCTTGGATACAATACAACTCAATAATAAATTTAAAATTCAACTCTTTTTCTCACTCATTAAACCCTTTAAAATTTTAATATAAATTGTTAAACCATCAAAAATTTTAATATAAATTATAAACACATCAAATTTACACTATTATTTATATGTGTGCACCTCTGATTATATGTCAACATTCATATATACAGAATAATATTTGCTAAATTCGCCTTTTCAAGAAGAGGGTGAAGTAAGAGCGTCAAACCATTTTTCGTGTAGAGAATAAACAATGTTTAGTAATGACAGGAACTTCTCTCGCATTTTTGCAGTAAGAAGCTATACACTTGCAATGAGGATTTGTAAATCTTGTAACATTGAGATTCATAGAATCATGTCAAAACCATGGTTAGCCAAACAAACTATGGCTACTCTGCCTTAGCCTTCGTTTCGAACTAGATTGTCTTACTAATTTTTTTAACTTATTTTATCTTTTTATAACTAAAATAGCCAAAAAAAAAAAACCTATACCAAAGTCTTCAGTTTGACCAACATCCTAATGTCATTCAGCTAAGGCCGAATACAACTAATTTCCTTGACCAACTAAGGTCAAACATTTGTCCTGTCTCATTTGCCTGACATATCAATTATGTTTGGGCTTGATTGACGAAACAAAACTCAAACCTAGACCCCAAAAAGAGTAATAAAATAACCAATTGTGTTGAAATAAACAAGCTTTTTCATAACTAAAATCCTCTCATTACTCAAATAAATGTAAATAACATTTTGATTACTATAGCTTAACATTGAATGATCACGCAAACAAGAAAACTAGCAACACAAAAGGAATCACAGTTGTAATTTAACTCCAACATATGAACAGAGAAGTAAATGGTCTGATTTGATTTGTACACTGGACCATATGCTCATGTCATAGTGTTACCATGACATCTTTAGGATCTTTCAACCATAAGTGAAAAAAAAAAAAAAATTAAAAAGAACAAAAAAATAAAAAGACAATGATACATTGGATGGCTGGAGACATTTGTTTACAGAAGTGATCGACTCTGCTCACTAAGTTGGTTCAGCTGATTCTGATGATTCCTGTGTCGGTTGATTTCTCACTATCAATACCTTCTTTTGTAATTCCAAGTTTGACATCCGCTCATCCTCCAATGCTCGCTCAAGCTTTTAACCAACCGACCAAAGGTATTAGCGTAGTGTTATTCAAAGATAGATGACCAAAATTAGAAGTGTTAGTAATAAATCTATATATCATTGACAAAATTGCTAATACTAACATACAAATGAAGAGTGAAAAACATATAGTACCCAAAAACAAAACAAAACAAAAAACCGGTATTACCTTTGCTGCTCTAGTACTCCATTCCCCTAGTATAGCTCTCAGCCTTTCATTCTCCTCAACATACTGTTCCAGCAATGACATGTGAAATTTAACAATATGATTTTAAAAAAAAAAAAAAATTAAAAAAAAGGATAAGAAAGAGAGAAAAAGAAAGACGATCTAACTGATGCAAAGATACCATTTGCAATAATATATTGACTTCACAAATGATATTTTGATGCTGAAAATGTTTTTAGGGGAAATTTTAAGGGTCCTATCAGTCCTGACAGTTAACAAACTGATTATCCTCCCCACTGGGAAGCCAAAGGCCAACAAAGTTGCGAGTCTATCTCCAAATGCCATCTTGAGGAAAACAGAACGCTTAGCTGAAGCAAATTTTAAGGTTTGGAAATCATTGTGCAAATAAGAATATACATGATAAAGGATAAATTCATTCCACAGTTTTTCAGTTCACTCCAGTTCTCACCAAAAACAAGAATTATGGAAAACATATCTGTTTGGATTTTTAAAAACTTGTTTTCTAATTTTATTTATTTATTTGAAAAAATTAGTAACTAATTTGACAAAATAAATACTAAAAAAGATTTTTTTTTTTATTTGCAAAAGTTTTCGCTTCAAAAAGGAGAAAAACCATATAAAAATGTGTTCTAAATTTTTTTTTCACTTTTTTCACCAAACTAGTTTTTGAAATTTTCTTAGAAAACAAATTCTAAAAACTTAACCAAACTGCATTCAATAAATAAGGCTTGATGCCCCCAATAGGTATCCTTAGCAATGAGAAAATCAAAATTCTCTATAAATGCAGAACTCTGTCCAAAAGAATAGAGAGGAAAAAGAAGAAGAAGAAGAAGAAGAAGAAGAAGAAGAAGATGATACAGACTGACAGACACTGTTTTCCTTCCGAGGATTTGGTAGTGTTTCTGGTTCTTTTTTCCAAAGATAAGGATTTTCAATTCTTTTGTTCTTATTTTATCAAATCCCATTGTCTGAGTTTTTGTTTTGTTTTGTTTTGTTTTCCATATCTTTTATTTGTGCCTCACAACAAGAACAATAACAAACTAGGTATCTATATAAGCATATAAGATGGGACAGAGAGATTAAAGACACTACATAATGCTAGTAAAATACCTGATTATTGGTAGTCTGGCGAAAACGCTGGATCTCAGAGTCTCTCTCAGCAATCAAAGATCGAGCAAGGCTCAACTCAGATTGCAATTGATTCATCTGAACATAACAATCATTCTCAACATCACCAAAAAGAAACAATATCACTCAGATTGAAATGCTTGATGAGGTTCATAGTTCACATGATTCTAGGTTGGGAGTTTTGTAACTTAGAGAGATAAGAGAGCTTTCTGTTGAGCAAAAGAAGTAGGTGAGAGGTTCAGACTCATGACAATTGAGTAAATTCTAATTGTGAATTGCAGGTTAATTACATCATTCAAGTGTAGAGCCAAAAGTAGGGAGCATAATGAAAACTGGAAAAGCAAGAGGAAAGGAAACACAAAAGAGAACCACTAGGGAAGCATTATAAATATTCTACTCAGATGAAACAGCATTAAATTTTAACCTTCTTTGGGTTGAGAAAACAATGTATTACCTCAGCTGAAAGTGTTCGTAATTCCTGATCACGAGCTGCCAAAAGATGAGCAAGATCAACCTGCAATAGGAGCCGGAAAAATATTACTATTAACTATTCAATCAGTCCAGTTCTGCCTCAAGAGAAGGAATTAAAAAGTAGATGAAGAAAAAACACACCCATGTAAGTTCATTATTTAAGAAATCATACAAGAAACAAAACATTTATAATCTACATTTTAGACTCTTTTAAGTTTGGTACCAAAGAAGAGGACCCTTCCACCAAACCGTCGAGTGAAAAGAGATTATGGGTCCATATGGCTTGTAGTTGATATCCTTCCATTTCTCAACAATTTCCCAATTTCTGAATCTGAAGCCAGCCATTATCGGCTGGCTACTATAAGGATAAATTTCTCATCCCACTTCCAGATTCCATTATAGTCTCAATACCAGAAGGAATTTAACTACTACTTCAATCTCCTTTAGATCAAAAGAAAAAAGAAAAGAAAAAGAGCATGTGGCCATATACATATTCGAATAATATTTCAGGAACAAAATTTACACGGTAACATATATTTTTTTTTAAATATTATTTTTACCCAGAATGATAATTAATTACCTGTGGGGTGCTCCCATCATTGGATCGCTCATATTTGCTTAAGCATTCTTGCAACCGAAGGATCTGAAAGGATACACAAGGTACGGAATTTATGAGAATCACATTACCACTTTTTACCACTAATGAACTAATTATGCATATCAGAGCATCTCATTGCCCACTATCAATCAATACCTCCTCACTTAGAAAGTGAAGATTTTCCCGTTGATATTGCAACAAAGCCATTTGCTGATCAGCAAGCCGACCACCATCATGGTACCTGCCATGTTAAGCAAATATCACTACATGAATATTGCCATTTAGAGGTTTGTTTTGGTTTATATAATGGTGCAATAATTTAGGTATTACAGCTACAACCCCCTCAACTTACACAAAGAAGAGGGGGGGGGCGGGGCGCGGTGTTGGTGGTGGTTTGCGCTGAGAGTTACATCATTCCTTTGGCATACTTAAAATATATTTGGTTGGGTGAACCCTTCCAATTTTCAGAAAAGTATGTGCTGCCTTTGAAACTCCAATCCAAGTAACCATACAAAAATTCCAAAGGAAAACCAAAAAAAGAATTATATTCTGAAGAATATTCGAAGTTCAAGTTGGCACATGGAACACATGCACCTAGTAGTACATTAAGCCTTTTGTAACCATTTAACTAAATTTTCAAAAAATCAGATTACTAACCCAACAACAACAAATAATAAAAATGATCTTTAATTTAACTTACTGAACCTGTACAAGGGGATGTCAAAAACGATTTAAGCCTTTTGTAACCATTTCCTATGATTCAGAATAGTAACTAGATTTTCAAAAAATCAGATTACTAACCCAACAACAAAAAATAATAAAAATGATCTTTAATTTAGCTTACTGAACCTTTACAAGGGGATGTCAAAAACGATATCATCATGCAAACTTCCATGATCCAACCAAGGAGTAAGAAGTAGTGCCTCTTAGGTGTGGTGGAATCCGAGTAGCTAATTGCACTAATGTAAAGTATCAGCCAAAAATAAAAAAATAATTGAATAATTACTCCCTCCATCCTATAGTGTTACTCCTTATTTCTAATTTAGGATGTCCAAAATATTAGTCCTCTTTGAAAGTCAACAAAAAACTTTATAATTTTCCAAATAATAAATATTTAAAAGTAGGAATGACGGGGACGTTTTTTCTTTTGGAAATCAATTCCTTCTTAATTTGAATTTGAACTACAAGTCCCCTTAAAAGTTGGAATTCCCAAAGGGGACTAACATTGTGAAATGAACAAAATAGAATACATTCATGACGTGTTCAACTAAAATATAAGTTTATAACATTGACGTCAATCTTTACAGAAAAACAAGGAAATTAGACACTCACAAAGCTAAAATTGTTTCACAAAAATTGAGAATATAGGTTCAATAATATTTCACTACCTCAACCCTTCCAAAGAACTTGATGGCTGAAGGGGAGAATATAATGACTTCAAAACATCAGGATGAGAATCCAACGAATTATACTGGTGTATGTAACCTGCAAGCAAAAAAATGAGAATTTCATTTAATTCTGAAGAGAGAGAGAGAGAGAGAGAGAGAGAGAGAGAGAGAGAGAATGACATTCAAATTATAAAATGTGAACACATTGGAAAAGAAACTTTCACTGGAAGAAAGAAAAAAAAAAATCCACAAATTAAGTTTTGCAAGAAGTAAACCTAAGTTGGCAGTAGGCTGGTAGCCATGAACACCCAAAAGGTGGGTTGGCTCTTGTACTCTCTTTTTTTGGTTCAAATAGCTGGTAAAAATTGTCTCATTGGAGCAGTTGTGAGATTTATTTTGATCTATGTTATACAGACTCTTCTATTTTCCCCAATGTTGGGATATGCATCCAATACCTGTACCCAATTTAGAAACCTGGATCCTCTAATTTTACAGGATGTTTAAAGAAGAAGACGTTCACATTTGCTAGTAAATAAGATCTAGTTTCTCACATGGCTAGGAGATACAAATTCCATATTTTGTAACTAAGGTTCAAATGTGTGTCAGCAACTCTGTAGGAACTTCAATTAGGGGCAAAAAAGAAGTCAGTACTAGGAACTTTTGATGCAGCATAATCTGTCCCTAAAGTAAACAAGGGGAAGTATAAGCTACTTTACATGCATCAAAATAAACTGCAAGACATATACACCACTCCATTACCAAAGATATATTTAGGAGTTGCATGGATTCAACTCCTGAATATCTCCAAGTATGCATGCATGTAAACTCACCAACGTATACACTCATGAAAAACCCAGCAAATACTACTTCAATCAGCATAATGATCCTGTGAATTTGGCAAGTAAGCAAAAATATTGTCAGCAAAACATACTTCTGAAAAGTAACAAGGAAGATCAGTTCTGAACTTGAAACTGGCAGAATAGATAACTAGCTTTAGTTTCAGTACTGATTCATCCAGGAGGACTGGGATCAACTTAACAGATTTGACTAAATTTGTCAAAAATAATTCATACCGCAGTGTTAGATTAAAAAATACAGAAAGATAAGTGAAATTCATCAACAACACATGCTTGAACTCAAATATATATATATATATATATATATTAAAAAAGAAAAAAACAAATTACAAGAAAAAAGATGTACAAGGTATTGAAATGTTCTATCTACTGGCATATTACCACCATCAAAAATGCAATCATGGATCTGAAAAAAAGACAATTAAGAGAGCAGTGAAGTATTTTTTCATAAGGCGGGTTACAAGTTCTGGAGTTACTACCGACTATGCTTCGTGGGCAGTCTCTACTTCATTAACTGAACTTCCTCATTACTTCGTATAAACAAGCATGGCTACCATCCATCAGACATTGAACGAAATGACAAATTAAACATGGCATCATAGGGCTACTACCACAACTATCAACCGTAACTTTCTTTCTTTTATTTTTGACAAGTAAAACAAATATCAATGAAGAGCATCCAAAGGGGATGCTACACATAAAAAAGGAATCAAAGGTTACACTTAATAACCTCGACATGCAATGTGTCGTATATCTCTATCTCTCAGCAAATCCCATACCATATCCCCTTTTTATGATGAAAGGAATCTTATAGAATCAACATTGTTCACTACTAGATGTGGAAGCACACATGTATGCATGTGATCACCACCCATACTTGATATTTGTATGTGAAGCTTACCATGTACAAAAGTTTGTGCCTAGAGGGGGGTGAATGGGCCAAACACTGACTAATTACCACTTTCAAAAATATCGGCCAACTAACAATACCAATTCAATCTTAGATCAGGTATGATAAGGCAAATCATCATAGAATAATAAAACAAGAAAGTGAACATAGTGATTTAATGTGGAAACCTTATGGGAAAACTCTCCCACGAGATATAAAAAAAAAAAATCCCAACACTGCAAACAATCCACAAAAAATCAAAGGCTTACAAGACAGGTTTACAAGAGTCAGATGAAAGAACTATAACTTTACCTAGTTAACCTAACTTCAAAATCTCTCTACACTCCATGAGCTCAGCCTGAAATAATCAACCTCTTTTGATTTGTCATACCACCATGAAGATCCTCACCTTGATCTCTGCCTGTGACAATTCCATTTACCTAAATGGCTATGGGATGTCAAGATACTAAAGTGCAATACATAGTGTGAAGATAATTATTTGAAACTCGAGGAAAAAAAAAAAAAAAATCTTAAGATGCTAAGGTTGAAAAACACTCAAAACTCTCTCAAGACTATTCAAATAAGTGGCTTAAACCCTAAAAATGGGTTAGGGTCTAATATATATCAAAAGAGCAATCAAAAACCTAAAGCAAACAAATTGGTCATTTTCCCGCATGGGTGATCAAGGCCTTATAGAAAGCAGTCTCTGAAATTTTTATGAGCAAAAATAAGGACGCCATGGCTCAAGCCTAAGGTGACTCTCAAAGAGCGCACATGAGCATTGAGCACTGGTAAGGCGCATGGGGGATCGAGTGCTTATCAATTGAGCACTGGTAAGGCGCATGAGGACTCACAGACTTATCAAACCCTCAACTCTAGAAATGTGTGAACTCACTAATTTTGTTTAAAATGGGTTCTATAGTCAATGCAATACTCATCTAATGGAAAAAACAAAAACAAAAAAAATATCAAAATCAGTATAATTTGAAAACACACAAGTGTCCTACGAAATATTCAACATGCAATGCAAATATATCACTGAGTGATGTTTGCAACTGCTGATTTGAATCTCCAGCTTGAACATCAACAACTAAGATTCATGTTTTGTCATACAAATAATCGCAGACACTATCTATCCTAAATCCTATCTCACTATGTTTACTCTTAACACAACTCTTGAATTAATTGGTGATTGGAGCCTTGGAGGTGATTGTTGGAATATTAAAATATGACAAAGCTTCAAACACCAAATGGTGTGTTGCATTCATAACATAGTAAGGATTTCATAGACCAAAAAAAACAGGAACCACAAAATCCTTGTCATAGCCTTTAATTGGAACTGCTTGAATAAACTCCACAAAAGTTCAATATCAAAAGCCATGTGGATTGCAATAATAGACTAAGACAACAAACATTTTCAGGTTGCCCTAATGAATCATTCATAAGGACACTTATGCCTGCACTGATGCAAAAACTCAAGACACAATTAATAATAAATAAATTAATTAAAAAAACGCTCAATTAGTACACATTAATGTGTGTTTGGGAGGGGAAAAATTGGGCACACACCTAACTTCTGGCATAGTGCACAAAGTGGTTTCCCCGAGACTTGAACCCATAACCTCAAGGTTATTAGGCCAAGGTTTTACCATTGAACCAATGGTCACCCCTTCAAGACACAATTAATCATTTGTAAAAAAAAATTATGCCTGCATTGATGCAAAAACTCAGACACAATCAACATAAAAGTACATTGGCCTTTCTCCCTTTCAAACTGACATAAAACAATTATCTTCCAAGTTGAAAATTATAAAAAGAATCACTTTCTGATGCTTGCACAAACTTAAATACTCATTGAATAATCACATATCTATATTTATTTTTAAAAAATTCACTTGTATATATATACAATATGAAATTTATGAATCTAATGTAGTCATTATTAAATTATGTAAAACAGAATCCAAAAAGCTTTGTACTAACATCATAAGATAGAAAAACGGATTATTGGGAAAAACATTAAAAAAAAAAAAAAGTAAAACAATAAAACATAACAAATTGAATATGCACATAACTCAAGAAAGCCAAATAATTAAATCTTCAGCTATTTAGGTATGGGGTGTGTGTGCATACCTGAGTAAGACTGTGATAGAAAGAATACTAATATGGGGCCTCCACACCATGACAAGCAGCATTGCAGCAGTTCCTGGCAATGAACCAATATATTTGAGATAAATAATTACAAAAAGACAAAGTTCACAGATCAATTAGTTAGTCGTATGTCAGATGCAAACCTGAGAATAAAAGTAAGACCATGTGCAATAACCTTGTATGAAAAAACTACCCTAACTTGAGAGTATTAAAAAAAAAAAAAACTTACAAACGAAACAGCCATTTTGTTATTTAAATTAAACACCATCTCTCATTTGAACTGCCTAACATTTCATGTGAAGTTGTGACCAAGTTGATGGAATTGAAAACCATGATTAAAATTGCAAAAATAGTTTAAGTAGAACCAAAGCTGTCATAAGTGAATCAATGATATTTCTCATTTTGAAACACATAATATTTCCCATGAAACTTTGGTGAGGGCCGGGGGCGGGAAGCCAATGGAATTTAATGAAGAGATGTGAAAAACCATTAGAACATTGGGTTAACCAGAAAGAAAAATGACATTGGTGAAGTGCCATATCTGCCCTAACGAGTGAAAGCAAAATAAAAATTGATACAATATGGGTGTTTGGAAAGTGGCTATTTTTTAGGCTTTTTGACTATTTGGCTATTTTAGTAGGCTATTTTAGTTTTTGTGCTTGGAAAGATGGGTTGAATTTTTTGTTAGATTGGTGTATTGAAAAATGTATTTGAAATGATGTGGGGTAGTAAATGACCAAAATGCCCGTGTATATTGTAGCTGCTGCTGTGGGTTCTCAAAAATTAAAAGGGCAAAAGTGTTATTTTACCCTCTGTCCGTTACAGCTGTGCATCATGTGGGAAGTCCTCTGCAACAGTACTTTTTGGATTTTTTTTCTGAAGAGGCTAAAATAGCCTATAAATTTCATTCCCATACACCGCCAATACAACAGAAGCCAGTCGCAACAGAATCAACCCTCACTTAATAAAAGAAAAGAAGAAGAATGAAAAGGAAAGAAACTGCCCTCTAGTCCAAGAAGATGAAAATAAACTTGGGTCTCATAATTTTTTTTACACTAACTACTTATCAATAAATTTTTTAAGAATACCACGTGCTAACACAAATAAATGAGCAACAAATGATTTTGGTGCAACGAGATCCCTAAATTGTATGCTTCGCCAATGAAAATTTTAAAACATTTATCGATCAGAGTATAATTCCATTTCACCATCAAAGTACAACCTTCATAATCCACTAAAGCAATTTTTCCCATATTTCCTAAAGCAAAGTATGCAAGTTTGTTGCAGTATTTTATCATCATCAAATAGATCTTCAAAATTGTAAAGATCAAACAAGTAACATGGAGTACGGAATTTGATACCTAATAACATGAATATAATTTCCTACAACAATTGATTGTGCTATATTTTCAACTATATAGCATTAAAAAAAGATTTCTTACCGCCATCATAGTTGAGAAAATGAAACCCGTGGGAACAATAATGAAGAACTAAAATACATACCATATGCAGTGGTGGCAAATGGAAGGCGAACAACATGCTTCAACTTCTGGCTGAAAACATAGTAACCCTGCAAAATCGATGAGCATTTCACATCTAATCTAAGTAAGCTAACAAAAGTATTAGAGATCCCAACACCAATACACAATAAGAGAAACAAATCTGGTTCCTTGTTCCAGCTATAAATTACCCTCCTCCCCAAAAAATAATTGATTGTGGATCAGGAGTAGTTTCATCCCTTAATATAACATAAGCCATTCATTCATGATTAGAAGAAAAATGATTTTATTTTATCCAATCCATGCTGCATTAATAAGGACAACTTCCCAACATCCCAAAACCAGAGAACTAATAGAACAATATCACCCTTCCCACTTTCTGTACTGCCCATAAAGTTTCACATACGCATGCATACATACATGTGGTTCATACATACACCTGCATGCACAAAGACAATTTCGTGAACTTATGTGCGTAGAACCCACCCCAGCGACAAAAAAATCAACCTAATGCCTGTCTTTCTCCTCATACCCTTCCAAATAGGGTGGTTGGATGAAGTTGTACAAGTCTGCAATCATCAATGGTAGTATTTAACCTCTCATAAGGATGAGAGGTATAACATGATTGGTATATCTTTCACAGGTCGCTTTTGTTGGCTCGCTGAGAGTTTGGTCCTTTCCTTGAAGATTGTTTTGATTTTGTAGAAATTGAAGTCGTGATTTGTTGTATATGATTTCTTTTCTTTTCTTTTGTTTTCTTTATTTATTTTCATGTACAGTGTGTACATGGATTCATCCACACCATGCTCATTGAAAACAGAGAGGTATAGCTCTTTCTAACAACACCTATTTCTATTTGGTTTTCCTGTTTTTTGGATCTTTTCCCTATCTTCTACTTACTTTCTCCTTATATATAGAGAAGCTACTTTCTTTTCTCTCATTCTATGTCCTCTCTTTTTTCGTATGATCCATCTTTCCAAGCCTAAAGGTTAGGTTTAATGTCAATCCCATTTTTGTCATTCATGCCAAAAAATCATGTTCATAACTATCTCATACTCAACAAAATTCCAACTACTATTGGGGTCAACTACACTAAGATCCCTCAACTATTAGCGAATATCACTTTACCCCCTCATCTATAAACTCCCACATATTGACCCCCCTCAACTATTGTATACATCCCTTTTGGAGGTGGTCTAAAAGGGGTCTGCAGCGGGTGAAAATGATACATTTTTATAGTTAAGGGAGTCAAAATGTACAGGTTCATAAACGAGGGGGGGTAAAGTGATACTCGTTAATAGTTGATGGGGTCTTGGTGTAAATAACCCTTACTATTTTATCAAGAGAAATGTGTCCATATGGATCATATACCTACACTTATTTGATCAATTTCTTATTATAGGAAAGGAAAATTGAGCTCCTAATATTCCCCTAATATTCAATTCCATCAAGCCCCTAATGTGTCTATATGGACAACATGGCCCTACTAGGCCATGGTCCATAATCAATGTAATTGGAACTCTACATGTGAGGCAAGCAAAGAGGTATCCAACCCATTTGTGAACTTAGCAAAAAAGGAAAAAAAAAAATGAACCCAGAAAGTGATATTCAAGAATGTAAAAATAGCTATTTTACAACAATTCCAAATTGCTTCTAACTTAACCACGTATACACCATTTTAGCCTATATTTCCTCAAAATACTAATTTTAGCATCAATTGCCAAAATTATCAAAATAGACCAAAGGATTCGGTAAATTAAGAAACTTACAATGCCCTCATATCAACAACTTTTAAAGTCAATCCAGGTAGCAATTAGCAAAAGACCATATTATAAGTACCATCATCATCTGAAGAACAATAAAGCATGAAGTAGGTGCAAGTGTCCAACTTTGCCATGTAGCATGAAACGTCACCTCTATGATGGCCTTAGGATGCCACATGTCAACCTCGTAAGGCAACGACACATGGTCCAATGGAGCATCACTGCATTCGCACCTTCAAATGAAGCAAGACCAAGGACAAAAGCATAAGGGACCCACAAGTCTTCCCTTGATTGGTATCATCGACTAGCTGCCAAAAAGGGCACTTGCCCCCTCGACTGGTAAGGTAACCTGATCAGCCCTCAAAGGAGAGCTCACCACCCTGGCTCCCTTGATCAGTAACATGGATCAGCTACCAAAAGGGCACGCAGTTTTTTTGAGTAGTCCATGTCAATGATCTCTAGGACAACAATAGGGGTGTTCAAGCAACCAAATCATCCGACAAATCCGACCCGAACCGACTGACCCGAAGACATCACGGACGGTTTCGAGCTTAAATTCGGTTTTCGGTTCTGCATAATTAAAAATAACTAAACCCGAACCGACCGTATATTACTAATAATGATGCAAAATTCTGATGATGGTGCCACATGTATTTATCTAATTGGTTTGACAGATTACACACAACTTCCAACACCCTTATCTCTTCCTCTTCTCCACATTTACAGACATCTCTATCTCAAAGAACTCAAAAAACGGAACATGATGATGATTTCACCAACCCCCCTTTCGTCTCTCTCTCTCTCTCCCTCTCTCACAGTCACAAATTTCAAACCATCTTGTATCTCAAAAAACTCAAACGACAGATAGATGATGATGGTCTCTCTCACAGTCACAGATTTCAAACCATCTTGTATCTGAAAAAACTCAAACAGCAGGTAAATAATGATGAGCACCTACCTACCCTCTCTCTTTCTCTCTCTCTCAGGCTCTCACTTTCTTCATAAATTTCCCAAGTTTTTTCTCTCTCTCTCTCTCTCTCAGGAATCCTCTCTCTGTTTCTCTTTGAAACCCTAATGCATCCATAGTTTCTCTAATGGTTTCACCCCTAAATCTAAACTCAATCTTTAATTTCAAACCCTAAATACTCGATATATTGAAGATCAACTATGAAAACCCTCTTTGATTCAAGGCTATTGATGAAGAAAACCCTATAACTTCGAAGTATTGAAGTTTCAAAGTTCTCGACTCAACGATTAACCAAACCCCAGGTACAATTTTACGAAAATTTTGTAATTTTTTTGTTAATGGTTCATCACTGTTTTAATAATTTTTACTCAAACCTTCCAACCCATTCACAAATTATTCTCTCTCTCTCTCTCTCTCTCTCTCTCTCTCTCTCTCAAAATTAAAAACACACACATGTATTACATACATACACCCACTCTCTTTTGCTTTTCTCCTCACTCCTCTCAGACATGAACTAGGATTTTCTCCGGAAAATTGAAGAGTGATTTGGGAAAAACTTTTTTCCAAATATAGAAACAGAAAGATTTTTCAAATAGATTAGTACTATTTTTTTTTTCAAGATTTTGGTTTTTTTTAGTGCTAAAATATGGTAGATATCATATATGTATTTGATAATTGTTTCATAAGAACTGAATATGATGGTGCTAAATTTTTCAGTTTCCAATAACAAGTTATTTATTTCTGGTTTGGAAGGAATTGGATGTTGCCACATTGGAAGTTGAATCTGCTAAGCCCTTAATTAAACATCACTATTTCTAATACCATGGCCACTTGGCAAGAAAACATGTTTTGGATGCGAAAGGTTGATTTTTTGTTTTTTTGTATTTTCGATCTACACACTTAAGTTGCCTTGTATTTTTTTAGATGGTGAGATATTAAGTCAAGGTTTTAAATGTTTCTGTTCATATTGATTGATCTGTTTAATGTGTTCTTTATTCAAATTAAAGGTATTGAAAGCATAATCTTTGCTGATTTGTTCAAGTTCTGTTTGAAAATACATTGAGCTACAAGTTATGATTACATTGAACTTCATATATTTTTGTAATTGGTTTAGACAAATCAAATATATTTATTTGTTGGGTTATAAGTTTTGAAAAATAGTCTTAGTTTTTGTTTTTTCAGTTTTAGAATTGGTTTTAAAAAAAAAATCAAAATGTGTATTATTTTTAACTGCTGTTATGATTTTTGTTTAAGTTTGTCATGTTTTTGTATCATTGCTTTTAAATTGTTCATGTAATCTTTGTAATAGATAATGGATCATCCAAATCAACCTACTGCCCAGGATGCTACTGTTATTCCCCCTTCTACTATCTAAGACCCTATTGATAATCCTTTAAAACCACCTAAGGTGCGTGTGAAAGGTACTAAGAGAAAACCTTCAAGAGCATGGGATCATTTTGATAAAATCAAGTCTGAAGATGGGGTAACTAGGGTTGTTTGTAAATATTGTCAAAAGGAGTATTTGGTTGATTCGAAGGGGCATGGGACAAGCAACTTGTTGAGTCACTTGACTATATTCTCACAGAGATGTGGATAATAATGGAAAACAAACTTTGCAAAAGGTATTGGGAGAAAACCTTCAAGGGCATGGGATCATTTTGATAAAATCAAGTCTGAAGATGGGGTAACTAGGGCTGTTTGTAAATATTGTCAAAAGGAGTATTTGGCCGATTCGAAGGGGCATGGAACAAGCAACTTGTTGAGTCACTTGACTATGTTCTCGCAGAGATGTGGATAATAATGGAAAACAAACTTTGTCTTTTCAGTCCAAAAAAGATTGAGATGAGGGTGTTAATCTTGTGGCAACGAGCTTGAGTGTAGAAGTTACAAGAAGAGCTCTTGCTGAGATGATAGTGCTTGATGAATTACCTTTTAGGTTTGTGGAAGGTAAAAGGTTTTAAGAGATTTTGCGCCGTTTTGCAACCAAAGTTTAAGAACATTCCATCTCGTGTTACCATTGCTAGAGACATTGTAGGGATTTTCTACAATGAGAGGAATAGGTTGAGGAAAGTATTAAAAGGGTGTAGGATTTGCCTTAACATTGACACGTGGACCTCAATTCAGAACTTAAACTATATGTGTCTCACAGCCCACTTTATAGATGATGACTGGAAATTGCAAAAAAGAATCATAAACTTTGGTCAAGTGGAGGATCATAAAGAAGAGACAATTGGTAAAAAACTTAAAATGTGCTTACTCGAATGAAACATTGGTAGCATATTTACATTGACTGTAGACAATGCTAGTTCCAACAGCACCATAATTAAGTTTTTAAAGCGGAAAACAAGGGACTGGAAAGGGACTGTTTTGGGGCATGAGTTCTTACACATGCGCTGTTGTGCACATATTCTGAACCTTATAGTGGGAGATGGTTTGAAAGAGCTTTATACATCCATTGCTAGAGTTCGTGAAGCTGTGAGGTATGTAAGGTCCTCTCCCAATAGATATGAAGTTTTTAAGAAGTGTGTTGAGAAACAAAAAATTGTGTCGAAAAGTCTTGTGTGTCTTGATATGCCAACTAGGTGGAACTCCACCTACCTAATGTTGGAAGCTACTGAAAAGTTTGAAAAGGCTTTTGAGAGATTAGAGGACGAGGACTCTAATTACCGAGCTTACTTCAAGCGTTGCGAGGGTAAGGATGGAGATGGGCAAGTGTTTGGGGATGAAGATGAGAATGGGGATGGGGATGGGGATGGGGATGGGGTAAATGGGAGGAAGAAATCAAGGAGATCTCCAACAGCAAGATTGGAATAATTGCAGAATTTTTTTAAAGTTCTTAAAACTTTTTTACAATGCAACCAAACGATTTTCAGGTTATCTTTTTGTTACTTCCAATTACTTCTTTGATGAGATATTTGTCATCCAAACCAAGATAGAGCAATTAATCAAAAAGGATGACACACTTTCGTCCACAATGGCACAAAAAATGAAAGAAAATTTTGAAAAATATTGGGGTAATGGGGGCTAAAAATAATATTAATTCATAAAGGCCCAAACATGAAGGCCCAACCCGCCCAACCGATCTGAACATGACCGTTAAACCGAAAATCATCTACGAGCAGTTTCGACAACAAATCCAGTTGGCAACGGTTGATTTTTCAATCCACTTGCATTATTCCGGTTCAATAGTGGATAGAGGTCTAACCCGACCCAAACCGACCCGTGTACACCCCTAGACAACAGTTCACTCCTCGATTGGCCTCAATGAGCAACCTACCACAAGAAGATATCCAACCTATACCTAGTTCTGTTGTGTTAAACCTAAGACGAAAGTAAGGCGTAGGACATCTGCTCAGGATCACTGGAGAAGCTATGGTTTGGAGGCTAAAGTCAATGGATTGTTAGGATTGCTTGGTCACCCCCTTGGGCAGCCCCACCTTGACCAATTTGGAGAGATAGGGACTTTGACCAAGACATGTTATATCTCAAATGATGTATCTTACCTACCTCTTTTGACTTAGAGTAATGCTAAGCTTCATGAAAAAAATATCATGAAAAGCTTCATGAAAATTCTCCACCATTAGATTAGTTTGTGGTGTTTTATTATATGTTATGCAATCACATACATTAAGTTACAACTTATCCATCATAGAGCACTATAAGACATAACTAAGTTTATGCTATTTGCAAAACTAAGACTTCAAAATTAAAACAAACTTACATTAAAGTAAGTTGCTTTTCTTGTTTTGCTGCCTACCACACTAGATTATTTCTTAAAGCTTCATGAAGCTTTTCATGATATCACTTTCATGAAGCCGCATTACTCTTCAACTTATGACACATTCCCCGATGTTTATCAATACCTACCTACTACAACCTCCACGATACATATCCCAGGACCTAACAGCGCTAGTGGATAGTTGAAACCACTGGATCATCGAACCAAGAGCGATGAGCCACATGGCCGGCGTGAGATGTCCTCCATGGTTCAACCATCGTATAAAAGGGACCTTTCCCCATGCATGCAGACACAAGCAGGCTTCAAGCCCCCTCTAGCAAGCTTAAGAGCTCTCTCTCCACTACCACCCTCTTTCTATCTAAAGCTACCTTGCCTCTCTCCTCCACATTTGTTGTTCCCTTGCCAGCTCAGTGCCTATCACCTCCCAAATCCACCTCAAGTGCTCATAATAACAATAAAGAAATAGTTCCCACAATAAGAAAAAGTTGAGTGATGTTCTTGAGCTTCTCCAATTTGTCTTCCAAGTAATGGCGATAGTACCATTACATATACAAAGGAAAAGACAGTAAATTGTGAATATCACCCAGCACTTCAATTCAACTACTAAGCATGTGGTAGATTACACCAACAAAATAATGAATAAAAAAAGAAGAAAAACCTGCAATCGTCTTTTCTGGTCTTGGTGCACCAGATACTGCTGAAGGATGCCTGAAATTGCAGTAAATGTGATTATTAATGAATTATCTGTAATCTAAAATGCCTAACATACTAATAACCATAAAATACTGAGCAAAAACATATGAGACATCAGAACCAAAAAGTAGGACCAATGAAGTTAGATTAAACGGCAATCAGTCAAGGGAGAATTAAACTGCACTGATAAACTATGCTTTCAGAATTTAAACTAAAGGGAAATCAGCAACAAGATCCTTATTATATAATTTTGCATGATAAACTATGCTTTCAGAATTTGGTTACCAAATGAAGGTAACTATCAATGCGATAAACTCCAATCATTATAAAATTAAGAGCCAATGAGAGATGGTATTTATACCAAGTTCTTTTAAAGTTGTGAGTTTTATCATTAATCACGTCCAACTTTTATCTTTGTTTAATCCATTTACAAATATATTTTTAAAATTTAAGTAGTGGCAATACATGCCCTTGATAGAGTAGAATGGCGAAAAAAGACTCATGTAGTCGACCCCACTTGATTGGGACACAAGGCTTAGTTGGTTTGGTTTGGTTTGGTTTGGTTTAGTACATGCATGCAGTATTTGAGGAATATAAGGTGAAAATTTGTTATCAAGGCCCCAATTTAGAATCCATGTCTTTTAAAACATTAAGATCTTGAGAGTGACAAATCTGGAAGAACAACTCAAAAGATAAAAAAAGTATTGTTAACTTCTTCATTCTCGATCCAATTTCGAACTTTGAAGTAAAATTAGTACAAATAAGAATCCCCTTCGTTACATGATTTCTTCTCCATATATAGATATAGGATATATGGAGGAATCACTTAGAAGTACATAAGGTGCAACAACATCAAATAAATAAGTCACTGCAATTAAAATTTGTGCTCGTAAGATATTATATCATGAAAATGAAATATGGCATAACTAATCTTCAAGGAAACATATGGCATTTAAAAACTTGGAAAATGTAACACCTAAAGAAGCCTATTGGTGTCACACTGTTGGAAAGAAAGAAAAAAAGGAGGAAAGAAGGACGGCATCAAAAACTGGAAGAAGACAAGGAAAGGAGGGGAGGCAGGTGCTAGAGAGAGAGAGGAGAGAGGTTAAAAATTTCTGTAGAAGCCTATATTTGTAGACAATCCACTTGAGGAAGCAAAAGAAAATAATAATAATTAACCTCTAAGTTAAAGCCTAAAAATAAGACAAAAAATTAGCGTTACAGCCTAAACTTAAGATAGACACCAAAAAAAAAAAACCAAGCCCTAATCAATCCTAAAATGTCTGCCTCTGTCTATGCCTAAAATATGTATGTAGCTCCTCTCCACAATCATTATTAATTAATTAACCTGGTTTTCTTCAAAATAAAATTCATAGATGAGATGGATGGATTTAGCTACACAAATTGCCAAGATGTTGAGAAACTATAATCCAAATGTGTAAGGTGTGGATTAAGGCATATATTATGTCCTCATAAAAGACAAATAACTTAGTCTCCTGCAAATCAAATCGAACAAGCTATTAAATCTGATGAAGACATTTATCAAAGAAAAAAACTAACGTAATTATGAATGAATATGGAGGATCCTGAGGAAAGAACCTGTGACAATCAAAAGAACAACATCACAACTGCAAAGTAATTGAGAAACCATTGCTTTTATTGGATGAAAAATCCATGGGGATCCCAAGAGCCAAAATGGCATAACCTGCCTAGATTAAAGAAGAACAGAAACCAAACTTAATTTATGCAATCAATATCAATACAAAAATAACAAAACAGGCAACGAAAAGAATATCATATGCCCATTTAAAGTCCAAAAAAGAATAATATACACTTGCCAATAAAACACAGTAAAGAATACTCCCGACAAGGCTTGTTGGTTTCCGATGACCAAATAAAGGAGCCTCATGCAGTATATCAAGGAACCTATATTAGAAAACATAGAGATCAATATAAGTAAAAATCCAGTTTAAAGCGTGTATAGTCGAGAAGCCGCGCCTTGTTCATGCTAAAAACCAAGGTTCTCAAAGATTAGGTTCAGCAATTGAACACAATTACATGACCAGCATAACTACATTGCAAGCAAACGTCAAATGTAATACATACCCAAACAAATGCACAAACACAAAGGAAAAGCAAGCACATTTGGTGTTATGCTGACATTACAAGTAAAATAAATAAATAAATAGAAGTCCCCCTCTCTAAACCCACCATTTCATTCTCTGCTAAGATGTGGAAATTTCTTAAAAAACTACTACAAATCAAACAAAACAATGATCCTAGATAAAGTACACAAGATTGTTACCGAGAAACATGAGTTCCTACAGCCTATTCTGTTTGTTAATATAAATTAGAATAAATTCTATCCCTAATTTTATTACAGGAGCATAATGAATTAGCCACAAGCTCCATTACAACAACCACCCAATAACATGTATCTTCCCCATAAATTTTTCGCAACTGTTTTATATCAAAACACAGCCATTAGTCATGCCTACAGAGTCTCGAAGCCAGAAAAATTAGCAAAAATCCAAACTTGTTAACTGAAATCGAAAGAAAAGGAAAAGATCAAAATCAACCAAGAATTGCTTACTACTCCAAAGCCATAAACACCAAAAATTAGAAACTAGTATTGACAAAAAAAAAAATGAATACCAAAAATATATTTTTAAATTTTCAAAAATTATTTCCAACCCACTGGAACATAAAATAATATGAAAATAATGAGTTTTTATGACTTTTTTCACCAAACTAATTCTTCAAAAAATTTCACTCTCGTTCTCGATTCTTCGCTCAAAAACCTACCATCTACATAACAACTGAATGCGAATCATGACACCAAATAATTCACATCAAAAAATGTCAATGCACAACATAGAATGAGTATTATCAAAACATATACATACAAATACATATATGTATATGCGCATTGACTGTAGAAGTCTTACATGGCGTTTTCTTCAGCAGATGGTGTGGGATTGCTAGAAGCGTGTCTGTCGGTCGACATCTTCTTCTTCTTCTTCTTCTTCTTCTTCTTCTTCTTCTTTCTAGGGTTTCTAATTCTCCGAATTGATTACAGTTTTCGAATGATGATTCGATTGAGAGCTTTCGGATTTGGAAATTTGGAAATGGTTTTTGGTAGTTTCGCTGAAACGGTGGTGGTGGTAGTGGTGGTAGTGGGGGTGGAGTCAGTGGAAGAGTCTCTTCTCTGGTACTGAAACGCGAGCCGTGATGGATGAGCTGATCTTGTGGCTCCAAACCGGCTCCAGCCCAGCTGACTTCTTCTGTCGCGTTGCCATTGTGTGAGAGAGAGGGTGAGGTGTATGTTTTAAGAGTCGTGGTATAGGCATTGATTATTGAGGCCTGAATTTGTTTTGAATGAGGTGTGATTCTAACTCGAATCCGGCCTCTCGAATCCTCTTAAACCATTAAACGACGCTGCTTCCATTGTAATTTTTTTTTTTTCAAGAGAACCGCATTTAAGACGAAGGAAGAGGAGGAGGAGAGGAGGAGGGACTGGAGGGGGCCTAAAAAATGGGGAGAAGGTGACGGAAGAGGAGGCGCGGAGGAGGAGGAGAAGGCGGAGGCGTGGCAGAGCATGGCAGAGGCGACGGAGGCAGAGGCGACGCTGATCGGCGATCCACACGCTGACGGCGACGGTGATCTCCTCTCTCTCTCTCTCTCCTCTCTCCTCTTCTCCTCTCAAGGCCAACAATGGCGGAAAAAAAAAAAAAATCAAAATCACTGACACGACGTCGTTCCCGTGATTCGTGGGATTCGGGGGAAAGTTTTTCGAGGTGCAAAACATTTTTCTTTGTTTAATTGGTCGCTCAAATTGATTGTTCTCGGCTTATTCAACGATTATTCTAAAAACCGACACCGTAATTGATGATGTGACAATCGCGATAGACAAGTATTTCATCCAGTCGTTTGAGTGATCGTCCAACCGGTCGTCTGGTGACCACAAATTCACACTTGAACTGTCGAGACCTAAAACATTAGTGATGTTTTAAATTGTGTAAATCTGTCAATAAAATTTTACTTTTATTCTTAATTTATTGTTGTTTCTGCAATTTTATTTTAAAAAAAATTATTTACACTCCATTACTCATTTTAGTACACACTTACTTAGTTCACATCATATATAAATTAAAATATATATATATATTATTTTTATACATACCACCAGTTTTCAAATGATATGAAATTACTCTCATCTTCTCTACTAATCTTTATCTGTAGCCCTTCTGATTATCACCCCTCACCATCGTTGCCCCATTACCATTGTAGCCCTTACCACCATTACCCCACCATCATCCCAGCCTCCCACCGTAACAACATACAATCGCTACAACCCCTACCCCGTTGCTAGAGCTGTGCAAAATACCGTCCAATTCGCTAAAATCACATCAATTTGCACCACTCTAACCGTTAACCGTGATTTAAACTTTAAAATTTATAATCCGCCTTCTAAACCGCTCGGCTCCGCTATAATTAATACATATATATTTTTTAACCTTTAATGAAATATTAAATGTAAAAATGAGTGTGAGAGATATTTAAAATATGAAATATATTACAAATTAGTAGTTATATATATATGAAACATATTATGTAAAATTACTTTGTATTACATGTATATATATATATAAAATATTATACAAATTAGTGTCATATATTATGCGACTGTATGATAATTAGTTAGAATATTCTTCAATCCGCCAAATATCGCCCAACCGCAATTTATCAATCCGCTAATCCACGAATCCATCATTCAGTTTGTAATTTTACTCTCAAACCATCCGAGCCGCACTGCGCACACATCTACCCGTTGCTATCTCGTTGTCCCCTCTCGACGCCACCATCATCCATTTTTCTCTCTCTTCAAACAAAAATATCTTTCTCTGTCTCTTTTCAAATACATATTTGTCTACACTCTGCGTGTGGTAGGTCACCGACTAAAGGTGAGTTGCGATGGTGGTAATTTCTAGGTGATAAAAGGCACGATGGTGGTAGTTCATTGGGGGTTGAAAGCGCAATGGTAGTGGTTGCGAAGTAGTGGGTCATTAAGGATAGTTGCTATAATAATGGTGGTTACAAGGTGGTGAAAGAAGTCATCAAACTAGTAAGGTAGCAAAGCGACGGTGTTAGAAAGATGGAGGGGGTTCACCAATGGCTAGTGTTGATAGTAGTAGCGGCTTGTGTGTATTGAGGGATTTAAGTTTTTTTCCCAAAAGATAACCTAGTTGAGGGGCATGCTGGTAATAAAAATATACAAGGCAATAGTAAAAGTGGTATGCAGATAGAATTTATGGGGAAGTATTTTGTGAATGACAGCACGTGGCTAAGGTGATGCCGAAGTATCAGTTGAGGTGCCACGTGGCCTGATCACGTTGCCAAGATGATCTCGATTAGGCTGAGGTTATCTACAGGGATACCGGAATCTGAGATAAGCAGATAAAGGGCAAGAGTCCTAGAACATTGGGGGATCTCAGTCTAGATAAAAATAAGTCTCAAGAAGAGTTTATCTCTATCTAGCTGAAGGACCTGGATAAGCATTGAACCTGAGTCCATTGAAGCTAGGCTTCTAAAGGGATCAGGTCAGCATTGGCTATAAAAGCAGGGCATTCACGTGGGTCTCAGGTATGTGTAACATACTGTGAGTGGTAAATTGTGAGTTTAAGTACTTGTTTGATATCTTTAAGAGATTACTGACTTGATCATCGGAGTGCCTCCAGATGGACGAATCACCGCCAGATTATCACCTTCTTGTGCAGGTTGTTGAGCTTAATCTATTATGACGGCGCTCTCCAGCTGAATTCCCCATTTGGTTGTGTGGTCGGAAATCAACATTCACAGTTTGGTGCCGTTTGTGAAAACTTAAGGAGAATAAATGGCCAACAACAGACAGCCAGTGAGAGTAGTGAGCATACAGATCCCGACGTCGAGGAAGAAAACCGCAATGAAAGAGCACAGAATCCGAATCCTGGGGAGAACGATGTCGGCAAAGAGGGTAACGCCCCAAAGAAAGCTGGACAAGATGAGTATTACAATGAAAGCGACCTCCAGATATGGAAGGATAGATGCTTGAGGAGAGACGGTGAGATAAAAGGGATGGCAAACAAGTTGGCAGACCTACAATCGGTTGTCAACTTCATGATGCAAAACAACGTAATGCAACCACCATTCCTGTTGCAGGACACGCCGGTATCAGCTGCCAAGAATGATGCCCAGAAACGAGGGCAAAAACAATCCCAATAGTCCCGTAGCATGGCAAGGAAAAGGAGTCTCACATTGGCATATCAGGTGAGCAAAGTTAGTGAGAAGCGAGTCGCAGAAGACACCCCGAACCAAGGGGACCTATGTCAAAGAACCTTAGCATATCTAGGGAAAGAGCCTTTACTTTGATACAGTGAACGAAGAGAAGTCTAAGAGAATGCACAATGACGCCGACAGTAGCGCGCCAAAAAGGCTGAAATCTGTCGATAGCCAAGCTACTGGCCGAACAAAAGAGGACTTGAGAGACTACCTCCAGAGGAAGCGACACAACGCCGAGATCACATCTCTCATCAAGCCGAGGACGCCGTTCTCGGTGGAGTTGGATGCATTTGAGGCCCCAAAGAGGTTCCACTTGCCGAGGTTCTAAATATACGATGGTAAGTCCGATCCGAACTTTCATGTTGGTTTATATTTGAATTCAATGGCTCTGTAGAGTGGGAACAAGCAGTTGTTGTGCAAGGTATTCCCCTCATCCTTTGAGAAGATAGTATCTGATTGGTTTCATAAGTTACCGAAAGGAACTATGAAGAGTTAAGAAGGTCTGGCTGAGATGTTTTTAGCCAGGTTTGTTACAAACAAGTTACAGCCACTAAGGGTAGACTCCCTACTGGCTTTGAATATTAGCGAAAGTGAAAGCCTTAGGGCTTCCACCAAGAGGTATTATGAGATGTTCAACCGAATTCCTACTTGCAACCAGGAGCTAGCGGCCGTGTCTTTTAAGAACAAACTTAGATGATTTAATGCCCTCTTCGGAAATCGCTAGCAAAAACTCTACCAAAAAGTATAGAGGAGCTCATGGCACGAATCGAGAAATATGCCAAGGCAGAAAAGGAAACGCAAGGAACAAAGACATCAAAGTAAGAGAAGAAAAACGACTCGCCGAAGCGAGGCCGAGGTAATTCTGGTTAAATAGGCAAGAAATGGGGTTGAGGGCTGCACAGGCAGTCACCACTGTGTTCAGGATCCCGATCTACAAAGTTTTTGAAAGGATCAAGAATCAGTCGTATTACAGAGCACTGGAGAAGATCCCTT
Organism: Camellia lanceoleosa; assembly: GCA_025200525.1. Taxonomy (NCBI): domain Eukaryota; kingdom Viridiplantae; phylum Streptophyta; class Magnoliopsida; order Ericales; family Theaceae; genus Camellia; species Camellia lanceoleosa. Next base: position 4,243,941 of record CM045759.1, on the reverse strand, counting down.
GCGAGTTTATGGGAAGGAGCCTTGGGAAGCATTGTGCTTACTATAATGAGGACGGGCACTTGACTTAAGGTTATAGGGCTCTAAAGACGCACTTAGAGGATCTGACCAGACAGGGTCACTTAAGAGACCTAATAGATGAGGCCAGGACAAGGGAAGAGCATGCAAGGCTTTCCCAAGCACTAGCAGCACCTCCTCCACCACCGCCACTGCAGCAAGCAGATGGACCTTGGGTGATCAATGTGATTCATTCGAAGGTCAATGAAAATGATGTACGTAGGGAGACTCAAAGAGTAAGGCACCTACAGCACGTGTATCAGGTTTAGCAGAAGAAGCCTAAGACAAGTGAGTACCAGGGACCAATGGTTTCTTTTATTGAGTTAGACCTAAATATGGTACAGCATCTACACAACGATGGCCTGGTAATAACACTGAAGATTAGAGAGTGCCAGGTGAGATGCATACTGGTTGATCAAGGCAGTTCTTGTGACATCATGTATATTAGATGTTACAAGGAGCTTGGCCTTTACCCAAATAATTTGGAACAATCCAACAGCCCGATGGTTAGATTCAACGGAACGCCAACATGGTCTCTAGGAACCACGAATTTAGAGTTGTAGGCAGGAACCAAGAAGGTAAACATGGAGTTTACAGTAATTGATACCCCCTCCCCTTACAATGTTATTTTGGGTAGACCGTGGTTGCACGCAATAAGGGTTGTTCCCTCAACGCTGCACTAGCATCCACACAACGATGCCCTGGTAATAACATTGAAGATTGGAGAGTGCCAGGTGAGACGCATACTGGTTGATCAATGCAATTCTTGTGACATCATGTATGTTAGATGTTACAAAGAGCTTGGCCTTCACCCAGATGATCTGGGACAATCCAACAGCCCGATGGTTAGATTCAATAGAATACCGGCATGGCCTCTAGGAGCCACGAATTTAGAGGTGCAGGCAGGCACCAAAAAGGTAAATACGGAGTTTACAGTAATTGACACTCTCTCCCCTCATAAAGTTATTTTGGAAAGACCGTGGTTGTACGCAATAAGGGTTGTTCCTTCAATGCTGCACCAACTGTTGCGATTCCCAACCGAACATAGGATTAAGAAAGTTAGAGGGGATCAAGTGCAGGCAAAAAATTGCACTATGGTAGCAATGAAGTCCACCTACAATGTGCGAGAAGCAGAGACAGTAGAACTTGAAGATGAAGACATAGAGGTCCTAGATGATGTCGGCAAGGAACAAGCCGACAAGAGTAAGGAAGCTTTGAAAAAGATTTTGGTCCAAGAAGATAATGGAGAGCGCTTCTTCCTCTTCGGCTCAGGCTTGGCCGAGGAGAAGGAAAGAAAATTAGAGACTTTCTTGCAAGCAAACATAGAAGTGTTTGCTTGGACGCTCTATGAGATGTCAGGCATCGACCCCAAGGTCACTTGCCATAGGCTCAATGTAGACAGGTCGGCAAAACCTGTCATCCAGCGAGTGAGAAGCCTGACATTAGTATATATGGAAGTAGTTGAGGAGGAAGTGGACAAGTTGTTGGAAACCAAGCCCATTCGGGAGATGAACTACCAAACATAGCTATTGTAGACACCCCATTTTTGATGATCTTTGCGACTTGGACATCATCGCTTGCACACCCAATGATGATTTTATATGCTTGTCAAGTGCTCGAAGTCTTCAGTGGAATGCCACAGCTTTGAGTCTTTCAAACCCTACACCCCTGTTACCTTCGTTTTGGACTCAAACCCAGTGATCTTCAAGCCTGCAACCCCTGGTGGCTTGCCGGCCATTGCTTTGGGCTACCGGCCATCACTTCTGGTTGTCGGCCAATGATGTGGCTTGTCGACCACTAGTGATGGTTTGCCGGCCACCAATGTCTTTTGCAGATATTTTGTGACAATTGTGCCAACTATTTGCACAGATGCTTACATCTGTTCCTGCGTGTATGGTTGGATATTTATGAGGGAAATTCATGTTTTCTATATATAGATGACCTCCCTCTCATTTTTGAAGGTTAGAAAAATTTTGGAGCAAAATTTTTCCTCTCTACAATTCTCTCTCTCTCTTACAAATTTCTCAACCCTTGCTTACATATCCTTCACCTTTGCTTATGTACTCTTAACCAAACCTCTTCATCTTTGAGCTGAGGTATCTTTGAGTCTTGCTTGAGCTCTTGATGGTGTGTTTGCATTGGTTTATTACTTGGAAGTGATCTCCTCTTCAAGAGATATAAGGCTTTGCCTCTTTACTTATTGTATCTACTCTTTCCCTTACTGTTTTCCAACTATTTTTGGGCTATAAAAACTCTGTATTTTTTGGCTGAAACTTGGGTTTTAAGGCCAATAAAGGTTAAGGGTTGGTTCACCCTTCTTTACACCTTGCTCTCAAAGCCTTTACCCTTGTGTTTCCTACTTTTGCACTATCTTTTTTTGAGCTTTTAAACACTGATTTTTAGAGTTATTTTAGTGACTAAAATCATGGTTTGAAGTATAAAATTGAAGGGGTTAGTCTCCCCTCCTTGTGTTTTGCTTACTAGCCTAGTATGATCCATGTTTTAGCTTATTAATCTAGCTATTTTTGTCTTAATTCCAGCATGTTTTAGAACTTTAGATTTTTTAGGACTATCTTTAAGTGTTTGTTGCATTTAAGCTTTGCTTTGCATGCTTGTAATGTAATTGTCCTAATGAGTTTGGTGTTTTAGGCCTTAGACATCATCTTGTTTGAGTTGATTGCATTTATTTATGGCTTTCCATACTTATGATCACTCTTAATCACCCCTGCAATCTCCCTCCTTTCTTAACTTTTGTTTTGCGTTGAAAGTGGTTTCAAACTATTGTGTATTTAAGCATGAGATTGAGATGTCATGCTTAATGGTTTAATCCCTTTGTGAGTTCATTACCAACGGTATGATGTCTCTTTCATGCCTAAAACAACTCTTGGTTTGAGCCCTCTTTCCATTAGAGGACTTAACTTCACCTTTTGGACTCAACTGACTAAAGAATTGATGGTAATCTAAAATGGAGTAATAAAATTGAGGTTAGAAATGATGCAAGATAATAACTTGTTTGAGTTCAATCGGACGTTAATTGAACCCTTGAGTCTTGAGTCATTTCATACTCATTAGTGATGAAAATGGTTCAAGATTCATTGTCAACTACTTCCCTTGATCTTTCATGATAAGGAGGTGGTTTTGAAAGTCTTGTTTTATTGCATTTATTGAACTTGCACGCTTTGGTTTATGGACCATCATGTAATGAAATTGTATAGATTGATAGTTTGTGAACCAAGTTTACTATTTCTTTGAGCTGTTTGATGATAAAGAGAGGTAAACTGTGCAAACAAACCCTTGAGAATACATCGCTTCTATTTGCTCTCTGCGCAGAGAAGTTCTGCATCGATGGTCGGCAAGCCCTCTACCGGCCACCAGTGCAAAATCAAATAGTGTTCTCCTGAAGTAGAACAGAGTTGGTCTGGAGTTGGAAATCAGTGCATGTGTTATACTATGCAACAAAAGCATTCAGCAATAGAAACGGTGACTTTTTTGGATGGAAACCGCATTCATGCATGAGCCTTCCATCGAGCCTTGGGATCCGTGTTGTAACAATATTAGCATTGTGCTTAAAATAGTGATTTTGTAAGTAATTAGTTAGAATGGCTAATTTGTCTCGTGTTGTAATTATTTTAATTAGTTAGATTAGTTAATTAATTTGTTGTTATAATAATTAGTTAAGTAGTTTAGCTAATTTAATTTCTTTTGTAATAATTAGCTTAGCTTTAATTAGTTAGCTAATTAGTTAGTTCCTTTGTGCCTTCTTATATGAGGGCACAATGTTGTAATAATGTGTATGTCTTTCAACTCCATGTTTTCTCCCTTTTATTTACTAACTTATGATGGTTAGTTTAGGGTATCATGTTTTGTTTAACATATTTCATGATTTGCATCTACTTGTATTGCATGCACTGAGGCTCGGCGCATCATTCTAACTTGCATTGTTAGTTAAACATTATTTGAATACGTGCGACCGCATGCTATTAAATTACTTCATTTGCCATATTAGTAGCCGATCCTAGTAAATTGCATATCGCATGTGTTGCATTAGTCATATCGCATAGTTAGGAATCGTGCATTTTTCTAACTAGTTTCTTTTTTGACTTGGAGTACTAAGTAAGCCTTTACTGGTTTTAGCATATCGCATATTGATGTTGCCATGTCTAGCATGCTTGCCATGAGACTAATTGCTTAAATGTTATAACTATCTGAATGCCTGTGGATGAAGGCTAATTACTTGAATTGGAATAATTTGATTAATGTTTATATGCGATCACTTTTTCAAGTTGTACATATTCAAAATAATTTTCAAAAAACAAACATGAATCAAATGTTCCAATTCTTACAAAGTTAGTCTATACTTGTGTGTGTACGTATCACATAGTAATGTAAGCCTAATAAATTGAAACAAGAGTATATAATGTACATAAGATTCATATCATGATTAGTAGATGCCGATCTTTGATTGGATGAGAGGGGTGCTCAATTCATGACCTTTCCCTCTCGTACCTAAGTTCTCGAGCCGAGACAATCTTGGCGATGACGGACATGTGGCCTTTGGCACGAGTCATGGGTTTCCTAAATTTTTCAAAAATATTTAGGTGTCGACTTTGTATTTGGCAAAACAATCCATTTTTTGGCAATTTGAATCAAAATCGATTTTTCAAAAAGATTTGCCAGATTGGGACTCTTTGGTATTTATCTATTTCACATTGCACTTGTGAGATCAGATTCAGAACCGCGGGAATCCGATACTGTAGGGCTTATCATCTTCCGAAAGGGAGCACGAAAAGTCGAGCTACAGCTATCGAACATAGTAGTTGTGAAAAAGAAGAACAGCAAGTAAAGGGTCTGCGTGTACTTCACCAGCCTGAATAAGGCTTGCCCCAAGAACAGTTTTTCACTGCCCAAAATTGATCAGTTAGCAGATGCCACTTCAGGACATGGGAGGATGAGTTTCTTGGACGCATACAGAGGCTACCACCAGATAGCAATGTATGTCCCGGATGAAGAGAATACAGCATTTATCACCCCAAAAGGACTTTATTATTACAGAGTGATGTCTTTCGGGTTAAAAAATGCAAGAGCAACCTACCAGCTGTTAGTGACCAAGATGTTTAAGCATCTATTAGGAAGACAGTAGAGGTCTACATTGATGACATGGTCGTGAAAACCAAAGGACCTAGGAACCATCTAACCGACTTGAAGGTAGTCTTTGATATCCTAAGAAAATATCAGCTCCGACTCAATGCTTCAAAATGTGCATTTGGAGTCGGGTCCGGTAAATTCCTGGAATACTTGGTCACCAGGAGGGACATAGAAGCAAACCCAAATTAGATCAAGGCTATCTTAGATTTTAAAAGCCCGACATCAGCCAAGCAGGTCCAGATTTTGCCAGCAAGGCAGTAGTCTTGAATAGATTTATCAGCCGAAGTTTTGATAAATGCAAGTCGTTTTTTCAATTGTTAAAGAAGGCCACAGATTTCTTGTGGACAGAAGAGTACGAAGTCGCCTTAGCCGACTTGAAAAGGTACCTGATAACGGCTCCAGTTCTATCAAATCTAATACCTAGAGAAGAATTGTTCTTATACTTGGCAGTTTCAGACCACGAAGTAAGTACGGTGATAATTTGAGAAGAGGAGGGAGAGCAAAAGGCAGTATACTATGTGAGTAAAACCCTAGCAAGTGCAGAAACCAAGTACTTTCCCCAGGAAAAGTTGACACTAGTCCTAGTGATGGCTTCTAAAAAGCTAAATCACTACTTCTAAGCCCACAAGATTGTGGTGCTGACTGAGCATCCCTTGAAGTCCCTGTTTCATTGCAGTATGGAGATCTGACAAGTAGAATAGCCAGATGGGCAGTGGTGCTGGGCCAATACGACTTAGAGTTCAGGCCTAGAACAACAATCAAGGGCCAAGTGCTAGCCAACTTTGTGGCCGAGTTCACTCTTGGCGCAATCCCAAGGCGGGCTCTGTTGAGCAGCGGCTTAGGATGTTTAGGAGAGTAGGAAGAGACCCAATTGGGCCAAAGGAACCCAATCCAGCAAAACAGAAGAAGGAAGAGAAACCAAAACCCTGCGACATCTACATCAGCGACTCCTTCTGCCTATTTGTTGATGGAAGTTCAAACGGTCAGGGAGCGGGGGCAGGAGTGGTGTTGATATTGCCAGACTAGTGAATGGTTGAGTAATCTATTTGTTTGGTGTTCAAGGCCTCAAACAACGAAGCAAAGTATGAGGTGCTGATTGTAGGACTGCAATTAGCAGTAGCCATGGAAGCTGATGAGGTAGTAATCTTCTGTGACTCCCAACTTATTGTGAATCAAGCAACGGGCGAGTACGCAGCCCGAGATGAAAGGATGATAGCCTATGTCAAAGAGGTTGTCAGGCTGCTCACATTGTTCTAGGATTACCAGCTACAGTAGGTTAGCCGGGATGACAACAGTCATGCTGATGCCTTGGCAAACCTAGCTAGTGCAATGAAATCAGGTGAGGCAAGGATAATAATAGTTGATTGTTTGTCAGGCCCAAGTGTAAAGCCTCTGATAACAGAGTACGAAACAATGTGCATGGAAATGGGTCCGAGCTAGATGGACGCCATCGTTGTGTTCCTCAAAGAAGATAGACTGCCAGACGACCAAAAAGAGGCACACAAAACCAGGTTAAAGTCAGCCAGGTTCTGCTTGTCAACAGAAGGCCATCTATACAAAAGATCCTTCATTAGACCTCTACTCCAGTGTATGCATCCCTCTCAAGTAGAGGACTTTTTATATGAGATCCATGAAAGAGTTTGTGGAAGCCATGTAGGGGGCAGGTCACTTGTCCATAGAGCCATATCATGGGGATACTGGTGGCCACACATGCAAAAGGATGCTGAAACCTATGTTAGGAAGTGTGAGAAGTGTTAGAGGTTTGCACTTTGATACATCAGCCATCAACAAATCTAAACCTAGTATCCAGTCCTTGGCCATTTGCCCAGTGGAGCATGGACCTGGTGGGACCACTGTCCTAGGCAACTGGACAGCGAAGGTTCTTGCTAGTAGCCATAAACTACTTTACAAAGTGGGTAGAGGCTGAACCTCTTGCGAAGATTCAAGATATTGATGTGAAAAACTTTATCTGGAAGAACATAATAACCAGGTTTAGGATCCCAAGAGCCATCATAACAAATAATGGCACTCAGTTTGACAGTAAGCTGATTAAGAGCTTTTGTGCAAAATACAAGATTAAGAACTATTATTCTACTCCTAGTTTTCCTCAAAGTAATGGTCAGGCAGAAGCATCTAACAAGACCATCTTGGATGGGATCAAGAAGAGGCTGGAAGCCAAGGGCAAGTGGGTGGAGGAATTACTCAATGTGCTATGGGCATATCGGACTACGCCAAGAAGATTAACTAGGAAGTTCTCTTTTGTCATGGCATATGGCACCAAAGCAGTCATCCCATTAGAGGTCGGCATCCCTGGAATCAGAACCCAAGGAGTGGAGAATGGGACCAACGAGGCATTCTTGGCCCAAGATCTGGACCTGTTGGACGAAAGAAGGAAGAGAGCAACAATTCGGCTGGGGGCATACCAGCAGCAGCTTACTAGGGCTTACAACAAGAATGTCAACCCAAGGGAGTTCAAGGTTGGGGACCTCGTCCTTAGAAAAGTCGTCGGTAATAAGAAGGATCCTAGGGAGGGCAAGCTTGGCCCAAACTGGGAAGGGCCTTACCGAATCATCTCGGTCGCTGGCAATAGAGCATATCGGCTAGAAGACACTGATGCTAAGGAGTTGTCAAGACCCTAGAACACTTGCAATTTGAAGTTTTTCTATCATTAGTTTTTGTTTTTTTAGAGATTTATGTAATTAGCCGAAGTTTTAATAAAACCCTAGCTTATGCGATAGGACTAAGAAAGTTTTATGACGATGTTCCCATAGTAAACATGACGAATAACTTAGACCTGCCATAGGGTAGAGTTGAATTAACACTTACCATATGGTAGAGTTGAATTAAGTTTGCGATATTTCCGAATGAAACATGATGAATAACTTAGACTTACCATATGGTAGATTTGAACTAAGTTTGCAATGTTTCTGAATAAAACATGATGAATAACTTAGACTCGCCATATGATAGAGTTGAACTAAGTTTGATCTAGTCGGATTAACAAAGACACTGATGTAGAAAACCTCGGCTAGGATTTGTTTGAATCAGACTTTGGCCAAAAAAAGAAAAAAAAAAGAGAAGAGATGCATGCTTAATGTGAACATAAGTAGTACTTAGGTTCACATTATGGGGCAAAAAGCAGGAATGAGGAATAGGCTTGACACTTGTTAAAAAATTTTACAACAATTTACAAGTTAAAGTCAACCGAGGTAACCAGATCAGGGGATACCCGAGGTATTTGTTACCTAAGATAACCAACCAGGATGTCAAGCTTGGAGGGGTTGGAAGAATGAAGTTTTAAAAGACAACAAGTACAAGTAAGGAAGTAATACTTGTTGAAATTCAAAGAATTTTTGTAAAGTGCTCGTTGGCCAAGATCACAACAAAAGGTGAACTTCGAGGTAAGTGGGTTCGAGATAACCATTTAAAGGGCGCACCTGAGGAGATACATGTTGGATATGTTCCAACCCAAAGTGATTACACAGTTAAGATATACTTGAAAAAATTGCAAAAATATTCCAAGTGTGGAAACATGCAAGATACAGAAGCAGTGAAGTAAGCATACACAAAGAGAAGCATACAAAAACTTAAAGTAAAAGAAGCATGCATTCAAGGAGGAAACTTGTTCAATTACAGAGCAGAGGCCACATCGACCAAAATAAAATCGTATTGTTAAAATTGCCAAAAAGTTACAACTGTCTAAGAAAAAAGTACATATAAAGAGAAAATCCTAAGTACTGGAAACATTGGCATTAACTTTGGATTGCTCAACCTCGGCTATTGCAAATTGTGTCGGCCTCGGTTAGTAGAGCTACCATTTTCTCAACCACTATCTCGGCATCAATCTCAAGAAGGGTCTGGTTCAGACTCTTCTTGGCAGAAGCAATCTCGACCTCAGATGCGGCTTTCTCAGCAGAGATATTTTTTGGGACCTCAACCTCCTCTTCATCCTAAGTCAAGTCTAGGACTTGCTCATTCAGAGTGGAAGACTTGGCCCCAGCAGATTCTTCAGCATCCCTCATCCTCAGATTGGCTTGAAGGAAGAGGAAATGGTATGACAAGTCGGCTACATCCCAAAGAGGTGAGTCGTCCGGATGGCCAACTCCTTCAAAGCAGCGATCTAGCCAAGGGTGTAACCCTTATTGCATACCTGATTGACTTGTTTCTTATAGGCATCACGGACGTTAGTTGTTCCTTCGGCATAAGCCTTCTTGTCGGCCATTTTGATTTCAGCTGCTTTTATGGCAAGCGCTATTTGGAGCTCGATCTAGGCCTGTGCCTTCTTCTCCTTAGCCTCATTTGCTTCAAATTTTAGCGACCTCAAAGAACATTTTCACCACTTCAAAGACGGTCCTCGGCCACTTTGGTAGCCTTAGCCTGATCCAACAGACCTCGGATACGAGCCTCGACCCAGAGGATCCTTCCTCGGCAGGCCTCTTCTTTGCTTTGGCTAAACGTTTTTCTATTTCGGCCAACTTTGAAATTGGCACTGTGTCCTCTGATTCGAGTTCGGTGGCGATGGCTTTAGCCCTAGCCCTTTTTACCCTTTTTGCCTTGGGCTTTGGTTGGGATTGGGATAGGGAGGAAAATTTAATCAATACCATGCCCGGGATATCGGTGAGGAGATCGTCTGGAATAATTTTTGTTCGGCCCATGTCGTCGGAGGTAGCAGCAACAGTTACTCTGGGGCAAAAATGAATTGCTGGCAGTGCAATTTGAGGGTTGGATGGGTCTGTGGCCGAGAAAATAGGACCTCAGTGTCTGCGGTTGCGAGTTCTGCCGGCAAGGGCGTTAGAAAGAGCTTGGCGTTGGCGCTGGGCTGGAGGTGTGACGCCCTAAAATTTGAGGACGTCAATTTAAGATTTAAAACTTAAAATCAATTTTCTTAATTAAGAACTCCTCATCAATGTCGCCACTAAGTTTACCATCATTCATTAATTAACAACACAGAAATTAAAAGTTCTTAAATTACAACTCCAATAAAGCTTAAGACTTAGTCTTAGTATATGAAAGAAAGACACAAATACAAAAAAGAAAACTAGAGAAAAACTAGAAACAAATTCAAAAAAAGGATTCATGGAACTTAGGCACACTTCAAGCTAACCAAGGTTGAATGTCGCCTTCCAAGATCTCGGTGTTTCCTTCGGTTTCTTTGGTACCTAGCATAAAACGCCAGGATAACGAGAATGCCAATGAGCGACAAGCTCAATAAGATATTACAACCTGAAAATACCTACCCAAATACAATACTCACAGCTAATGAATAATGTGTAGTAATAGAGTAACAAGCAGTGTTTAATAAACATAACATGAATGCTATCAGTTGAAATAATAACAATAGATAATAAGAACAATGGCAAGCGAAAGCAGTAATTCATCATAAGGAAAATGTCAATTTTTCTTTTAAATTCACATAAGTTTAGTTTATCAGGTAAATCTAAGTAACTCCCCTCGGAGCACTATTTCCACTCAATCGCTAAACAATGGCCACGGACAATTCTGACTTCTCATTGGTCAAATATTCAAATGTTACTTGCTATAACTACCAATGATGCCCAAGCACCAGGGTTACGTACCCCGAGTCGTGACATCATGGTCTGCCCCAAGGGAACGGTCTATGTTGTGACACCTACACCACAAACCTTATATCGCCTATACCGATAAGAGCCAAAATACCTTCCCGTGCCATGTTAGGGTTCGCAACTCACTTGCGCAAGACTCTAAACCGGGCTCACCCCATCACTTTTAAACTTTAATGCATCTGTTCAATTTCGTGTTTCTTTCCTTTGTCGAATTCACATTTTGATGCATGTACGAGTTTTAGTTTGCAAACCATAGTGACATAAGGTTTATATAGTACAACATAATCACGTATGACAACCAAAATAAATATTATAAAATGTCTTAGGAATCATCACAAAATTTCAACGAATTCCTCACGCTTCTTCTTTTTAGCACTATAGACTAAAAATAATGAAACTCATATCAAACAAAATTCAATTATTACAATATTTTAACTAGTGCTAGTTTATTGAGTTAGGAAACTATTTTGTGAAGAATACTATGGCTAAATACCATTTTAAAATGGAGAAATAAAATTTGGAAGAAAACTGGTTTCTGGGACACTGAGCTACAGTTTGAAAAATAAAAATGGGCATCAAACGGTGTCAAAAAGAGGTATGGTCAGAACGGATTGCTAGATATTTGAGTTTAGAACATATTTTCAGAAGAGTTTGAAGTCTGAAAACTAATGGAAGATGGTCAAATAATTTTTTTAAGAAAATAGGACAGATTCTGTCTCATTTTAGTAAAACTACAATTTCTCCTTTTAGACTTATCCATTTTTTGTGAAATTGGCAGCAAATGAAAGATAACTCTTATATCTCCCAAGTGGTCGTGCAGAAAAATACCATTTGTAGAGAAAATGGAACCTATTTGAAGTCACTGTTTCTGCTGTGTTGTGAACAACACTTAGGACAAATATTTATTTTAGTAAGAAAATGGTATCTAATAATTTTATAAAAATTTACACGTATATAGAACACCTATATACACTCCCAGTACCAACATATTTTTGATTTACCTCCGATAAAATTTGAAACAATGAAGAAAATATAAATTTCGAGTAAAAATGAACCAACCTTATCTCATTTTACTCTCATGCAAGATTATTTCAAATAATGAAGGATATTTGAACACATAAGAAGATAAAATTAGTAGCTAAACCATCTAATCTATGCTTGCAAAAAGGAATAGAAATCATATAATCATGAAATTATTATTCTATGAAAATGTAAACATGCATTGAGATATTCTTGCTATGTGTGTATTAACAATGCACACTCTTGCATATTTTTAATATACAGATTCAGTAAAAAAAAATATCTAAGGGAGGATAGAGGTTGAGTATTCCTACCTCAAGAGTTTTTACAAACTATTCTCAAAATTAGTTTGGAAATTGTGACCACCAAGCACCCTCTCATATTCCTCTCTTTTTCTTTTGTTTTCTACTCTTTCTCTCTTTCTTTCTCTTTGCTCAACCGTGTGTATAGAAATGAAAGGGCTGAATAGTGTTCTTATTTGTAGGAGTTTGGAGGCCTATTTTTATTTTATTTTATTTTCATTTTTATATTTTATTTTTATCTTTTTTTTCCTCTTGGCTTGGGAAATATTACCTACAAGACAGGCCTGGGATATATTTCTATGCATGCCTTGACAGCAGCCTCATTGGGAAGAAAATGTAGCCGAAATGCTTTGCCCATAATCTGAATTTTGATTATATATATATATATAAAATCAATATTTATATATAACATATTTGTGACACCCGAATTTTTCTTTTAAAATTTCAATAAATAGAACTCAAAAATAAATAAATCAATAAATAAATAATAATAAATAAATAGGAAATTGAGAATTTATCAATTAAATGGTTTGTGGGACACCACACATTAAATATTTTAGTAAATGGTAAGTGATGTTTTATAATTTGGTAGTGAGGTTTTTAGACGTGAACTTAACTTATAATTATACGTAATTTTAGGAATCATTATGAATCACCAAATGAGTGATAACAATTTTTTAAAGCCAAATTAATTTAGATGACTCCTGATATGGGACAGATGGCTTCACCCCTCAAATACCAACAAAACGTAAGGCAGAAGGAAAGCAACGTACGCCATTGCCCTTGGTAAAAGCATGGAGATGAAAACAAAAACAAAAAAAAAAAGAAAAACTAAGGGTGAAACAAGTGTCAATTAGGTGTCAAACTTAGAGATGAAAGATTGGGTGGCATGAGAAGAATTGTCCACGTGGGTGGTAATTGGCTTGGGCCTCACACATTTGCATGTATAAATAGGAGTTGGTGTCTTTGTAGCATGAAACCAAAAACAAAATCAAGCAATTAAGGAGTTCAGGTTATAGAGAAAGTATTAGAAACGGGAACAAGCTCAGAATAATTTAGGGGAAATTTTTAGGTGAGTTTTATTATACCTTGAGTTATTATAATATGTTTTCTACATGTCTTAAGTTACCATAATATATTTTACGAATGTTTTGAGTTACCACAATTTATTTGATATAAATTATGTTTTCTGGTTAGGTTAATGTTTCAATTATGTGGATTATTTTCTAAACTCTATTTGTTCAAATTAAAACACATGGATATGTTTGTTTAAATTTTAGAGATTATTTGACCGACCTTTGTAAACAATTATTTTCTATAAGTATCACCACGAGAGTCCCATGCCTTGGGGACTTAAATAACCATAGGCCTGTTTGACCACTTTGTGGTCCGTGTTTTAGCATGGATCCATTAACCCTGTAGTGATTGTCACGTAGTGACCCCTCTCGCTACGTTTGCATCGTGGTTATAGTGATTTATTTCAGTTTTTGCCACTTAATTAATTTGTGTATTCAACTCAAATTATGTTAATGTTTTAATTTAAATAATTATCCATGGCCATTTTGTACCATAATACTCACAGTATAATATTTCTCACTCTGCTATGTGCTTATAGTTGTTACCTTTTCAGGTGACGAGGTTTAGCGGGATCAAGATGGAAAATGAATCGCTGTACTGTTTTTTTTTAAATCTTTTTTTTATTTATGTCTGTTTTGTTTTGAACTCTTGTAATATAATGAAATTCAAATGACTATATTTTGTTTCCTTTTAAATAAGCAATTGATACCCAATTATTTTATTTTATTTATCCGCTCGTGCTGCGACTACAAAATTATTTGAATTATTTTATTTTTATCTTGTTACGACGCCAAGCCTTTGGGTACCGGGTTTGGGTCGTGACAAAATTCACTAAATGTTTTGCTCCTTATTACAGAAAATAAAATATTATACGTGTTTTTTTTAAATTTTTTGTACGATTATTCACATTAATTTTATTTACATTAATTGAAATTCACACTATCAAAATTGCATATATATATATATATAATCTGAAAAAAAAAATATATATATTATATTAAAAAAAAACAGCTGGCTAGTTGGAACAAATTGATGTGGCGAACGCAGTGCTGATGAGTGATAGTGATAGGAACAAATTATATGAAAAAAAAAATAATATGAAATTTAGGATAACTTTTTGATTTTATTACTTTAAAGTTGTGGCTAATATTTTTGAGATACCAAAGTTACACCATTATGATACAAATATCAATTATGTAAAAAAAAAAAAATAAATAAATAAATAAATAAATAAATAAATAAATAAATAAATAAATATTTGTGTTATTTGATATTAGGTGATATGTCTAACACAAGTAAATCATGTTACGATGTCTAGGCTAAGTTTTTCTGTGTTGTAGGAAATGGCCAATCTCATGGAGTTGTTTTGGTTCGAGCCCCCAGGAGTTCATCTTGTCCCAAACTTATTAGAGGGCTGGGGTGATTCGGAGAGTCTTGTTAGGCAAGCCCACCCCGCGCTAGACCGACTCATAGGACGACCCGTGTATTTGCAGGCCGACCTCGATAAGGATTTCTTATTTTGGAGACTTAGCCGAGGCAGCACTCGTGAGAGATATATAGGGCCGACCCGCGTCATTGGCCTTGCTCTGGACTTAGAGCAGCCGCATTTTCTGGTCGCACCTCTACCTCTAAGCTTTGCAGAACGGAGGGGACACGCATATCCTAGCAGCCATATCCGCACCACGACACCCCCTCCACAGCATATTGTCCATACCTCAGCTGTGGACTTCACTAATAATGCATTATACTTGGAGGTACGGTACGAATTACCGGACGAGAATTTTGGGGTTATGATCACGGTGCTCCTATCTATATAGTTCAGGTGGTGTGGAGTTGTTTTGGGATAGAACACAGTGGGTGGGAATTCGAATCCCTCATGCAGAGTGAGTTTGCAGAGTTATTCCATGGGCCAAGATTCTGAGTCGGCTTCATGGTGGTGGCCTAATGTTCTTCTAGATGATCCTTTTATGACCTGACGGTGATTAGCCTAATCCAATTTTGTATCAGTAGGATTAGACACTAACACCTAACCGTTATCTAAGTATGTCGTACTTGTATCTTTTTCTTATATAAGTAAAACCGGTATTATGTAAGTAATGTATGTATATGTCGTTATGATATCGTTATGAATCATAGATATAATATTACGATAATAATTGATTCGAAAAAAAAAAAAAGTCCACTAACCATTTTCACCTTGTAGTTGTAACAACCCTTATACTGATTACCGAGTAATTACTGAATTAACCACTGATTACCGTTAACTGAGGCTGATAATAACTAATAACTGGAATGAATTAAATTACTGAACTGACTGACGGAAATTTGAGGCTGAATCGATTGACCGTATCTGTTCAACTGCATGTTTATCTGTTTGACCGTCCGATTATCTGTTCATGGTTACATGTTTAAACGGCTAATTGAAGGCCTTATCGGGCGTAACCGAAAAATTGTTTAGTGATTTATGATCATCGTAATTTATGTGATTTAATGGTATAATTATCTAAAATTGATTAGGAATGATTAAATTAGATTAAAAGCAGTTAATTGCAAACTTGGCCATAATTACCAAATTGCCATGTTGAGTGGATCTTTGTTTAATCACTTATATTGAGCCTTTATGCACTAAATCAAACATTTCTTCTCCCATTCCTTGCACTCAACCGATTCTAGAGAGAGAGAGTGAGGACTTGAGTGAATTCATCTTGTATGTTTAGAAATCGAGGAGATTTTGGCTACACTTTGGGAACTTGAAGAATTGAAGTGTGTATTGGCAAATTGAACCTCAAGATTAGTAATTAGGAACCTAGGTATGAATTTCATCCTCTTGATTGTGCCTTTAAGTGGATTCATGCATGGTTCATGTTTAATTGAAGAGCTAAGACTTGATTGAGTTCAAATATGTTGGATTATAGTATATATCATGCATGCATGTTTGAATTAATGAGTTTTGAGTTGGATTCATGGTAGAATTGTACATACATGCTCATGTTTAAGCTTAAGTCCATGTTTTCAACTTGTTTTTGGAACAATTGGCTCTCTAGAGCATCAATCGAGCTTTGAAATGATTTGAATCCATGCTTGTTTGCATGTTCTTCATGTTCATGAAATGGGTTTGAAACTTGACTTTAATTGATTCCCCATTGGGCTTTGAATTCTCAAATTGAGCTTTAAAACTTGTTGTATATTGAGTTTAAATGTGTTTTCGAATTTGGGCCCAAGAGGTCGAGTATAGAGTGGTAGGAAGCTTGGTTCGAAGTTAAGGCAAATCTGAAATTCCAGATTTGGCTTCTTCGCCGAGCGAAGGATTCTCGCCGAAATAATCAACGCTTTACTCGAGCCACGCCGAGCGAAAGATTGGTGGCTCGAGCGTAAAAATCGAGCATCCAAGATTTTTATCGTTTCATCATCGCCGAAAGAAGGATTGTTCGCCGAGCGAAGCCTTTGATTTTGCAACTCGCTCGAAGCGAAGGCTCGCCGGCGAGGCCCTGCTTTCAAGAACTTTTGAAAAATGCCTTCCAACCGTATTTTTGCATCCTCATCGCATCCTAGGCATTCTTAGGCCTAGTTTAAGACATCTTAATGAGGATTTAGATGTAGAACACACCAAGGCAAATTAGGGACTAAGTTATCATCTTTCCCAACCGTAGCTTAGTGTGTGTTCAATCTGTTCTTGGTAGGTTGGCTTACCGAGGAGACGCTCTAGCCATCAGAGCCTGTAACGCCGTGAGTAACAGATGTAAAGATATGTTCAAAATGGTTATCTTTTGAATCTTGCATCGAACTGCATCGAATCGATGTTATTTATCGAATGAATGTATGTCCTATTTCAATCAGACAGGCATCCTTAGCACCCTCAAGTATTGATCGTTACGTAGCTCACGGTTTCCTTGTGGAACCATATCGTTATCAATGATTGGCCATCATTATTGTTGGGTTCATAAGCCCGGTCCTTTGGACCTACTGTTTATAGGCTAATGGATGTACCACATATGACTGATTGATTGAAATACTGATTGACTGAAATACTGTATAATGAATTGATTTCATTACTGTAAGGGACATTCATTCATAACCTCTTTACACGTTATGTTATTCACTGGGCTTTAGCTCACTGCTCATATATATATATGTAGGTGCTCACCGCCGCATCGGCTAGAGCGTGGGTTAGTCCCCAGTTTTGTCAAGCCAGCCAATGTGCCTCACTGCGAGGTTCCGAGACGCCATGCCATGGCTTGGGGTGTTTTTGTGTCCCCACTAGTCTCCTACTGCTTTTGTATCAGATAGACCGCTATCAGATCGCACTGCCATCGTAATGTTAATAGGGATTAGGTCCCTGTATTGAATGTTTGTAACTGATTGTATAGACTGAACTGTTCTGAACGAATGAATGCATGAAAAAATCTTTTTAGCATACAGATTAACACAGCTCTATGGACACTAGTTTTACTGTTTTGGCTTCCGCCAGCCTCTCGAACTCAGATTTATCAGATATCGTTTGAGGCCTTTGGTAATCTCGGATTCTTGACATCGCTGCCATGCTAAACCCATAGGGCCGGGTTTGGGTCGTGACAGTAGTGATGGCTAATGATGGAAATGGAACCGAATCATCTGTCAATGGTGCTGACCATATGGAGCAAATCATGGAAAAAACAGTTACTAGTTTTCTGCGAGCCCTACAAACCAACGTTAACAATGGATTGCTTGAACGACGAGAAGAACCAACTACTATAAAACAGTTCCAGGACTTGAAACCTACCATATTTACTGGCAGCACAAACCCACTGGTGGCAGAAGCTTGGGTCAGAGATATGGAGAAAATTTTCCGCGCGCTGCCTTGCTCAGAAAGACAGAAGGTGACTTTCGCCACATTCACCTTCAAAGACGATGCACAAGAATGGTGGCTACTTACTTTGGCGAAAGAAGATATTGCAACTTGGGCTAGATTCTTGGAGGTATTCTATGGAAAATACTTTCCAGATTCGCTGCAGGAACAAAAGACGTCGGAATTCATACATCTAAGGCAAGGAACCATGACAGTGGCTGAATATGAAAGCAAGTTTACGCAACTGGCCCGATTCGCGACATACGTCATCCCCACCAAAACTCGAAAAACCAGAAAATTTGAAGCGGGATTGGATCCTGAAATTAAAGACAGGTTGGAGGTTTTGAAACTACCAACCTATGCAAAGGTGGTAGATCGAGCATACATTGCGGAAAAAGGGATTAAAACCTTGCGTTTCGGGGAACCAAGCCAGAAGAAACGATTGTGGGAAAGAGATAACAGAAGGCTCGGTGTCGCGCCTCCCAAGAAAATAAATGCAGGCACAACCAATTCAACCAGTTTAAGCAACCAAGGTCCTACAAATCCCAGAGGTGACACCATTCCAGCTTGCACTACCTGTGGAAGGACTCATTGGGGACAGTGCCGTCGAGATACGGGAGCGTGCTTCAAATGTGGCCAAGTTGGCCATTTGCTGAGAAATTGTCCAAAGCTCGTCAGCCCCTTTGAACCAGTCCGAAAACTCGCGGTACCGGGAGGAGTGAGAAAGGACCAAAAACGCCAAGGAAGAGCCTTTACCTTAGTACCTAGAAACCTAGAAGTTACAGAGAACGTCGTGTCAGGTACACTTTCTGTTTGTGGTCACTTAGCCCATGTTCTCTTTGACTCTGGCTTAACTCATTCTTTTGTTGCACCACACTTTGCTACCAAGTTGGCATTAACACCCGAACCCTTAGGATATGTATTATCTGTGTCTTTTCCTTCTGGAAATTCTGCCCTTAGTACTAATGTGTACAAATCTTGTATTATATCCTTAAAAGGTGAAACCTTACATGTAGATTTGATTCCCCTCTGTATTAGTACCTTTGATGTGATCTTAGGAATGGATTGGTTAGCTACCAACTGTGCCTCCATCCATTGAAGCCAAAAGGTCTTCCTCCGGTCACCAAACCAACTCGAGCTTATCTTCGGCGAAGGCTGGAGCCTCTCCCCCTCCATGTATTATATCCTTCATAACAGCCCAACGACTGCTAAGAAAGGGTTGTTGTAGTTGTATCTGTTATGTGATCGATACTCAACAAGAGACCCCCACACTTGATGCAATCCCAGTGGTTCGAGAATTCTCGGATGTATTTCCTAAAGACCTGCCTGGTACACCAGTTGACCGAGAAATTGAATTCACCATTGAAACCCAACCTAGTGCACAACCAATCTCGAAGACCCCTTACCGCATGTCCATGATGAATTGAAAGAACTAAAACCCAACTCCAAGAACTATCGACAAAGGCTTCATCCAACCAAGTACCTCACCATGGGGAGCTCCTGATCGTTCAGAAGAAAAGGATGGTACAATGAGGCTATGCATCGACACGAGAGTCGAACAAAGTCACCATCAAGAACCCAGACCTCTACCACGAATTGACGACTTGTTTGATCAACTGCAAGGCGCCCACGTATTCTCAAAAATTGACTTGCGTTCTGGTTACCATCAACTAAAAGTCAAAACAGAAAGTATTGAAAAGACTGCCTTCAGAACTCGTTACGGGCATTACGAGTTTCTCGTCATGCCATTTGGCGTCACAAATGCCCCAGCGGCCTTCATGGACCTCATGAATCGAGTGTTCAAACCCTATCTTGACGAGTTCGTCATTGTCTTTATTGACGACATTCTTATATACTCCAAATCGCCAGAAGATCATGAGAACCACCTACGAAGAGTTCTACAAACACTACGTGATCACAAGCTTTATGCCAAATTGAAGAAATGCGAATTCTGGATCACTAGTGTACGCTTTCTCGGTCACGTCATTAACAAAGATGGCATCTCAGTTGATCCCCAAAAGGTTGCAACAATCGTGGATTGGCCACGACCTACTAACATGTCTGAGATTCGAAGCTTTTTGGGCCTAGCCGGCTATTATTGGCGCTTTGTGCAAGATTTCTCGAAAATAGCTTCACCCTTGACCCAGCTAACTCAGAAGAACAGGCCCTTTGAATGGACGGACAAGCAAGAACGTTGCTTCAAAGAATTGAAGAACAGACTCGTGACGGCTCCTATACTAGTACTCCCCGCGGAAGCAGAAGGGTTTGTAATTTATAGCGATGCCTCATACAATGGTTTGGGTTGCGTTCTTATGCAAAATGGGAAGGTCATTGCTTATGCCTCCCGCCAACTAAAGACTCACGAAAGAAACTACCCAACTCATGATCTAGAGTTGGTTGCGGTGATCTTCGCTCTCTAGATCTGGCGGGGATATCTCTAAGGTGCAACCTGTGAAATTTACACTGATCACAAGAGTCTCAAATATCTGTTTACACAGAAGGAATTGAATATGAGGCAACGACGATGGCTAGAATTTATGAAGGACTATTATATAGAGATCCATCACCATCCCGGCAAAGCTAACGTAGTAGCAGACGCATTAAGTCGAAAAATGACCAAAAGTTTGGCATGTACCCTTATTCTCCGCAAGATCCATGGACTGCTCGCCAACATAATCGTGGAACCCGAGTTGATTAAAGAAATTAGAACCCGCCAATGTGAAGATAAACTTTTGAAAAAAAAGTACGAGGAACAAGGAAGCACGCCCGATCCTGATTTCACGATAAGCAATGGAATGCTAAAATTTCATAATCGAATTTGCGTACCCGACCTTCCAGAACTCAAGAAAAAGATCTTGGTACAAGCTCATAGCTCGAGGTTTGCGATCCATCCTGGCAATACGAAGATGTATCACGATCTGAAGGAACACTTCTGGTGGATAGGAATGAAGAAAGACATAGCAAGCCATGTCTCCAAATGCCTGCGTTGTCAACAAGTTAAAGCAGAACATCAGAGACCTGCAGGAATGTTGCAACCACTCCCTATTCCTGAATGGAAATGGGAACACATTACTATGGACTTCGTGGTCGGACTACCGCAATCAGTCTCGAAGAACGATGCAATATGGGTAATCGTGGATTGATTGACGAAGTCGGCGCATTTTCTACCAATCAGAATCATGTACTCTCTTTCTAAGTTCGCCACTCTATACATTAAGGAAATCATTCGCTTACACGGCACCCCAGCTTCAATCGTATCCGATAGAGACCCCCGCTTCGTGTCTCATTTCTGGAACAAATTGCAAGAAGCTTTGGGAACCACTCTGAAGTTTAGCACGGCTTATCACCCTCAAACTGATGGGCAATCTGAAAGAACGATCCAGACTTTGGAAGATATGTTACGTTTGTGTGTGTTAGACCTCAAAGGTAACTGGGATAATCATCTACCTTTGGTGGAGTTCGCGTATAATAATAGCTATCATGCAAGTATTGGAATGGCACCGTACGAGGCACTGTATGGAAGGAGATGTCGATCACCTCTGTGTTGGACAGAAGTCGGAGACGGAAAATTATTAGGCCCCGAGATCGTGCAAATGACAAGCGATAAAATCCAACTCATCCAGCAACGAATTCGCACTGCTCAGAGTCGTCAGAAAAGTTATGCAGATACACGAAGACGAGACTTAGAATTTCAAGTGGGTGATCATGTGTTCCTAAAGATCTCACCAACGAGAGGGGTTATCCGATTGGGAAGCGAGGAAAGTTAAACCCACGTTACATTGGCCTATTCGAGATACTCGAAAGGATTGGTTCTGTGGCATATCGCCTTGCGCTTCCACCTGAACTATCCAATGTGCATAATGTGTTTCACGTTTCGATGCTTCGTCAATATCTTCGAGATCCAGAGCACGTTGTCGATCATGAGAACCTGGAAATTCAAGAAGACCTCTCCTATGAAGAGCAACCTGTACAGATTCTTGATCACCGTGACCAGGTCCTTCGAAATAAGACTATACCTCTCGTAAAAGTCTTATGGAGAAACCATCGTGTCGAAGAAGCAACATGGGAAACTGAAAGCCAAATGCGGGCCAAATATCCACACCTATTCGAAAACCAAGGTACGTAAAGTTTGGGGACAAACTTCCTTTAAGGAGAGGAGAAATGTGACACCCGAATTTTTCTTTTAAAATTTAAATAAATAGAACTCAAAAATAAATAAATAAATAAATAAATAATAATAAATAAATAGGAAATTGAGAATTTATCAATTAAATGGTTTGTGAGACACCACACATTAAATATTTTAGTAAGTGGTAAGTGATGTTTTATAATTTGGTAGTGAGGTTTTTAGACATGAACCTAACTTATAATTATATGTAATTTTAGGAATCATTATGAATCACCAAATGAGTGATAACAATTTTTTAAAGCCAAATTAATTTAGATGACTCCTGATATGGGACAGATGGCTTCACCCCTCAAATACCAACAAAACGTGGCAGGAAGGAAAGCAACGTGGCTGCCATTGCCCTTGGTAAAAGCATGGAGATGAAAACAAAAAAAAAAAAAAAGAGAGAAAAACTAAGGGGTGAAACAAGTGTCAATTAGGTGTCAAACTTAGAGATGAAAGATTGGGTGGCATGAGAAGAATTGTCCACGTGGGTGATAATTGGCTTGGGCCTCACACATTTGCATGTATAAATAGGAGTTGGTGTGCTGTAGCATGAAACCAAAAACAAAATCTAAAGCAATTAAGGAGTTCAGGTTATAGAGAAAGTCTTAAAAGCAGAGCAAGCTCGTAATAATTTAGGAGAAATTTTAGGTGAGTTTTATTATACCTTGAGTTATTATAATATGTTTTCTACATGTCTTAAATTACCATAATATATTTTACGAATGTTTTGAGTTACCACAATTTATGTGATATAAATTATGTTTTATGGTTAGGTTAATGTTTCAATTATGTGGATTATTTTCTAAACTCTATTTGTTCAAATTAAAACCCATGGATATGTTTGTTTAAATTTTAGAGATTATTTGACAATGACCTTGTAAACAATTATTTTCTATAAGTACCACCACGAGAGTCTCATGCCTTTGGGGACTTAAATAACCATAGGCCCCTGTTTGACCACTTTGTGGTCCCGTGTTTGTCATGAATCCATTGACCCCTGTAGTGATTGTCACGTAGTGACCCCTGTTCTGTTCTGTTCTGTACCGTGGTTATAGTGATTTATTTCAGTTTTTGCCATTTAATTAATTTGTGTATTCAACTCAAATTATGTTAATGTTTTAATTTAAATAATTATCCATGGCCATTTTGTACCATAATACTCACAGTATAATATTTCTCACTCTGCTATGTGCTTATAGCTGTTACCTTTTCAGGTGACGAGATTTAGCGGGATCAAGATGGAAAATGAATCGTTGTGTTGTTTTTTTTTAAATCTTTTTTTTATTTTTGTCTGTTTTGTTTTGAACTCTTGTAATATAATGAAATTCAAATGACTATGTTTTGTTTCCTTTTAAATAAGCAGTTGGTACCCAATTATTTTATTTTATTTATCCGCTCGCGCTGCGACTACAAAATTATTTGAATTATTTTATTTTTATCTTGTTACGACGCCGAGCCTTTGGGTATCGGGTTTGGGTCGTGACAAAATTCACTAAATGTTTTGCTCCTTACTATCCTTTGACTAACTTAGTTATTATCTGTTTAACTCATTTAGTTTTTCACAATTGTATTTAAATACAGAAATTTAATTACAGAAAGATAAATAAATTTATTTAAATGAATTTAATATTGGTAGTGATCATGATGCTATTAACATTATAATTTAATAATTTAATAATCACTATTAATTGACTTAATATTGTTATTAACAAACTAATTAGTTGTCCAAAAATTCAGGTTCTTACAGGAGGAATCAACTGCGGTGCAAAAGTGGACGGATGTTCTGCTGGATCAGATGTGGAGGCTTAGTTTGGCCTTGGTGATGAAGCAGCCGGTGGAGTTATAGCAAATGGAGGAGTCTGACTTCTTCAGGGGACGTCAGGCAAAGGGCTCCGGTACGTCAGGATGTAGTTCAGAAGGATTGGAGCCTTGTGGACTTTAATCGGTAAGTTGAGAAAGCGAACCAAGTCCTTGCTTGGTATGTATACATCAAAAGTTCTTTTCTAGCTGTGGAAGGACTGCAAAAACAAAAAAAGAACATTAGAATCAGTTAATAGAAAGATTGTTGGATAGTAGAAAAGGGACTTTGGGGAGGGACTAAGTCCTTACCCTTGTCATCCCTAAAAACTTCGCGGTGTAGGGGGAAAAGTTGGAGCTCATCATCTAGCGCGAACTCCCAATTGCCCGAGACAATCAAGTAGTCATCTGTCGCACCTTTATTTGAGTTTGGAATGTTGGCTATCAACTTGTATTGTGTGGATCTCGGCTTGAGGTAATATGTGTAGCCAGTGTTGGTCTTGAGGCCACACATAGCATAGCAGTACTGGATGTCGGATAGGGTTATTCTGGCATTCTGCCTACGTGCTAGTTCGGCAATGCCATTGATAATCCTAAAGGAGTTAATTGCCAATTGCATGGGATTGAGTTTGTAGTAGTGGAGGACTTTCCTGAAGAGAATGTCGAGGGGAAATCTAACTCCGCCCTCAATAATGGACACTACGGAAAAGGGCATGTAGTCCTTCCCAGGCATGATGGAGTCATCCTCCCTAGCCAACCGAAGTTGAACGTCAGCTGGGATGGAGAACTCTTGCATAAAGTATTCTGGTTTGGCTGGGGTGTCTACCCTCCACCTAAACATACCCATGATCTCGGCTTAAAGTGTTTTGTGATGGATTTCCGAGAAAAGACACTGGCAGGGCTTTTAGAACCTCAGCTAGACCCTAAATAGGCATTAGGGCAAGGATTTTTGAAGATCTAAGGGGAAATTCGTTTATGTTTTTCTAAGAAACAGAGTTCTAGAGCAAAACCCAAACCTAGAACTACGGAAACAAGAAACAGATGCAAGAATCTGGAAAATAAACAAGCAAGAAAACTAGAAAACGAACATGATTCAGAATCAAATAGAATCAAAGGCGAGCAAGATTCAAGAATGGAAAGTAGCTAAAATGCAGAAAGCACAGAGACAAGCAAAAATACATTCGTAAACATCTAGGTGATGGTGTGTGAAACAGTGGTGTGCAATCAAGAACACAATCAAAGCAAAAGTGATTCAAGATCCAGACACACATACATATTCAATGACATCACATGGATAAGTACAGCATGGGCTTGTGGCAAAATCGAAGAAAGAAACATTTTGAAGATTGGAATTGAAAAAGAAGAAATTAAAGACTTACCAACAAGGACCGAGGAAATGAACGCCGGAGTAGGTGTTTCCGGAATCTAACGACCACAATGATCAGAGCAGAACAGTGACTGCTTCATCGGAGGTAATGAGTGGATCACAGTTGCAGAGCTTCGAACGATTGACAATGGCGAAATGTAGAGAGAAAAGGTCTAAGCGTAGAGAGAGGTTATGATTGCAAAAGTGAAGAGACGAAGAGAGAAGAGAGAGAGTTTTGTCAAAAATATGAAGAGGCGGCAAAACGTAATGAAGACCTTGGGCGGCGTGCCTATCAGGCGGCGTGGGCAGAATTGACGTGACTTGATGGCACGTGTCAGGTACGAGCCAATAACTGAGGGACACATGGAGAAAATGGTTGGAAAGACTGTGCGTGACAGCTCGTGCACAATTGGAACTCTTGAAATTCTTGAAATAATGAGGCCATGACCTCGACCATAGGAGCGATCTCGGTTGAGATGCTTAAAGAACTGGATTCTTAATTCTTGATCCTTGAGAAAGTGGACAGTTGAGTCCTGGTTATATGAAGCCAATACGTGATGATCTCGGTCAAAGAGAGAAATGAATTTTTAGCCGACATGAAGGTCTACAAACGATGTAGGTTCCATCACCTTAGGTTGTCGAGGTAATAGAACCTAGGGGGCAGTTGTGAGGAAGTATTTTGTGAATGGTAGCACATGGCTAAAGTGATGCCGAAGTATAAGTTGAGGTGCCGCGTGGCCTGGTCACGTTGTTGAGATGATCTCGGCTAGGACGAAGTTATCTGCGGGGATACCGGAATTTTAAATAAGTAAATAACGGACAAGAGTCCCAAAACAAGGGGGATCTCAGTCTAGATAAAGATAAGGGTCAAGAAGAGTTTATCTCTATCTAGCTGAAGGACATGGATAAGCATTGAGCCTGAGTCCACTGAAGTTAGGCTTCTAAAGGGATCATGTCAGTACTAGCTATAAAAGTAGGGCACCCCCGTGGGTCTCAGGTATGTATAACATACTGTGAGCAGTAAATTGTGAGTTTAAGTACTTTTTTGATATCTTTAAGAGATTACTAACTTGATCGTCAGAGTGCCTCCGTATGGACGAACCATCGTCGGATTCTCATCTTCTTGTGCAGATTGTTGAGCTTAATCTATTCTGCCAGTACTCTCCAGCTGAGTTTCCCGTTTGGTTGTGTGGTTAGAAATCTACACCCACAGAATTATTCTTTTATTTTGAGTAAATTACACTATTGGTCTCTCTAGTTTGAGTGAAATTTCACTCTAGTTTTTCATCGTTTTAATTTGAATGATTTGGTTATTTCATTTTCAATTTTATTACAATATAATCCATCTGTCATGAAATATTAACATTTTGAATTGAAAAAAAAAAATTTAAATAATCACATTCAAAACTAACTTTATTTGTGTACTATTGTAGGCAAGATTTGGTGGGGTTCATTTTTGATCAAGACTAACTGTTTTCGAATATTATTCGACGGAGCACATTATCTTTGTTTGGGACTTTCTTTGTTTTTTTTGATATCAAACTCCTCTCTCTAGGTGCTGGTTACCCAAATGTATCTATACTAAATTATATAGGTTATGATGGTTTTTTATACCAAAATGAATACAAATTTAGGAGAATATTCTATGACGCGAGGCATAGATAGAATGACCCAAAATTTCAATGGTGCCAAAATTTAGTTAGAACTATTTAGATGTAGTGTTAATTATTGTTGATGATTAGAGAAATGTTCTAGTGACAAGTTTAGATGTCTTGACTTGGATTTAATCAAACGAAGGGAATACTAGGTGAGCATTATGTATATAATTAGGTGCACTCGTGTGAAATAAGATACCCATAAGACGTCACATAAATTATTGAAAATAACTATGGTAACGCATTTTATAAAAATA
The DNA here is from genome assembly GCA_025200525.1 of Camellia lanceoleosa. Lineage (NCBI taxonomy): Eukaryota > Viridiplantae > Streptophyta > Magnoliopsida > Ericales > Theaceae > Camellia > Camellia lanceoleosa. The sequence goes on along the minus strand of CM045759.1, from coordinate 4,216,687 downwards.
TTTATTGTGTTCAAAACAATTATACACAACCTTTAGTTATGATGCCAAAATGATGGCCAATCGACGGCTAAAACACTTTATACAAAATAGTGAAGGGTGGAAATCGTTTGAGGTGATGAATGGTGTTTCCGATTTTACAAGCATGGAGTTTGCACGAGTGACACATGACAGGACTCTCATGGTGAGTGTTTCTATTTGTAGTATTATTTGGATGACAATTGAATGTATATGCTTAAGAAAAGAGAGAAAATAAGACGACGAAGAAGAGAGAGAGAGAGAGGCTGTGACAGAGAATATTACTATAATTTTTAATATCATCGTCATTACTATTATTTTATCTATTCTTGATTTTAAAGAGATTTATGAAACTTGCCAAAAACAAACACACTAATGAGTTCTGAAAGCAATGCATCATCAACAAGCTTAGTCAACATTTTGAGTATGTCACTATTCTTATAGACATTTGATCAACACTCAAGTCTCATCCATTCAAGAGATTTAACATAAAGCATTCATATTCATAAAGGAAATTTAAATGTCTTTCGGGTACAACAAAGTCTAGCAACAATATTAGCTCTGTTCTTATTTTGTACATTAAATCTGAACTATCAAGATCATTACAACGCGACCCTTCTTCACCTTATAGATGGAAAATTACTACATTTTAGACACAAGCCAGATGACTTTATACCAGGATTCTCTCAGTGAAACGCTGAAGTCATTTCTTGAAGAACAATTATGCAACAATTGGGTATGATGCACAAGTTGCAACACCTGCAATTGATTTTTTTAGTATTAGTCATTTAATCTAAAGCATTCAAGTGTAGGATTTTGACTATATAGCATATTTCAGCTTCATTACTACATGCCAATGCAAAAATCATTAGGCATGGCCGATCCTAGCATGTCCGTTTGTTAAAGAGGGATGGAGCAAAATTAGAGAAGGAACTTACCACACATGTTTTTCCCCATCTCCATTTTGAAGTAGCCATTATCGCCCCAGTCTCCTCCCCACGAGTTCTTAATAAGCCAGTATGGGATACCATTTTCAACTCCATACCCAACAGCAAGAACAGCATGGTTCACATCCTGCCATATATTAGAAGTGAATGTCAGAGAAACACTTTGGCATCATAAGAGTGTATAGATAATCCTTGGTGGGGGAATTCATTAGCATTCTGTATCCATTACAAAAGAGGAAATATACAAGCTTCTTGATGATGCCTTACTTTTGGAACTTATTAGCGTTTGGTCTTTTTGGCAAGTCTAATAAATCTTTGTTACAATCGAGAATAGATAAAATAATAATGACAATGACATTAAAAATTATACTGATAATCTCTTCTCTCTTTTTTTTTTTTTTTTGAAGTTGAAGCTCCTAGTAGAAGGCCATCCAAGGGAAACATACTACGATTTTGGTGGCTTCATCTACAAAAGCTTCAACATTCGAAAAAACATATCAATTCGAGGCATTTTCATTCAATTTATCATCCAAATAATACTGCGTACTTCAAATTAAACGCTCACCATTGGAGTCTTGCCACATGTGTCACTGGTGTAAACTCCATCCTTGTACGATCGGAAGCCATCCACCACCTCAAATGCCACACTCACTGGCCGGACAAATGCTACAGCATGCTTTAGTTCATCTTCAGCACCCTGTAAATATTTTTAAAAGTCAGCTCAACTGGGGCATTCAAGTTGCTATCAATGAAAATTCCCACAATATTCTGTTGTCTGAATCTAATAGAATATGAATTCAGTTCCACATTATTGCTGTGTAGCAAACCAAGAATAATTGATGATAAGGTCAATAAATCAAACTTTACTGATTAGATTAGCTCAGGAACTGAGCACAGTTGGGTTTACATAGGCTGGTGGAGTTAGAATTGGCAAGCCATAATAGTCATAATTGGCTTGGTTAGGATCCACTCAGAGCCGGTCCTAAGATTTTTGAGGCCCTATGCAAAAATCTGAAATGAGGCCTCCATACAAAAGTTTATAAAAGAATAAAGTTTTTGGGTAAAATGGAAATTAGTCACTTTTTTTTTTTATTTGCTAATACCCAAACAAAGTTTGCTTGCATATATAATCACTAAATTTACGTACTAAAATTTATTTATATAGTTTAACATATGAAAAAAGCATTCCGAAAACTCAAAAAGACAAAACCTAGTCTTCTTGTTTTATAGTTTAGCAAAATTCAGTTTATCACAAGAAAAAAAATCCCAAACAAAATCTAAAGATATAATATGAAATAAAAATTAAACCACCTATGGCAAAGTATCACTGATTTCTCGTATTTTTAGATATAAAAGTACTAATCAACCTTACATAATCCTGCTTATCTACTACATAGTTAATTTGTTTAATCTTTCTAGTACATAAAATTGTGAACTTAGAATAAGTTGGAATGAATAAATAAAATTATTTAAGGCCTCTTAAATTTTGTTAAAATTGGGGACCCAAGGTGGGCAGTGCTGGCCTACCATCAGGGCTGGCTCTAGATCCACGTTTGCGTGTTAGAACAAAATATACCAAGGTATCAAGCCTAATCTGGTATGGATAGAGTTCTGTCAACTCTACCCACAGCAAGAAGAAATGTTTACTGTTTTAAAGTTGAAGAAAAATAGCCCATAAATCTTACCAGGGTAATGTTGACAGAGTCAAGAACTTGGACACCAACATTTTCAGAAGAAAATTTGCAAGCGCCGTCTTTTGCAGTGTAAGGGTATGCTTCCTCCGTGTCAAGACCCCCATTGTATTTGATATACTCAAAGGCTTGGGATGGCAACCCACCATTGCAGCCAAAGTTATTAAAAGCTCCTGCACAATCCACAAGCTGCTGTTCTGATAGAGAGATTGCCCTTCCAAATGCCTGCTTGTAAGCTGCCTCCAGAGCCCCTGTGGTGCTAAAAAAGAGAACATAGGTGGGTTACTACAAACATGATAATGATTTCAATTCAGTGTTCTCATTTCACAAAAAATTACATATTCTGATCTTATTTCCAACCTGAAAGTCCAGCAAGATCCGCAGTGGCCTTGATCTTTGACTGGGCTGACTATTCCTGTCACTCTCCAGTCTTTCTATAATACAGAAACAGAACATAAGATGTTTCATATGTCAGAAAACTAATTCATGTATACAAAGCAAGAGACAAATTTTAATTTTTACTGGCAGATGGTTAAGAGTTCCAGCTAATAATATTCTTATATAGACAATATAAATCAATTCCAAGTCAATAATGGCAAGGTCTCACGGAGGTTATGCATTTACGTCTGGTTCAAAGTTTGCTCTCACATACATGCACCCACATCATTGTATTAAGAAGTTCACTTCAGTACTAACAAAAGCAAGGTCATTTAGTTTCAATGGTATGTATTATGAAATGATGTGCATTCCTGGCAGAACTATGATAGATCAACTTCATAGATTGTTAGATTGCATCTCAAATCACAGGGCTTCCATGGTTTTTTTTGGTAGCAAGATTCAACGCATGCAAACAAAATTTCTTATTGAAAGCACCAGGTACCATAATCAAAACATCCCAAAAAATCTCCCCAAAAAAAGAGTACCGAATTAGGAAGAACTTCATCAGTAAGCTTGTGATTTCCCCTTGTGGCAGAACAGTTTTGAGCAGCTCCTAACCTATGTTTGCGGAACTCTTCCCAGGTCCAATCGGAAAAGTCTGTTTCACAAAATGTATAGAATCAACAAACAAAGTAGAACCACAACTAGTAACATTAGCACTAATATCATTTCAATGTAAAGTCACAAGCCGGTATGAAATAACATATCACACTTAAATGTATGTATGTGTATTAAGTATGTATTCTTCAAAATAAGCTATGAAACATGAACTAAATCCATGTGAAATATCAAGCCATATGATATGTTTAACTGCCAAAAGTATACGGAACATAACCAAAGGGCTCAATTAAACAATTTGGAAAGTTAGCGGACTTATTTGAACACAAACTTAGATTAGGAGCTTAATCGGAAAAAAAAAACACAAAATTTATTCTGACATAATTTACTCTATTTATATTTCTTTCTTAATACAAAACTGGGCACTTATCAAACAAATCCATAAGATGGAGTGAGATCACCCCACTCAACTATCAAATGGGTTAAAAAAAAAATTGCAATATTGTTAAATTAGAAAATTCAGCAAATTTCCATCAGTCAAAGCACAAAATTTCATGCCCAAAAAAAATAAAAAAATTAAAATTAATAGCATGATTTCAGCTGAATTTAATATTAGATGACAATAGTGTAGCTGAACTCAGCTAGATGATATTAGTGATGTAACAAACAGTTAGTTAAGAAATCAGTTATGCCAGCTGGATAGATTGCATAGTTAGTTAGGCATGTATCTTTCAGTTTGAGTTTGTTAGAGTGCTATATCAGATTCAAGGTAATGCAATCTGTTCTTGTTCTCTCTCTAATCTTCATCATATTATCTTCTTTCATATTTTCTTCAATTTTCTCAGATATAGTAGTATATCGCGAAATTTCAACCAATCAAATGGAGAATTCTCATCCTCAAGCTTATCAGATATGATGAATTCGAATTCGTGTTAACAACAGTATAGATATAGATATACAGATCCATATGCGTATGTGTGTAAATTGACTTACGATTGACACCAAGAGTGTAGGAAAGTTTCTTTTTGTTGTGCGATCTGATGAGCTTCAAGTTCTCGGAGAAAATCGAGAACCGTAGCTTCATTTCTTCGGGAGTCTCGTAGCTCTTTCCATACCTGAAAAGTTTCAGAGTTGGTCGTCAGAGGAGATAGAAAATAAATCAGCCGTCTGATCTTGATCAGACGGCGAGGGAGAGAGGAGAAGGAAGAAGAAGGCTCAACCTGTGGGCGAATCGAGCAAAGGAGAGGGCGTGACGACAGTGGCCGATGACTTTGAGAACGGAGGCCTCGAAGTCGCGAAGAAGAGCGTCCGATACGACTGTCCTGATCGGATTCTCGTCGGAAAAAGTGGTCGCCGATGATGCGCCAGCGACGACGGCGATGAGGAGCAAGATAAGGGAGATGGAGGTGGAAGAAGCCATGTGATTCTCTTCCTCTCTCTCCGAAGTCCGTGGGGGCTGGGCTGAGTGACGAAGAAAGGAAGATGATTGGGTTTTATTGAAGGAGATTCCGTGACTAGGTTGGCTTATAGAAAAGAAAGACGGTTTGACATGTTGGCAAGGATGCAGCTCGTCTACGGTGCGAGATCAGATTGAACGGTGATCTTCGGTCTATGGGGTTTACTATGAGTCTCGTTTTAGTAATTTGAACTGTTCAATGTGTAGAGCATGTTGAGTAATATATTTTTATAAAAAATCATATTGATTGAATATCTATAATTATGTGATCAAATCAATTTTATATAAAAAATTTGCAATAAATAAATTAACGGTAGACAAAAAACTGATACAATGAGATAGTTATCGATATTCGATCAATATAAACTTTTACAAAAATATAATATTCGATGATTTCTACATATTGAACGATTTAAATTATCAAAATAGAACCTTTTGTAGGCCTCTATGGACCGAATAATATCGTTCAAACCAATGTCGAATTTGAGGCAAGCTGCTCCCATTTGGCAAGTTGCATTTTAGTTTGACAATAGCATTAAAAAAATTAGACTAGAATCTTGGAATAAAATTAGAAAAAAAATAATCTAGAATTTGACATTTATAATAAAATAAATTTTATTTATTTTTCAATTTTATTAATTTAAATATTAATTTTTTAATTTTTTTTTTCAAACTTAACAAATTTGTCTATTTTATAATTAATAATGTAAAATAAATATATGATTAGAATTATATAATTCTATGTCAATTGTAAAAGTTAGATTTATTCATAAATCTCTCCTCTCTTACTTATCTTCTACTATTTAAATTATTTTTTTATATTTCAATAAGTACTATAAGTGATATGATAAACACCAAAATCCCTCTAATAATAATAAGGTGTGTGAATGCTCAATGACGTGAACATTCACATTGTCAACGTGAATATTCATACTGTCAAATTTATTTAATGTGAATGTTCACATTTTCAAGAAGGAGAAGAGGAGAGAGGGAGAGGAAGGAGGAGGGAGGAGGAGGAGGAGAGAAAGAGGGGGAGGAGGAGGAGGAGGAGGCGGAGAGGAGGGGAGGCCATAAATATTGGGGAGGAGGAGGAGGAGGAGCGGAGTGGGCAGCCATGGCGATGACAGCGACGGCGATGGCGAGGCGACGGCGAGGACGATGACGCTCCGGCGAGCCTCCTCCTTCTCTCCCTCTCCTCTCTCCTCCTCTTCAAAGTTGAATCCGCCCCCAAAACAACGTCGTTTTGGGGGCTATAGGGTAGCGCTACCGAGGATCCGGATTCTTTCAAGTTGCTAAGGATTCGAAAAAATATCTGTAAATGTAAAATTGTTCATAAAATACCATAACTATGAGAATTGGGATTTAGTGGTAAATATGAGAATTAGGATTTAGTGGATCAAATGTCCAAAATAATAGGACTTATTGAAATATAAGAATATTTTATGAACTAATTGAAATATGAGTACTTAAAAGAAAATTTTTTAATAAATTCTCCATTGCAGGGGGGACATATATGAGTTAGAGGGGATTTATTTATTGGGTTTTTAGTTTAAGATCCCTGATATTAAACTTTTATATAAGATAAAAGATATGTGATATTTTCATAATATTTGGGAGCTTTCAACATTTTCACAGAGAAATTTCGGCACGCAAAAATTTCAGCATAGAAGTTTTGACACAAATAAATTTCAACTCTTTACAGACAAACTTTAGAGTGAATGATAAATTTCTCTAGTATGATTACATAAAAAATTTCAGAGAAAACAAACCAAACAGAAATGCTAGAATTATAGTAGAAAACAAGCTCTAAACAACATTAGAAAGCAATGAAGTAAATACTCAATTAGAGATCTAGAATACAAAACCAATAAGAAATGCCACCAAAGATCTATAAACAATATATATATATATATATGTATGCTCACGGGCAATGCCAATGCCGGTTAGTACAGTAACAAAAACCCTAAAAACACTTGGTTCAATAACAACAAAGAATTTGAATTCAGCTGAGTGAAATTAGTGGATCAAAGCTGAAAAACCTAAAGAATGAAAAAGGAAAAGAAAAGGAAACGGAAACTTGAACTCTCCTACAATACATATGTATATATATTTATATATAGAGAAAGAGAAATAGCTTATAGTTGGAATTTAGGGAGTCCAAAATTTATGCTAGGCAATGCTTAATCGACGAGGCTGCGTGTGTACTCGATGATGTTGTGGCCATTGTTAGCCGCAACCATTTCTAGACGGTGGCAGCGGTGGCGGCAGTAGAGGATAATCCGAATTCTCTTGTGGTGGCGATCAAGTACGCTCAAGAGAACCAGCGAAGACACCCCGAGACATTTCAAGGAAAATGTTTTGTGGCACTAAAATGCCTAGCACTAATGGCACTAATTTTCTGTTTTGGTAACTTTATTTATTTTTATTTTTTTTTTACCTGAAATAGAATTTCGGGGCATTAGTGCCCTGAAATTCGAGCTGCATATCACAGCCCGACATTTTAAATTCCATAAGAGAGAGAAAGAAAGAGAGAGAGGGAGTTTGGATGGGTTTGTGAATTTGTTAAAAAAAATTAACAAAAATATCTACAAAAAGAAAAGAGGGAAAACATCCACTTCGAAGGGAAGACCTCTTGTTGGTTCACATTAGGGGTGAAATCGGTTCGGTTCGGTCAGTTTTTTCACTCATTTTGTACCGAACCGATGATTTCGGTTTTGCATATTTATGAACTGAACCGCCCAGAAAAATGACATAAACCGGCGCGGTTTGGTTTATTACGGTGCGGTGCGGTTTTTTCGGTTTTTCAATTTTTTGGCCTTTTTTTTTCCTGGTTGGGCCTCACATTTTAGGCCTATATTTCTATCTATTTTGCATAAAATTTGGGCTCAAGCCATGTAATTTCTACATAGGTTTGGAGCCTCACATTTTGGGCCTATTAATATTATATAAGTCGATTCGGTTCGGTGCGGTTCGGTTCAAAAAACCAAAAATCGTAAACCAAACCGAATGTACAGAAAAACATAAATCGAACCGAACCGAATGATTGAAAACTTAAGACACCGACCGAAAACCGTTCGGTTCGATCGGTTCGGTCGGTCCTTCCGGTTTTTCTTTCACCCCTAGTTCACATTGCGGAGAACCAAACCTTTATAACTTCACAAAAATTAATACGTATAAATATATTTAGCATATTTTATTAATAACAAACATGATTTATATGCAAGAGACTTGTAACAAAAATAATCTATAACACATAGAAAGCAGCAGCAAACAACCTAACATATAACTCTACCACTAACTAAATTATAGTAACTAAATAAAGATAAAATTGTTGAAAATTCTAACCTAAGGAGGGTTTAAGGCATTAGATCCAGCGAATATTTTTTATTGGTAAGAGATTCACCCTTTATGAAATGGTTGTTTGGCATGATGGATATAAGTGCACTTATTTCGATAAGTATACTTATTTGGGTCATATCACCTCTCTACTTTTCTATACATCTTTTCGTAAAAAGTCAAAAAGTATATTGTACAGGGAAGAAATATCTGTTTTCTTCCATACATCTTGCTACCAAGCTCGTCTCACTCCTAAAGAAATTTGTTTAACTGCAAACAGAACAAATGTGAGCTACCCAGCGGATGGTTTACCGGAAAACCCCTATGACGGTCAAGTTAGCTTTCTTGGAAAAGAAAAGAGAATACAGAGCACTAGAGAGAAATAATTACTAAAGATTACTTACCCATCCAGAGTCTGGTCATGCCTCTTATCTAGACTGGTTATGCAGTCCCAGATTGTGCGTGCACTACCTTTGCCGTCCTTTGCTAAATGCATTGCTGTACTACGTACCCTCTCCATTCCTCACACTTGTACGCATCAATACTACCAAACAATATTGACGCATGCTCAGAGCAGATTCCTCTTCCTCTGCCATTGGACCACGTAGAACGCCTCAACTGAGCGATCGTTCGCAGCACCAATAGAATGCAAGCTTAGGATATCTTCGTACCGAGCTGAATCACACCGGCTTCCAAGTCGGTTTCGTGCTCGGTCAATGCCTCTATAGTGCTGCATTCTTAGACCGATTGGTCTCGACATGTCAATCGTCATCTCGGCTATAAACTGCAACCTCTTGCACATCTTGGTCAGTTCTCTTATCCCACCCACGCGTACGTCTAGTTCGATCCGTTTTTGCAGCCTAGACATGGCCCTTTTCAGGGTGATGCCTAAGACCTCAAAGGCCTAGCTCGGCTCAATGCCATGTCCATGTTGGTTAACTCAGCCCAGTACCACATTTCGTGTTGGTTTGGTAACACCACGTTTCGTGCTGGTTTAACTCGGCCTAACATCACATTCCAAGTTGGTTTAGCTTAGCCCATTGTTCTGCACAAATCATCTCAAATAACCCCATAGTTTGGTGATAAGTCATTTTATTTGTTTTGAACGATATTTTGTTTCCAATTTTATCACTTAATTTATCAGCTGACTTTTTTTTTATCTATTTAATTTTTTTGATTATTTGTTCAAATTTATATCTATTTGTTCAAATTATTTTCTATCTGTTCAAATTTATATCTATCTGTTTAAATTTTTTGACTATCTGTTTTAATTTATATCTATCTATTCAAAATTGTTGACTATCTGTTTAAATTTATATCTAGCTATCAAATTTTTTGACTATCTGTTCAATTTTTTCCCTTATCTATTCAAATATATGTCAAAATTTTATTATCTATTCAATTTTTTCTCTTTTCAAAAACTTTATCTGTTCAATTTTTTGTTATCTTTGTTTGTTCAAATTCTCGTACATACAAAGATAGATAAATGGATGAAGAAATTTAAAATGGGCACCCTTTCAAATGATGCACATTGTAAAAAAGTTATGATTTTTTATAATGAACGTTATGATTGTTTGTGATATGTGTTATGACATTTTGTAGTAAAGTTATAAATAACGAATTTATGATGTGCGCCCTAAAGTTAGAAATGATAATATTATGACATTTTGTGATTTTGTTATGACACTTTGAGATTTTGTTATGACATTTTTCAGTGAAAAAAAGTTATGGCTTTTGTAGTGAAAAAGTTATGATATTTGGGGTTTAAGTTATGAAATTTTGTGAAAAAGTGATGAAAGACATATTATATGCACCTTTTTGAGGGTGTACATTGTAACATCTCCCTAAATAGATAGATAGATAGATAAATATATAGAGAGGTCCTATAATTTTATCTGTTCAAATTTTCAATAATAGTTATTTGTTCATTTTTTGATGTGGAATATGGAATACTCATAAAATGCAAGAAAATAAAATTAAAAATAAAATAGAAAAATAAATAACAACAACAACTACAAGAAAAAAAAATCATCTGTTGAAATCAACAAGAAGAAAAAAAAATTATTCAGATCATCATCAACAACGACAACACATCAAGAACACCACCATAGATCAACCAAAAAAAAAAAAAAACCTTAATACTTCCACGTAAAACCTCCACGAATCTCTTCTTGTGTAGATAGAGAAAGACAAAAATATATAGAGATATTAATCAAATCTGTGATGATCTGATATGCGATGATCTGGATTTAAATGGAACTGGATCCTACGATGGAAACCGATCAACGAATCTAGATCTCGGATTTGATTTGTGAAAATAACAAAGATCAAAAGTTAAATAACAATAAAAAAAAATGAAAGGAATAAAAAAAACAAAATATGTATGCAAAAGCATTGGAATAAAACTCATGAAACCAAGATACAGATCAATAAGGTAGAAAAACACAACCGTGTTTTTAAAAAAATAGAGAAAAAAATACAAATGTTGTAATTTTCCTAATTTTTAAGATCAAAAAAAAAAATTCAAAAACAAATCGTCAGAAGAAAAAAAAAAAGAAGTATAGAGAGAGATATGCATGCAACGATAGACGCAAGTAAAATGCTTGGAAGGTGACCTCCCATCTCCTTATATACAAAGAGAGGTTTGATTTTAGAGAAAAGGGTTTTTGGAAAAAGACTAGTAATACTATGTCATTTCATTCTTCTTCTCCTCATATCTCTACAAATACACACACATATATATAAGCATATATAACAACATGAACATATATAGTATAGATATAAAGATAGTAAAAAGATGTAAGAAGCTCGGTAAATAAATATATTGACGGAAATAAACAACAGCCAGCCAATAAAACTTCTATTTATGATACTGTGATAACTCAATCCGTATTATGTTTAATTATACACGTGTTTATGTGTTTAATATAAATTTTCAAGTTAAGTATGTGAATTATGTGATTTCGGATTTTATATCTGTTGAATGTAGAAAAATTTGTTGCAATTAAAACTTTAAACTGAAAATTAAAAGTCTTAGAGGCGCAATAAACCAAAACCGACTTCATATATGTGATTAGCATGATTTTTAGAGCCTACAATGAAATTTTGTAAAATTACGATTTGTAATGTTTTAATTAGCCTATATTATATATATCTCTCTAGTTCTTGAGTTCATCATTTTTGAGAAAACTTTGCTAGAGAGTGAGTTAGAGAGAGAAAAAGAGGAGAAGCTAGAGATTTGGTGGAGATTTAAGGAGCAAACCCTAGATTTGAGCTAAGGTAAGGACATTTACTTGGAATTCTTGTATACAGCTCATCTATTGCTTGAAAACATATAGAGATTTGAAGATTTGAAACCCTTTTGGGTTAGGGTTTTGGGTTATGTGTTTATTTGAGCTAAACAAAGAAATTGAAACTTGAATGTTTTGATTTTGCATGATTGGAGTTTAATCTTGCGAATAATGTATGAAATGAACTCTAGATTGTCCATACAACAAGATTTATGCAAGGATCTTCCATGTACAAGTGCATTTGTGAGGTTATGTTTTGAAACTCTTAAGATTATGAAAGATGAGCTTTTGATTTTTGAACTCTAAGCAAGATTGATGTGTTTGAGTTGTGATTACACTTGTGTAAGGTTAGTATTTCATCTTTTAAAGGAAGATTACATGAAATCTTGGCTTGAAATTGGGTTGAAAACTCAATCTTTGATGAATTTTGGAGCAATCTGATTTTGCCCAGACCGTACGAGTGGCCACGGGTTCCGCACGAGCAAAACATGATCAAAAAATGGAAATTTCATTCTTTTTAACCTACCATTCAAGAGGCCAAGGCCACCGCTCAAGCGGTCAAAGTCGGCGCACGTGCGGCCAGCCTTGTTTCAACTTATACCTAGTAACTTCAAAAAGGCATATCGCCCCTCATCCGGACTCCGTTTTGACGATTCTTAAGCCTAAATTCATGCCCCAGAAGTCTAATTTCCAATGGTGGTAGTTTCACATCCAAATTCTAAATACACAAATAAATTTGTTCAAATTAGTGAAAGTTGTTCACTTTTTTTCTAACTGTTTCATGCTATTTCATCTCCTAATTCAGTTTCCTTTTGTTTCTTCCTATTTTCCTAGACACGGATTATGACCCATTGAGGACTAATGAGTTTAGAACCAACAAAAATAATTGGTTAAGGAGCAAAGTAAGGTTGGTTAAGAAAAGATTAAGAGAAGTAAATTTGATCAAGAGAGTAATTCTATGTTTTGATATGTTGTGCCATGCGCATTGTGTTTGCAGGTCATGATTCGAGGACCGGTCAACCATTTCTGGAAATCACTGTGAGTAATAGTATAGTAAAGATATGTTTTTCATTATATATTTTGATTTATGTACAACATAATCTTCTAAAAATGCACAAGTTTCCAAGAAGTGTGAAATGAGTTATGAACAGGAAATGCGAATTGTTTGTAATATGATATGGTACGCCTAAGGCCGTTCCATTTATCCGTTTCATTTATGCTATGACATGATATGAATTGTTTAGTCTTTAAAACCTATTGATTTTTGGTACGGAACAAAGTGCTACACGGAACTAAGTGCTATAGTGGGAGTCACCTCTAGAGTTTGTACAAATCACCTTTTGGGTCTATACATACATAAATATTGGGCCCGAGGCCATTTTGATAAATGTTGGGCCCGAGGCCATTTTAATATATGATTGGGCCCGAGGCCGTTTTGATATACGATTGGAACCGGGGCCGTTTTGATAAATTTTGGGCCCGAGGTTGTTTGCCCGAGACCGTTTTGATATGTGCAAATTGGGCTTGAAGTCGTTTTGATAAATGTTGGGCTCGAGGCCATTTTAATATATGATTTGGCTCGAGGCCATTTTGATAAATGATTAGACCCGAGGCCATTTTGATATACAATTGGGCCCGAGGCCATTTTGATATGTGCAAATTGGGCTCGAGGCCATTTTGATATATGTTGGGTCCGAGGCTATTTTGATATGTGCAAATTGAGCCCAAGGCCGTTTTGATAAATGTTGGGCCTGAGGCCGTTTTGATTACACGATTATGGATATTATGAGAATTTTATGATTATTACGCTGTTTACTATATTATTACTCATTAAGCTTCACTTACACAATATTATGTATGCACATGTAGGTAATCTGTAGCATGAGCACACCCCTAGAGTCAGCTTCAGGAGCTATTCTTTTTGAGACCCAATCGAGTCTGCCTCCAAGATGGAGTTTTGTCTTGACTCACACCACATTTTAATCTTTTTTTTTTTTTTCTTCCATGGTCTTTGTGACAACCCTCATCTCTGATTATTGCTAAACTGTGACTGAACATGATAAGTAACTGATTAGGATGAAATCCTAAACTGATTGCATGAGTATGTGTTTGATCGCATTTCTATCTGTTTATCAATTGATTGATCTGTTCATGTTTAAGTTTTGAATTGCAAATAGAAGGCCTTATCAGCAGCCGAACCTGAAATTGATTGGTATTTTATGATAATTAGAATTTATGTGATTTTATGGTAGATTTAATTGAAATGTGATTTGATTTGATTAAATCAGATTAAATAAGGTTAAATTACATTAGTTTGGCTTTATTACCAAATTGGCACTTAGTGGACAATCCTAGACCATTCTTTTTCTACTTCCCTCATGTTTGATATGCCATTCATTTCCTCTAGAGACCAAAAACGTAAGAGAGAGCTAAAGAGTTGGAAGTAAGCTTGAGTTCATCAAAATTTTCTTGAGACTTAGAAGATTTGAAGAGTTCATTGCATATTTGAGCTTCTACCTTTGAAATTGAGGACCCAAGATAGAGAATTCATCTTCTCTATTGTGAATTTGAGTTACTTCTTGCATGGTTCATGGTAAATTAGAGTTTAGAGTCAAGATTTGGTTCAAAATGTTGAATTGAGTAGTAATACATGCATGCATGTTTACATTCTTGAATTTTGAGGTTGTTTTCATAGAATCCTCACATGCATGTCCATATTTGGGTTATAGTACATGAATTCATCATGTTTTTGAGTGAATTGATTCATTTGATCAAGTATTTGAAGTTTTGATTTCAATTGAACACTTGCATGTTACATATACATTATGTTCTTGAAGTTTTGTTTGGATTTGTGTTTAATTGAACTACCTTTGGGTTTTGATTTTGCAAATTGATCTTTGAAACATGTCATATTATGAGTTTTAAAGTGTTTTCCAGAAAATTGGCCCAAAAGAACCGAATTTGATGCTTTAAAAGTTGAATTTGAGCTTGGAGGTTCAATCTGGAAATTCTAGATTTTAGACCCACGTTCGAGCGTAAGACTTCACGCTCGAGTATACATTCTGAGTAAATGCATCCCGCTCGAGCGGGAAAAGTAACGCTCGAGCGTGAAATGCGTGTATCTAGTACTTTTCATATGTTTACAGTCCGCTCAAGCGAGGGAATGCACGCTCGAGCGAGGACTTGTGTCTCATGCTTGAGTGGAGGTCGAGCGTCCATCGAGCGTGAATTGCATGCATCAAGTACTTTTGCTTGAGTTTGCAGTCCGCTCGAGCGGAGATCCTTTGTCTGCATGTCCGCTCGAGCGTAGAAAGTCACGCTCGAGTGAGACCCTTGTTTTCTGAAAAAATTTGAAAAGTGTTTTAAAGTACATCTTTGCATTCTCATTGCATCCTAGGCATTCCTCGGCCTAGTTTAAGGCATCTTAATGAGGTCATTGATGTAGAACCACCGAGTCAAGATAGGGACTAAGTCATTGATTTCCAAGTGTGTAACTTAGTGTGTGTTCATTCTGTAACTGTGTAGGGTTGGCATCTGAGGACGCTTACTAGCCTCTCCGTAGCCCAGTACTCTGTGAATAACAATGTTGTAAAGATATGTTCAATCATGAATATTTTCTGAATTATCAACTGTACTGCTTTCTGAAATAATATTTCTTACTGAATGAATGTTTGTCCTACTTATGAACTGAATTCGTGGCATCCATAGCAATTTACTGTTACTGTACTGTTACTGCTATTGTTACAGAAATCTCTGTCGGTTCCCATGTTTGGGACCATTACTGTTTACTGTTATGATGGCCATCAACTGACTGTTCGGTCTGTTAAGACTTGCTGTACTGCTTTGCTATTGGATGTATCACATATGACTATTATGATTAAATAACTGATATACTTATCCAAATGACTGTTTTCAATACTGAAAGGACTTTCATTCTTAACCTCTCTACGCATATGTTATTCACTGGGCTTTAGCTCACTGTTTATACTTATATGTAGGTGTCTAGGCACCGGATCGGAGCTAGGAACGTTGGGTTAAACTCCCTTTTTGTCTAGCCAACCAATGTGTCTTACTGCGAGGTTCCAAGTGTGTTCAAGCTAAGGCTGCTTTGGGGTGTTTTAGATTCCCCCTTTCTTTTTCTATTTTTGTATAGACTGTTTGAGACTTGTACTGTACTGTCATGGTAGGGATTTGGTCTCTAACCTGAATGCCTGTATTTGATGTACGTACATACTATTTTGGTTCTGAATGTGAATATATTGAAAAGTCTTTTTGCATACAAACTGTCACAGCTCATTGGACATTTTTTAATTACTGTTTTGGCTTCCGCCAGGCCCTGTACTCTGTAATACTGTCTTTACTATTAAGCAGGCCTTCGGTAATCACGGATTACTGGCCGGTTATGGTGCTAAACCCATAGGGACGGGTTTGGGTCGTGACAGTCTTGGGTTGTAAACACTATGTACAATTTTTCCTTTGGCTCTTGTATTTTTGTTGGGTTGTTAAATGTATTAATGCGTTACATGATTATCTCTATGATCTTGCTCATAATTGGCACAGCTCAACGGACTCTTTCTTATTATATGCTTTCGTTATGGCCCCATTAACATAAATATTTTGTATGTTCGTTTGAGGCCTTCAGTAATCCATGACTTACTAGCCGGTTATGACCCAAACTTTTAGGGGCAGATTCTGGTCATGACAGATACATAGATCTGTATAGTTAAACCACTTTAGCCAATTTCAAGATCAGGATGCATGCTGATCGATGACGACAGAGATGAGGTTCAAGATGGATTCGGAGATCAACAAGCGTATTTTAGTGATGACGAGGTCCATAAGCTACAGTGCGTTGAGGACAAACATAGTACCATGCTCAGACCTGAGATCTGTGTGGTTAGCAATCTGAGATTTGTGTCTACAAGAGGAGAAGAGAACCAAAGGCGGTGGTGTAGGGAGAGAGAGAGAGAGTGTGTGTGTGTGTGTGTGTGTGTGTGTGTGTGTGTGTGTGTGTGACACTCCAAATGTTTAATTAATTTTAATACCATGTTAATATCAAATTAAAAAAAATTAAATTAAAATTTTAAAAAATTAAAAATAAGAAAAATAAATAAATAAATAAAATAATACATAGTTATATGTGCTAAATGTAATCTAATTTGAATTAAGAGGCATTGGTCTTACCAAAACATAACCATGCAATTAGTAGATTATATAGGCCAAAGTAGAATTAAGTTAGGCTATATGAGTTGTCTACCAAGGAGTTAAGCTCATCTTGGAGCAAATGGTGGCAAATGATGAAGCTAGCAACGTAGAGAATCTAAGGGCCTAAGATATGGTACATATATGCTCTTAGCTTGGGTGAATAAGCACCCATGACCATGTATATAAAGAGCTAAGGCAATAACAAAGCAATATTAAAAAGCAAACAAAATAGTAAGTAAATAGTGGACCTCGAAGGGAATAGGAGGAAATAAAAGTAAATAGTAGGGATCAATATTAAGGTGAGTTATATTATACTTTGAGTAACAATAAATTGTTTTGTGCAAATCATGTTTTATAAATTATATTAATATTTCAACTATGTTATTTATTTTATGAGCCCTATTTGTTTAAAAATGGAAAACTATGGATATAACTGTTTGTTAAATGTGTTTTAGAACAATTATTTTATAAGTACCACCATGGATGTCTCATGTCTTGGGGGACTTAAATAATCATTGGTCATCTAAGGCCAAGTTTGACATCCCAATATAAGTGCACTTATTTCATCTTTTTATCTTTTTTGGATCACATCAATCAACATCTCCTCTCTACTTTTTCTACACATAATACAAAAAAAGTCAAAAAGTGCACTTATTCTAAACTTCCCAAACTTAGTTACTTTGTGACCCTCTGTCTGTTATGGATCCATTGACCCTTTATTTTGTTATGTACTGTGGTTATGATTATTTTACTTATATGATTTATGCATTGTGATTCTGTCATTTAAAATGATTTATTTAAACCAAACTATTATTGTTTAGCCTAAATAAAGTATCAATAGTGATTTGTATACCCTTATACTCTTAATATAATATTTTTCACCATGCTATATGTTTATAGTTGTTAAACTCCTTTCAGATGAAGAAACTTAAGGAGGTATTGTTTTACCCCATTAATCAGGATCCAGACTTAAGATGAACATCGTGTTTTATTTTTTTTTGTCTTTTTTTTTTTTTTTTTTTTTTTTTGTATTTTTACCTAACTCATGTTACATAAATAAAAGTTCTCATGTATGCTTAGATATTCATATACACGTTTTGTTTTATTCCATTGCATTATTTAATTTGTTTAATCTAAAATTAATCCTTGGTAACTTTAGAAATTAGTTAGTTGCGAATCCAGCTCCAAGTATCGGGGTTGGGTCGTGACAGAGAGAGAGAGAGAGAGAGAGAGAGAGACGATATTTTTTATTGAATGCAAGAGACTATTGTTTAGGTTAATGGTTTGGTTTGGAAATAATATATATATATATATACACGTGAATATTTTGGTCATTTTTTGAGAGTTTGTCCTTGTGAACAAAATATTTTTGAGTGTGGACTTTTAGACAAAGAAAATTCAGAATTGGATTTATGGACCAATTGCACTTAAATAAATATATAATATTTATTTGTGAAATTTAAGTACGTAACATTTCTATCCCCTTAAATTCAACCTTACCCTCAAGGTTGAAAAAATACATCATTATCCACCAGGATCCGAAATATTGTGTAACAAAAACTCTACAAATAAAAGTTTAACTTCTTGCTCTTTGAAAATGGCATTAAGACTTGCACCAACACAGAGGTTGCATATTGATGTGAAACTCACTGAAGAACCTTTCTCCTGGAAATTTGAAACAAGTAGCCCTTCAAGATGTTGTTGATTGATTAAACTCTTGGCCGTGTTGATTGTCTCATCTTCATCTATTACAAAATTAACTTTTTCAAGATTTGATTTTGTGTTGTACCTGATTAACTTCTCATTTGCTCCTTTGACCGGCAAGGTGATCACATCTTGAAATTTGTTGAACTGGTTGTTTATCTTGATCATATCTAAAACAAGTGATTTGATTTTCACTATATCTTCATGCATAGACTCTGTCATCTCCAATGGTGTAGCCATTGCCATGATCGACTAATACCACTTGTTACATACTTTCTTATTAACAAAATTAACAAAAATAAAAACAAAAGAAATAAGGGAAAAGATCTACTCCTGTTGGTTCACATTGAAGGGAACCAACCTTCCAAATCTTCATAGAAGTTAATATGTATAAATATATTCACTATATTTTATTAATAACAAACCTAATTTATATACAAGAAACTTGTAACAAATGCAATCCATAATTCCTAAAAAATAGAATAATAAGGATGGATTGTGGCTTGATGTGTTGAAAAACAAGTATTTTAATTGCACCATCTGCTATAATTGGCCTAAGAAGAAGCCTGCTTCCCATGTGTGGAGAGGCATTCTCCAAACTAGACATATTCTTAGAAAAAATGTGAAATGGAAAGTTGGTTGTGGTGACTTGGTAGATATATGGAAGGATTGGTGGTGTGGTGATAAATCCTTTGAGGAGTTAATGACTAATGACCACCAATCCAACCATACATCTGCTGATGGATGTGGTACTATGAGTGCTTTCTTGAATGAACATGGAGGTTGGAATGTAAAACTTGTGTCCACTGTCCTGCCTGCTCAAATTGCCACCATCATTCTGGCAACACCTCATCTTTCTTCTACTGTCACAGATAGCTTGAATTGGAATAGCACTCAATGTGGAGGATTCTCAACTGCTTCTGCCTATGAATTTATCATTGGCCATCATATAACTGGAGCTGAATCTGGAAAGTAAGGTTGCTTCAGAAACTTAGAGGTTTTTTATGGCTTCTTATTCATGGGAAGCTGCTAACTAGCCTAATGAGATTCAAGAGGGGTTTAACCTTTGTTCCTACATGCCCTAGTTGCTGTGGGGTAGAAGATATGGATCATCTATTCAGACATTGCTACAAAGCCAAAGAAGTGTGGTTGGCCTTATGTGGTCGAACCTGGTGTAGAAATATGATTAGCATATCTTGGAATGATTGGCTTTTGTCTAATTCCAAAAATAAAAAACATTTTAATGAGCAGGCTACTTGGTCATTTGTCTTCATTATCACTTATGGAAAATTTGGAAAAATAGAAATGTTTTTATTTTTGAAAAAGAGTTGTGTAATTGTCAGGATAACGTTAGATTTATTCTTGATTATTCTAGAGATATTGACTTGGCTTTCAATTTGTCCATTACTATTCTCAGGTCTGCTTTTAGATTGATAAAGTGGATGTTACCACCTGCAGGGAAAATCAAGTTAAATGTTGATGGCAGCAGGAAATTGGGAGGTGGAGGAGGCTTTGGAGGAGTCTTTAGAGACGAAAGAGGTGCTTAGGTATGTGGCTATTATGGAAGGCTGGACAGTGGAACAAGCTTGGAGGCTGAATTGTGGGCTCTCTGTAAAGGACTGACAGTGATGCTTCAGAAGGGTATGCATGAGGTGATCATTGAGACTGATGCAAAGCAAGTAGTGCAGCTGATGAAGGACGCCACAGATGACAAATTCCCTTATAAAGGACTGTTGGAGGATGCAAAAATTATTTTTAGAGGATGTGAATGCACTATCCACCACATCTATAAAGAGGGGAATTTGTGTATGGATGCTTTGGCCAAATTTGGAACGGAGCAACCTGAAGACATATTGGTGGTTAATGAACCACCAATGGAAATTCAGAGTCATCTTGTTGCAGACTTGATTGGCCTCTCTATGGAGAGGACTTGATTGGCCTCTCTATGGAGAGGGCTTACTTTTTATTTTTTTTCTATTGTACCAAAAAAAAATGTTAAAGGATTATTTAATAATTACTTCACCTAAAGACTTGTACCAAATACAATGGAGACTCCTACTTTATGAAAATTAAATTATTATTTTTACTATATCATTGATTTGAGACTTTTTTTTTTTTTTTGTGTAATAATTATTAGATACTTCTAAATTATTTTTTATTTTTTGAATAAATTACAAATATACCCTTAAATTTTACTTAAAATATAATTTGTCTTATGTAGTTTTGAAAATTACATAATACCCCTTGAAGTTTTAAATCTCATAATAAACAACCTCATTTATTAATAAATCATCAAGTCAATTAATAATTTTAATGATATCAAAATTTTATTTTAATTAATAATTAATGTTAATTTATACTTGTATATGAGAGAGGTTAGCATTTTATTTTTTAGTTAATTCTGTTAAATAAAAAATTCTAATAAGAAATATTTGTAATTTTTTAAATTATATGAAACAATTTATATTTTAAACAACCATCAAAGTATATATTTGTAATTCATCCTTATTTCTCAACCATGAAAACATATTAATTTTGCGAAGTAAAATCAAAAGTGAAATTATTGCATAAGTCTTATCTCCCACTAATTAATAATATTGTGATCCAACCAAAGAGATTATCCAATAAAAATAATT
This sequence comes from Camellia lanceoleosa, assembly GCA_025200525.1. Classification (NCBI taxonomy): domain Eukaryota; kingdom Viridiplantae; phylum Streptophyta; class Magnoliopsida; order Ericales; family Theaceae; genus Camellia; species Camellia lanceoleosa. The sequence goes on along the minus strand of CM045759.1, from coordinate 4,195,411 downwards.
CAACATAATTTATCAATAAAATTTTGTAGAAATGTCAAATAAGTGGTATTTACAACAATAATAATAATAATAATAAATTTTATTAATATTAATAATTAAAAATATAAAAAAGTTCATGTATTTGTAATTATTTTTTGCAAAATAAGCTTAATTGTAATTTTTTATTTTATTTTATTTTATTTTTGTCATGACAAAAACATTTGCAAGAATGATATAGTAATAGTACCATAATTTTAAATAAATACATCTTTAATAGTATTTTGTTTTAAATGAATGATAAATAATAAGACCATTTCCGACCCTTACTCATATATTTCATCAAATTTGAATTTGATGAAAAATGCCTCTCTTTGGATTCCAACCGCGTTATCAAACTCATATTAAATAAAGACAAAAGTAAAAAATTTATCAAATCAAGAGAGTGTTTAATCTTTTATCAAATTTTATAGGTGGCCGTTACTAGACGATCGACCGGATGACCGACTGGATAACTGGGTAGATGATTGGATTTGGGAAGATTTAGTGAAAATTTACTCTAGGTTGAATGATTGACCGAATTTGATAAAATAATTGGAGTACATTATAGCAGATCAAATTTTTATTCAAATTTAATAAAAATTCGAAGTAAATATAGGAAATATTCTAGATCATATCATTATGCATAAAAAATTATATATAAATTTTTTTATTTATATAATATTAGTTGACTAATAATAATTATCTCAAATATTTATATGGAGTGCTTGTCATTTCTCTAGATTTGGAGTGGTTGCTGTGCAGGGTGCACAACAGTCACTGTTGTGTAGTCAAATAGACCTATTTCGATAATTCGAACTGTTTATATTTTAGAATATATCAAGTAGAATATATATGTAAAAAATCAAGTTAATTAAATATCGTTAATCTTTTCATCCATTCACATTTGTATTTATTTTAATACTTTAAATTACAATATTATTTATTTTTATAGATATAAATATGAGTGAATAAATAAATAAATAATATCTGATTAATTTAATTTTTTTATAAATATATACTTTCTTTGATACATTTTAAAATATAAATGATTCAAATTACTAAGGGCCCGTTTATTTTAAAAGATAGAATAGAAGTGAGTGATAGTAAAGGGATCAAACCCAATCCCCTCCCTAAAACTCCAAACAAACGGAACCTAAGTGCATTGGCCGGCAGCCACGCCGAATCTCATTTCTCACAGACTTATCTAGTCAGTGGCTGTCACGATCAATACTCACCATGCGGGTCCAACTTCCAACATTCGACGGCTGTGATTTTGCTGATTGTTTAGGGGGCGTGAGTGTATTGGGAAAAAAAATAGTGGGAGTTTAGGTTAAGTTTGACATTTTAAAAATAATTTATTTTTTTATTTTTTTTTATTATATCATTTCTCTATTTTTTTATATATCTTTTTATAAAATGATAAAAAATATACTTATTTAAATCATTTTAAACAATTCCTTAATAAGTTACAATGCGAGTGAATTTCATTAAGGTGGAATATTTTGGTATTAATTTTATTTTATTTATTTTCTGTTACATTCTTAAAATTTAATTAGAATTTTAAAATTTAAAGAATGTATCATTACTCTCTAATGGAATTGTGGAGAATATTTTTGGAGAGATTATTTGGCGGTCTACTGAAGGACTTTGAGGAGGAGTTGTGCCGTGTGTTGCGAGACTCGTGCGGATGTGTCTTGAGTTTATTTTTATAATTTAAATTATTTATATTATATAATTAATTGAGTAAATTATATATATAAAAAATTAGATCAATTGAATATTTATAATTATATAATAAGATTATATTTGTTTTAAAAATAAATAAGCAATTGGTATAATTTTAATAATTTTTATAAAAAATAATTATGACTAATCATGAGGTTATATATATTATATTAATTTAATTTTTTTAAATGAATGATATATTCTACAAATCTTGTAATATGAACCATTCAAATCATTAATATAGACGCCCGACACATTTTTACGGAACCTCTCAGCATGAGTGACACCAATTCTCTAGACATTTGACATTTGTTAAGTTGTCTCCCAATAACTTAACAAAAAATGTTATATTCTAGGGACGAGCAGCGGATATACCGATCCACCTAAACCAACCGAACCGAATCGATCCGTTGCATTTTAAATGGATGGGTGATGACGAACGGATGGTTGCGGATTGATTTTTTCCAATCCGCTTAGTTTTGGATGGATGGCGGATTTGAGATTCATTTGGTCGCAATCAAATCGCTAAACTGCGAGCACCCCTAGTAATTTATAAAACATTGTGTTTTCAATTTGTTTAGATATTCCGTTTGTGTTTTCAATTGAAAAAGAGTTTTGGGAAGTGGGTTGACTTTTTGGTTTTTTTGGCTTTTTTGGCTATATGAGCCTGGGCTTAAAAGCTTGGTTTGGGAAGGACTTTTGGCTTTTTGACTTTTTTGACTTTTTTGTGAGAGAAGAGTGTAGTGATTATAGGGTTGGATGGGATGTTTTGTCTGTTGTGGCTCATGAGCCTATTCGGTCTTTTGTGGCTCATTGAGCCAAAAAAGCCCAATGAGCCCTTGCCAAACCAACCCTAAATATTCTGTTGAAAAGAGTTTTTAACTCGCATATATTTTTTGAATTGAAAAAACTAAATATATTATTTATCTATATTTTTTGATTTTTAAATCTAATTCTAAAAGTAATAAATAAAAAGATGATATATGTTGGTTAGTTTTTATTTTCAAAAACAGACATAGATGTAACAATATAGAGGTATACAATCTCTACTACTGCTCTATTCATGATTTTAGTGGTTTAAATTATTTTTATATTTTAATAACCACATATTGTAATACTCTATGTGGATGAGGCATGTACTGATTGTAATATTTTAAAATTTCAAACTTTCTTTCTTTGGATAAGACATGCAGTGATTGTAATACTTTTTTTAAGTCATTTATTATAACTTTTTAATTTTTTTTTTGAGGAAGTGTACAAGCTGAATTATGTTGAAAATTTATAAAATTTTAAACCGCTAAACCGATTCGCATCTATCCGCCAATTCGCTCAATCTATATCCAACAGATTGGCGGACGGATGCAAATTGATTTTCTTCAATCCGCTAATCTGACGGACGGATGGCGGATTGAAAATTTTGTGGCTGCAACCGACCTACACCCACCCCTACTAAATTCTCTTTTAATTATTCATTTCATCCCAAAATATTAACCATTTTTAAGGAATTTAATTTTTTTTGACAATACAATTATTATACTTCAAAAATGTTATCTTTTCAAAACAACCTTTTAACTTAAAGTTAAAATAATGCAATTTTTTTTTTTTTTTTGGGTAAGAATATCAATTGTCATAATTGTGATTCTTATGTATATTAATGTTGATAAATTTTTAAAAATAAAAAATTCATGTTATTTCAATGCTTAAATTTTTTTAAAAAATAAATAATATTTTATAATAATAAAATAAAAGACTAATATTTTAAGACAAGGAAATAATAATATGAAGTTAGGAGCAATGTTTTAAAAATCAGACTGGTGAGCGAACCGAAAAAGTGATCGGGTGGACGAGTCACCGATTCAACCATCAGGTTGAACTAGAATCAAACCGTGACGTTATAAATATATTAAAATTATATTTAAATAAAAAATAAGTAATAAAATTATAAATTAAAAAAATTGAAAATATTAAATTATCTTAAATATTAATATTTTTTTACTAAAAGATATAATAATATATTTTAAAATATTTTTAATTTTAATTTTAATTTTGGAAGAGAAAACCAAATATTTAAATGTTCCCTCCATATGATTTTAATTCAAATAATTTGATTAAAAGAAGAACAAAAAATTTGGAGCGATATCAAAATTTCAAATCTTCCTCCAATAAATTTAATTGAATCCCACATAGATTTTTCGATTTTTTTTTTGAAGAATTTTTTTTCTTATAAATAGGTAGAAATTTTCACAATAATTTCAATCTTTCAATGGTGTTCCTCACAAGAGGAGACCCTTAAAAGAGAGTTTATAATTAAAATTTATATATATATATATAATAAGAAAGAAAGAAAAAAAGAAATTTTTTTTTTAGAAAATATCAAAAAAATTAACAATTTTAATTTCTTCAACCCGGCCGATTCGCTTGAACCATCCCTAGGCCACCTAGTTTTAGGTTGGAATGGTTTAGGGGGTATATCCAGACTAAAACCCCAATCAATCGATGGTTCAACTTGTCGAACTAGCTAGTCCGGTTTTGTTTTCAAAACCATGATTAGGGGCATTAACTCAAAACCATTTCCAAGGACGGAACTAGGGGAAAATTATAAGGCCCCGTTTGTTTTGGGTGAAAGAGAGGGTATTGGGATTGCTAATACCAAGGTATTAGCAATAGCCTTGTTTGTTTTGGGAGAAGGCCTTGGGACTATTAGTCCCTTTGTATTATTAATACCCTTGGAGAAGGGATTGGTAAGGAGGAGGTAGAGATGGTATTAGAAAAATATTGAGGGGATTAGAAATTTTTTTATTTTTTATATATTGGAAATTTTTTTTAAAATATAATTTTTTAATTTTTTTATTTGTTTTATTATTTTATATAAAAATAATTTAACGATTCCTCACTACTAATCCCCTCACTATCAATCCCCTCACTACTAATCCCCTAACTATCAATCCCCTCACTACTAATCCCCTAACTATCAATCCCCTCACTATCAATTCCCTCACTATTAATCCCCTCACTATCAATCCCTTCCATTCTATCTTTCAAAACAAACGGGGCCTAAGGGTTATGCCTCATTTTTTTCTATGAAAAATACTCACTCTGTTTGGTTTTGATTTCCATAATTCACTTTTCAGGAAATTTACGTTTTGTTTTTTGTATTTTTTTGTTTTCACTAATTTTTTTTAATATTTTAAGCAAATTTTTTTAATTTTTAGACACACCTAACATAAATTCACTTAAAAAAATATATTTGTGATTTTTTTTTTCAAAAAATTTACAAAATACCAAAAATACAAAAAATATAAAATTTTAGTATTTTTTTGTATTTTAATGTATTTATTAATTTTTTAAAATATTTTTTCATAAATATTTTACTTTTTAGATACATCTAAGTAAGGTGTATTTAAAAAAAAAAATTGCTTAAAATTTTTAAAATATTCACGAAAAAAAAAAACTTGAAAACAAAAAACTCAATTTCTAAAAAATTAAAACTAAACATACTGACTAGTACTTTAAAAAAATATATATCATTTTATATATAAAATGACCCTCAGTATAAAAAAAATATATATTTCATTATTCTCTCATCTTATATTCTCTTTTTGTTTTATACCAATTTTTTTTTTCATTTTATTAGAAATTACTTTCATAATATATAATTCTTTTTTCTATGTATATATTAATTTATATTTTATATATATATATATATATAATAAAAAAATTATTTTTGACTTATTCAATAATAAAATTCTGATTCCATCCTAACCACCACAGAATTTGTTGATATTTTTGAGGTGGGGCTCTCATTATCAATCGTCGTGGGACACTATGACGTTACTGTTTTGGCTGCTTGTGTGTAAATGTCACGACATACGTAGACGATTGATATGAATGGTTCCTGGGTCTTCTGTATAATAATTGTAAATGTATCACATTAATTAATAAATAAGTAAATAAATTAGAATTATGCTAGAGACTCGGTGTTTTAAGAAGTTGATAAAAAAATTAATTTTTTATTTTTTTAGTAAAAAAATTAATTTTTTAGATAGTGACTTGGGTAAAAAAAATTAGCTTTTTTGACTAAAAAAGCTAAAAATTGACTTTTTAATATGTTGCCAAAATGCCTCTAAATAATTTATAATTTTTTTTAATAAATCTCTCATATAGGTATAGGATCCACACACTTGTAAGTTTGTGTGAGTCCCACACCTTTTGAGAGATTTGATAAAAAATTTAATAAATCATTTTAGATTCATAACATTTTCTAATAAATTATGATAAATGTGTTAAGTAAGCGTATTTATTTATAAATTTATCTTTATTTAGATTTATTTTGAGTAGATTAAAAGTTAATTTTTTTAATTTTTTTGATGTTTTTTTAAAAATATATATAAAAAAAATTATGAAATAATATGACTAAAAAAAATCAAAAAGCTAAGAAAAAGACTTTTAGCTTAGTTGTCAAAAACAAGCCTTATTTATATTTTACTTTAATTTGAATTATTTTTTTTATATTTCAATAAACGTTATAGGTGATATAATTATCAAAATTTATATTAACAGCGTGAATATTTTATGATTTGGACATTCATACTATTAATGTGAATATTCACACATTAATGTGAACATGTAAAATATGAATATTCACATCATTAAATTACTAAGGTGTCGTTTGGTAACACTGGTGTGTTTGGTAACGTTTACGTTTTCAGTTTATATTTACAAAAATTTTATAAACTGGTTTTTGTTTATTTTTAGAAAAACATAAACTACAAACGTGTTTGGTAATTGACAAAAAGTTTAAAAAATTTTAAAAATATAAAAAAGAGTGAGGAATGGCAAGTGGCGGCGGAAGACGGTGGTAGAAAGTGGTGACGGTGGGTGGTGGGTAGCTGGTGGTGGTAGGTGGGTGGTGCTGGTGGTGGTGGGTAGGTGCGTGATAGTGGTGGTGGTGGTGGGTGGGACGGTGGCGGTGGCGGGTGGTAGCAAGTGGGTGGTAGTGGTGGTGGTGGCGGGTGGTGGTGGCAGGTGGGTGGTGGTGGCGGGTAGTGGTGGTCGGTGGGTGGGTGACGGTGGCAGGTAGTGGTGGCAGGTGGGTGGCGGGTGGTGGTGGGTAGTGGCAAGTGGGTGGTGGGTAGTGATGGTGGGTGAATGGGTGTGTGGTGGTGAGTGGTAGTGATAGTGGTGGTGGTGGCGGGTGGGTGTGGTGGTGGTGGTGGTGGTGGGTGGTGGCGGTGGGTGGCGGGTGGGTGGTGGGTGGTGGGTGATGGTGGCGGGTGGGTGACAGGTGGCTGGTGGTAGCAAGTGGTGGATGGTGGTGGCAGGTGGGTGGTGGCAAGGAGGTGGCGGGTGGTGGTGGCGGGCGGTGGATGGTAGTGGCGGGGGGTGGGTGGTGGCGAGTGGATGGCAGGTGGGTGGTGGGTGGTGGTGGTGGTGGTGGTGGTGGTGGCGGTTTCGGTGATGCGTGGGTGGTGGTGGCGAGTGGGTGGCAGGTGGGTAGTAGGTGGTGGTGGCGGGTAGTGGTGGCAAGTGGGTGGTGAGTGGTGGTGGGTGGTGGGTGGTGGGTGGTGGTAGCAGAAGACGGTGGTGGAAAATGGTGGTGGGTGGTGGCTAGCTAGTGTTGAGTGATAAAAAAAAAAAAAAAAAAATTGAAAACTCAAAATGGAAACACGTTTTTTGTGTTTTCATTTTTTGGTCAAATTTATAAACTGAGACCACTGATTTATAAATCAAAAAGTTTACCAAACAAGTTTTTATTTGAGTTTTTAAAATTTTTGTAAATATAAGCGAAAAGCGTAAGTGTTACCAGCGGCACCATGTTTTCGGTTTTACATTTATATTTATAAAAAATTAAAAACTCAAATAAAAACTTGTTGGTAAAATTTTTTATAAATCGATTAGTTTTCAGTTTATAAATTTGGCGAAAAAAAAAAAAACAAAAAATGTGTTTTGAGATTTTTTTTTATCATTAACCTAAAATCACATCACCATTTTCCACCACTTGTGTGTTCCGCCATCACCACCCCCCATCACCACCGCCACCATTACTCACCACCCCACCATATACCACCACCACTTGCTTAAAATTTTACCACCACCACCGCTACCACCACTACCACCGACTACCCACTTGTCATCCACCGCCACCACCTACCACCCACCGTACCATCGCCGTCTGCACCACCACCGCACCACCACCTACTTGCCACCACCACCACCACCTTGCCGCGCGCCATACCACCGCCACCACCATCCACCCACCCACCTTGTCGCCACCACCACCACCGTCCACCACCACCACCGCCATCCACCACCCACCGCCACCACCACCCACTTGCTACCACCGCACCACCCACCACCACCACCCACCACCGCGCCACCACCCACCCATACCATCATCACCACCCACCACTTGCCACCATTTGCCATTTCTTACTCTTTTTTATATTTTTAAATTTTTTTAAACATTTTGTCAATTACCAAACGCGTTTGTAGTTTATTTTTTCTAAATATAAACAAAAAATAAACAAAAACTAGTTTATAAAATTTTTGTAAATATAAACTGAAAATGTAAACGTTACCAAACACATCCTAAGTGTTAAAAAAATATTTTTAATGCCCATAAAATATCTTAAATAAAAAATGCTAGAGATCTCAAAAATTTTATCAAAAATTCTACAAAATATCATACATGGGTGTAAGAAACACATGAGGCTACATGGTGTAAGTTTCACACCCATGTGAGACATTTGGTAGAAATTTTAAAAGAACTTTTGAAGCCTCTAGCCTTACTCATCTTAAATATGAGAATTAGGATTTGATAAATCAAATATTCCAATAATAAGACTTATTAAAATATAAGAAATATGTTATGAACTAATTAAGATCTTAAAAAAAAAAAAATCCTAATAAATCCCCCATTAGGTAGGTAAACAAGAGAAACCTTTAACAAGTTTTAATGTGATTCACAATATTATTTAAGTTATATTTTAATTTTTAATTTATTACATGGGAATTTCAAAAAATAAAAAAAAAATAATTTCAAAACAATAACAATGCAAATTTTTATTGCATAAATTTATGCATGAACCTCTTGTACTTTCATTATTTTGTCTGCATATCACTTTTTTGAAATTCTTCATTTATTATAAATCATATAATATTTAATCCATTGTTAGGTCATTGTGAAAGAATTTAAAATTTAAAATTTAAAATTATGAATTTTAAACATTTTTATAACATTCTTTTAGAGCATTTCCAATACTTGATTATTACAAGCAGTAGCGGAGTGAAGATTTTGACTCAGAGGGATATCACTAAGTTCAAATCTTTACAAAAATCATAATCTAATTTAACCCAATTTTGGTGGTAAGAATAAAATTACTAGAATGCAAAAGTTATATTTTGATATAAGCTTGAGTTAATTGATCATAATTATTTTTTTAATTTAATTTTTTGTGGAATGATCATATGGTTCAAAAAATAATCACATGTCTCGTAAAATAAGAAAACAAAATTATATCAAGTTGTATACACGAGATGTAGATGGGAATAGAAGGAAAAAAAAAAAAAAAAAAGGAGAAAGAGAGAGTGAATAAATAATACAAAGAGATAGCTATATATCCTTATATTTCTTTACAATTTTGAATCATTGAATTATATGGTAATATATTATTAGTTGTTGTAAATTGTGTAATAATCATTTCTAAACAAATTAACTAATTATGAGTATTCATATAAGAAGTGATATAAAGCAGACAAAAAAAAAAAAAAAAGGGGTGACACATAGTATTTCTCTAATATTAAATTTATCAAAAAAAAAAGAGCATAATTAAAGATTAAAAATGACAAATTAAACAAATTTTTTTATAAAAAAAAAGAATAAACGATATAAATTTTAAGAACATAATTGAAAGAATTAAATTGAATTTTTTTTATTAGGGACAAAAATATAATTTCCAAAAGTTGAGGGGACACGTGACCCTCCCACTTCTCCTGTGCCTCCGTCCCTAACTATAAGCATATCACATTGTCGCAAATACTCTCCCCCCCCCAAAAAAAAAAAAAAATTGAAAACACAAAGATAATTTTCACTTTTTTTTTATTTAAAATTTTCACCATTTTAAAAATAATATTAAAGTAATTTTAAATACAAAATAATATTTCAAGACACTTGTTAACATTTAACTTTTCGGATATTAATAAAAAATTTATATTGATAGAGCTTTAAAATTGATACATACATGTGAGTTTGGTTGAGTTTTGCCAGGTCTCTTGGTCAACAAATTTTTTCACATAAACCCTAGAACATTACATGGATTGAGTTTTTTAAATTTATAATTTTGTAATTTTGCAAAATTCTGTTATTTTACAATCTATGCTTTTAATCTAGTACTAGTATAAGAAATAAAGCCGATGTTTTGGTTGAGTTTTTAAATTTTATTTTTTTATAAAAAAATTCAAAACTATTTTGGTAAAAATAAATATAAGAATATTTCATTATTTTCATATGATTTTTTATTTTTTTGAGATGGAAATAATGGTTAAACGTTTTAAAATAAATTTTTTTAGTATTTATTTTTATGAAAATGGAAAACAATTTCTAAAAAATCATATGAAAATAATTTTGAGATGGAAATAATGGTTTTTTAAAATAATTTTTTTAGTATTTATTTTTATGAAAATAGAAAACAATTTCTGAAAACTTGACCAATTAGATCCGAAGAGATTAATTTCACCTTCAAGTCTACCTTTAGGCTACCAAACGTAATTCTTCTTCCCTTTTTTTTTTTTTTTTTTCGCATTGAGGACATAGCAGTTTCAAAAAGAGAAGTCGAATAAACAATTTTCTCATAAGTGAATAGTAAACTGAAAGCAAAATAAATTTCTGAAATTTTCAGTTACAGAGAAAATTTTGGGCCCAAAAATTAAATTAAAATAGTGCAGATTTTTTTTAAAATATCAATTGTCATAATTATATTTTTTATGTATATTAACGTTGATAAAATTTAAAAAGGTAAATTACGTTGACACCCTCTAAGGTTTATATTTATTACAATTTTCCCCTCATCTTTTGGAAATTACATTTCCCTTCCTGAGGTTTAAAGTTTCATTACAGATTGCTCCCTTCAGCAATTTAATTTTTTTAAATACCAATTTTGCCCTCATAGGGGAAATTACATTGACACCCCTCACATTTTAGAAATTATAGTCCCCTCCCCAGGATTTAAAGTAGCATTACCTATTACCCCCTCGGTTAGTATTAGTTGAAAAAAAAATCGTTGAAAAAAAAATTAATTGAAAAAAATTTTATTCGTCAAATTTTTAAATTTCTGTTTAAAACCAACGTAAGATAAAAATTAAAAATTGACTAGGAGCGTTTTGTATTTTTTTTTTTTTATTTTGACTAATGTTTTTAATATTTTAAGCAAATTTTTTAATTTTTAGACACACCTAACATAAATACACTTAAAAAATATAATATTTGTAAAAAAAATCTTTAAAAAATTCACTAAATACCAAAAATATAAAAAAATATAAAAATATAGTATATTTTTCATATTTTTGTGTATTTATTAATTTTTTAAAATCTTTTTGACAAATATTTAATTTTTAGATACATCTAAGTAAGATGCATTCAAAAAAATAAAAAAAATACTTAAAATTTTAAAAATATTCATTAAAAATAAAAAATAAAAACATGAAAAACAAAGAACTCAATTTTCAAAAAATTGAATTCAAAAAATTGAAAATAAACATATTGACTAGTACTTTAAAAATATATATATTATTTTATACATAAAATAACCCTCAGTATAAAAAATATATATATTTTATTCTTCTCTCATATTATGTTCTCTTTTTGTTTTATACCAAAAAAATTTCTTTATTTCATTAGAAATTATTTTCATAATATATAATTATTTTTTCTATGAATATATCAATTTATATATTATATATTTATGTATATAATAAAAAATTTATTTCTGACTCATTCAATAATAAAATTCTGATTCCGTCCTAACCATCACAGAATTTGTTGATATTTTTGAGGTGGAGCTCTCATTATCAATCGTCGTGGGACATTACGACGTGACTGTTTTGGCTGCTTGTGTGTAAATATCACGACTTACGTAGATGTATCTCATTAATTAATCTATATATTAAGCAAAAGGGTCTTTTAAAACCCAAGGCTTGTGGAAGCTCCAACATATCAATCCTAATTTCCTTATTTTTTAATATGTTTTTTTTAAAAAATTGACACTTATTATAATAATTGATTATTAACTATTACAATAAACACTTAATTTATAATAATTACACTTATTAAATGAATAACGCAATAAATGAAATCCTAATTTCCTTACTTTTTGCATCCCCAAGAGACCCATGTAATTATTGTGTAAATGCCTCTTAAATAAATAAATAAATAAACACTTATTAAATTCTTTCAAACTCTTCGGTCAAACCCCATGTATTTAATTTATATATTATGTAATTATTGTGTAAATGCCTCTTAAAGAAATAAATAAACACTTATTAAATTCTTTCAAACTCCTCGGTCAAACCCCATGTATTTAATTTATATATTAAAAAATCATAATTTCCTGATTTTTTAATATTTTTAAAAAAAAAAATTGACTTGGTGATTGGTTCAAAGATTGTAATAATTACACTATTGATTACAATAAACACTTAATTTATAATAATTACACTTATTAAATGAATAACGCAATAAATGAAATCCTAATTTCCTTACTTTTTGCATCCCCAAGAGATCCATGTAATTATTGTGTAAATGCCTCTTAAATAAATAAATAAACACTTATTAAATTCTTCCAAACTCCTCGGTCAAACCCTATGTATTTAATTTATATATTAAAAAAAATGAAAACAAATATAAATATCTATAATTATCCCGTGCATAGCACGGGTGATAGGCTAGTAAATAAGTAAATAAATTAGGATTATGTTTGAGATCCTAAATAATTTATCAAAATTTCTAACAAATCACTCAAGATCTACACACTTGTGAGTTTGTATAGGTTCTATACCTATGTAAGAGATTAAATAAATCATTTTAGATCCATAACATTTTCTAATAAATTATGGTAAAAGTGTTAAGTAAGCGTATTTATTTATAAATTTCTCTTTATTTAGGTTTGTTTTGAGTAGATTAAAAGGTCATTTTTTAATTTTTTTTTGATATTTTTAAAAAATATATATACAAAAAAATATTAAGAAATAATGATTAAAAAAAGTCAAAAAGTTAAGAAAAAGCCTTTTATCTGTGTTGCCAAAACAAGCCTTATTTATATTTCACTTTAATTCGAATTATTTTTTTATATTTCAATAAATGTTATGGGTGATATAATTATCAAAATTCATATTAACAGCGTAAATGTTTCATTATTTGGACATTCATACTGCTAATGTGAATATTCATAATATCAAATTAGTAAGCATTAAAAAAATATTTGTAATGCTTATAAAATATCTTAAATAAAAAATGTTAGAAATCTCAAAAAATTTATCAAAAATTCTACAAAATATCTCACATGGGTGTGAGACCCACATGATGTGGGTTCCATACTCATGTGAGACATTTGGTAGAAATTTTAGTAGAACTTTCAGGGCCTCTGGCCTTACTCATCCTAAATAAAAGAATTAGGATTTGATGGATCAAATATTCCAAATTTGCACTCTTCTAAATGTGGTCGCTTTACTATTTAAAAACATAAATGTGAGCTAGCCGATAGGGGTGTGCCGGAAACCTCTCCGATGCTTAAGTTAGCAAAATAGACAATCGACACAAAAGCTCTATGTATTTGAGAATAATAATTGCGATACTTGTACATAGGTCATGCTATGAGCTTTTATAAATTCTGTCTGGCACAATTCTAGTAAAACTTTAACTCTCCTTAGCAGAGTCCTTCTAGAAATCACACTCTCAAGGATAATGTCTATCTTGATAACACCCTACTTACTGCTAACCAAGTGAGATGGTTGAACCCTTTACTTCGGTTGACATTGCGGTCAACCAAGTTACTTCGGCTCTATGCTCAACAAGGTTGAGCTGTGATGACCCTGCTACAGGTTGGCATCTTGCCAAGCTATACCCAGCTCGGTCCTATCGCCCTGCTAATCATCTGGGTTGGACAAAGGTTTGTCCCCAGATAGAACCCAATTCTAGCAACACATCCAACTGCCCTGGTACCTACTTCAGCCCAAAGCCGAAATACAAAATATCTCCTTGGCCCATTGCGCGACCCAACTTTCAAAGAAGACTCGTTCTAACTTGGCCCAATTTATTTACAAATTACCCTCTAAAAAATAATGGTTAAACGTTTTAAAATAATTTTTTTTAGTATTTATTTTTATGAAAATAGAAAACAATTTCTAAAAAATAATATGAAAATAATTTTGAGATGGAAATAATGGTTTTTTTAAAATATTTTTTTTAGTATTTATTTTTATGAAAATAGAAAACAATTTCTGAAAACTTGACCAATTAGATCCGAAGAGATTAATTTCACCTTGAAGTCTACCTTTAGGCAAACACAATTCTTTCTTTAGTGTGCATTTTGTTTGTTTTTCACATTGAGGACATAGTAGTTTCAAAAAGAGAAGTTGAATAAACATTTTCTCATAAGTGAATAGTAAACTAAAAGAAAAATAGATTTCTGAAATTTTCAGTTACATAGAAAATTTTGAGCCCCAAAAAAAAAAAAAAAAAATTCAATTATACTTTTTGAGATTCCGAGATCTGCCATTGCAATTTTTTCTTTTTCTTTTATTTTTTATAGGGGTGGGCTTGCAATGGCAGGCTAGATGCAGCAAAAGATCGTCAACAAAGACATTCTAGTGCATTGTAAATTCTTATTCAAGACTTATATTATTGATGATGCCCATGTAAATCGTTAGAAATATGTAAAGTGTAATCCAATAACAAAAGTTTCATAAATCTAAAAAATATATTCTAGTGGATCTTTGGAGGCCCAAAATACCTTGTTGAAAAGACCAAGGTTTTGTAGGCCCATTTCATGTCACAATGTGTTGGGGCTTCTAATGCCAAAGCCGACTTGATAATATATTTTGCTCCTGTTGGCTCGTAACTTTTCATTTCATTTTTTTTTTATATTAAAAATATGTATAAGATTATTTAGCATAATTTCACCTTGTAACTTATAAGATAAAAATAATTTAAATAAATTTAAAAAAATTAATTATTTAAAAATTAGGAGCAAAATAGTTTTAGTTTATATTTTTTTATTATTAACTTTTAACTTACAAAAAATTATACCAAACATACCCAATAAAAAACTTGAAAAGCATATACTGTTTCACCTTGGTAAAAAGCTAGTTTTTGATTTTTTAGTTTAATATTTATTTATAATGTCAAATCAAATTAAAATGACCAAAATACCTTTACCCAACATAAGAAATTTATTTTTTTATTTTTTTGTCATAGGCTCCAATTTGTAATTTTACACTTGCGTTTTTGGCACTTCCCAAACCAATTTTGTTGCGTTTTTGCCACTTGCGTTTTTGGACATTTTGACAAAAACGTGACTTTTTATTTTGGTTCCCAAAATGGCACAATATAAGTAAGAACCTTTGGTTAAACTCTTCAATGAAGCCTCGTGAGCTTTTGTTTTCTCTGATAAATAAGTATTACCAAATAAATTCATTTAAACCAATTAAATATTAAAATGTACCAACAATTTGTATAAAATGCATTTGGAAATAATATTTTAACTTTTTATAAAAAAAAATGCAAAAAATAGAGGAATAAAATGAATTTTTGATATTTTAAATGACTTTTTGACTTTTTAATAGTCTAATTTTCTTTAAAAAATTTATGAGTTATTAGAGTTTTTCTATATTTTTCTTTAGAAAAATTACACTAAGTTTTGAGAAAATACAATAAATTATACAAGTTTAGCGTAATTATTTTCGGCTCCTGTAAAATTTTTAATTCACATGATATTTAACTCTTATATGAATAAAAAAATAATAGTGTTATCTCTTATATATTGAAACGTATATTGTATCTTATTTATCTTTATATATTTGTACTATCTTTTCAACCTTATTAAAGGAGAAGTTAGGGTATTAATACTGTATTATCTGTAAACTCCAGAAAAGATCTTTATAATTTATTTTTTATGTTTTTTATTTCCAAGTTTTTTTACAAAAGTCGTAAGAGCCAGATGGCAGAGCTAAAATCCAATTTATTGCTTGAGCAGGGGAGAAAGCACTTAGGACTCAACCCAATTTTAATTTAATTTTATGACTTTAAACAAACAAACAAGAAAAGAATTTGTCAGAAATATAAGGCTATAATAATAGAGGATTGACCGTTGACTGAAGGAAAATCTTCTACACCGTGTTTGTTTAGTTTTCTATTTTGCTTGTGAACCCACTTCTTTTCTTTGCCTAACAAGAATTAACGCGTATGCATTGCATTGTTATGATTTCATCATATTATTCACTAATTTGATAATATTATATTGATTATTCATAATGTTCTTTATATGAGTACAACATTATTTTCACATTTGTTAAGTAATTGGCAAAAAATAGAAAGGAAACAATATTTTGTGTCAATTTTCCTGCTTAGTTTGTATATGTCAAACATATGAATTATTCTAGAATACACAATTTTATAAAAATGTGTATACTATATATTAGTTATAACATTGGTGGAGTTGATTATCCTAAATATCATATTAATCATTTTCTATCATAATTAAAAAAAAAAATCATAGCAAAATATTACATAAAATAACAAAGATCTCTATGATCACAATTGAAATATATTAGAACTAACATCATAATGACTCATAACTAAGTTATTATAATTAACACTATAATAATTCACAAACGCTATAATTGGGGCATATGGGTATACATACAAAAATAAAGAGTGCATTATCTAATTTCTCCAAATATATGCACTATATAATATAATTTTTTACGATATAATAAATCACCTAAATATTATGCTCATTTTACATTTTTTCAAATTTCTATCTCTTATCATACGTCTTGTAATTAATATTACCTATTGAAAGTTATTTATCATATATCATATAATCTTTACTTTTATTAATTTCACTTTGGAAGTACCAAATTATCTTGATAGTGCCATGCTCCCGCCTTGGCCCGCCACCTCTCTGATTCTCTATGTGATAATTCTACTCCGTATTATGCTAATTAATCTTAATTACGAATATGATTATGTGTTTAACATGATTTTGAGTGCTATTTATATGAATATATGCGGTTTTGAATTTCCATCTATTCACCGTAGGAAAATCTGTTTGACTTCCTGCTTTGGAATTTAAATTGAAGGCCCCATTGGCCACAAAATCCGAAATTGATTACACCATTGTGATTAGCGTAATTTTTAGAGCCTATGGCGAAATTTAATTGAAAATTGATTCGGATCAGATTAAATAGATTAAATTGATGATATAGTGCTCAATTAAATTAGTATTAATGAAATGTGATTAAGGGAGCTTTTATAAAGGGCCAATTTACACTCTCATTCATTTGTTTTGAGCTTAAATTAGATTTTGCTCTCTAGAGAGAGAGAGAACCGAACTTAGAGAGAGAGAGGGAGCTCAAATTGAAGATTGAACTAAAGGCTTGAGAATTGGAGGTTAACTCAAAGAATTAGCTAGAATTTGGGTGTTTGAAGCTCCTAGGTGAGTGGATTCATAAGTTTGAGTTTATAATTTTGTAAATTCAAGGTTTAATTGTGATCAAGAACATAACTTGGATTGAACTTGTTGAATTTGGAGCTTGTATGTACATGCATGTGTATAATTACTATGAATTTGCATAATCTAACATGTAGCATGTTAATTATGAGAAGTTGAGCATTTAATCATACATGCAAGCATGGTTTTGTTGAGTTTCATGATTATAGACACCATTGGTGTCATTTAAAATGGAATTGGAGAAAAAATAAGTATGCATGTATAATTCAAGGAGTTTATGGAGTTTGGGTGTATGTATATTGAAATTGAATTTTGAAGCTATGTGTTTTGTTGTGATGAATTGAGGGTTGGATTATGATTTTGAGCAATTGGCCTCATATTGCTTGTATACTCATGATATATAATGTGTTTCCCTATTTTTGGTACCTTAATTTGAGCTTTAAAACCTTTGAATATCGAATTTGAGCCTCAAGAACAGTTCTGGGAAACCCAGAATTTGGCATGTCCGCTCGAGCATGGAAAGTGCTGCTCGAGTGTGAAATGCGAGCTCCCAGAAATTTTTTTTTTTGCAGACATCAATGTCCGCTCGAGCGGGGACATTCATGTTCGAGCATGGAGCCATGTAGTGTGACTTTCAGCTCGAGTGTCCGAATTCACACTTGAGCGTAAAAATGAGGCAACTAGTATTTTTGCAGACCCACGGGGTCCGCTCGAGCGGTGGAACCCATGCTTGAGCGGGGACCCCTGTTTCAGAAAATTTGTAAAGGTGTTCTGTGTTTCATTTTTCGTTCTCTTTCACTTCTAAGTGCTCTTGGGCATGCATTGAGCATTATGAATGAATTAAAAGAATAAGAAAGAAGCCTAAGAGGGATGTATGAATTAAGAACGGATTGAATCAATTGTGACCCATATGTGTTATGTAATGTGTAAGGTTGAGTTCCAAGGCAAATCCACTGGTAAAACACTGTGAGTAATATCTTAATAAAGATATCTGAAGTATGTTATTTGTCCAATTGCTTGCTTCCATATAAGTCTTATAAGTTTGTTACATTGAATTGAGGACAAATATTTGTTATGCCATATGATTGGGCCAAAGGCCGTTGGATACAATTGACTGGACCAAAGGCCGTTTGACACACATGAAAGATTGGGCCGAAGACCGTTTGACATGAATGATTGGGCCGAAGGCCGTTTGACATGAACTATTGGGCCAAAGGCCGTCGGACATGAACGATTGGGTTGAAGGCCGTCGGATATGAACGATTGGGTCGAAGGCCGTCGAATATGAACGAATGGGTCAAAGGCCATTAGACATGAATGGATGGGCCAAAGGCCGTCGGGTATGAGTTAATTAGGCCCGAGGCCGTTTGATATGTCTAGAACTTTAGTCGATTGATACATTAAATAGAAACATGAATTGGGCCCAAGGCCGTCTGATGTAATTATTTTAAAGATTGTTCATGTATCTTCCTTATTTGATATTATTCACTGGGCTTTCACTCACGCTCATTCATGTGTATGTAGGTGAGCCAAGGGATGTCCAAACCCAGCCTCGGTGAAATATGTGAGAAACAGTCAAGGTTTTGAAGAGTCAGCCCAAACGTCTCACGCACGATACTTGTCTTCGTTTCTTTTGGTCTTTTGATATAGTTTTGTTATATCGGCGAAAACATTGGATTATTTTTGTATATAAACTTTGGGTTTGATTGACTTAGACTTGAATGATCCCGTATGTACAAAACTTTGTGTTAGTATCCCTTTGATGTGAGTTATTAACAGATATATATATATAGACTGTTATGTTGTGCTATGTAAGCACAGCTCTATGGACAAAAGTTTTAAATTTGCTTCCGTTTGGCCCCTTTACTCTGATGAGATATGTCTTGTTTGGTTTGAGGCCGTAGGTAATCCCTTGATTACTGGCCGGTTATGTCCTTAACGCATACGGACAGGTTCGGGTCATGACAGAATGGTATCAGAGCACGAGTTAATAACTCACACACTTGTCCAAAAGAGCAATTAGCATCTAGAAAAAATCTAGGATGTATTCATGTGATGAGTAGGAAATTGTAAACATTGAGACTACGTTCAAATGCTCTGAAATAAATGATTATGTGCTATATGTTTGCGATTTACTTGCATTGCGAATTATGTGAATATGTATGTTCTTTATTATATGCATACTTGTGAAACTTTTGTATAGAGAATAATACAAGTCTAATCAGATGGTGAGAACAAGAGGTGATGAAATAGATGAGTCCTCTACTGCCAGAATGGATAGAATGGAAAGATTAATTTAGGAAATGGCAGAAACATTGAGGCAACAACAACAGTGACAGCAACCACATCCTCCACCTCCACCTCTGGCACCTCATATGCCAGACTTACAGAATGATGACCGGATAATAGCTCTCACCAAAGAGTTTAAGAAAATGAAACCACCATAGTTTTATGGGGGACTAGATCTGTTAAAAGCCGAGGCATGGGTTCTCGGCATTGAAAAGCTGTTTGAGGTGTTTCCTTGTTCAGAGACACAGAAAGTACTTTTGGCCACCTTTATGCTGGAAGACGAAGCAAGAAGATGATGGATGTTAATGCATGAGAATCATAAAGACATTGGCTGAGCGAAATTCCTGGAAGTTTTCTATGATAAGTACTTCCCTCAATGTGTCCGTGACAGGAAAGTATCGGAGTTCATGGAACTTAAACAAGACAGCATGACAGTAGCTGAATATGAGGCCAAATTCATTGAGTTGGCCAGGTTTGCACCACATGTGATCGATACCGACTACAAGAAAATGAGACATTTTGAAGGTGGGCTTCGAAGTGATATTTTAGAAAGGGTAAATGTCCTGAAACTAGAAACCTATATTGGGGTGCTAGACCGGGCCATAATATCATAAGCTAACATAGCTAGACAGACCAAATCAACAACTGACTGGAAGGGTAGCAAAAGACATGGCTTCTTTTTGAAGAAGAAATTTTCAAAGAAACAGAATACGGGCTCCTCGAGTACTTCAAATTCTTCCCCAGATACATCTCCAATGTGCAATATTTGTAGTAAAAGTCACCATGGAGTTTGTTACTGTGTGTCGGGAGCTTGTTTCAAATGTGGTAAAATAGGGCACATGGCCCGAGACTGTAATCAAAACTGTGGAAAGCTAGTTGCTAGTTCCACTGCATCGATCCCAAAGTCGGGAAATATTATGAGATCCACTACCACCAGAGATACCGTGAGGCAAGAGAGAGTTTTCGCGCTTGTTTCGGGCGATACACAGAATGCTGACGCAGTTGTCTCAGGTACTATTTCTATATGTAATTAGGATGCTTTTGTGTTAATTAACTCCGGATCAACACACTCTTTCGTAACATGTGCATTTGCATCTAGACTAAGTAGACCTCTAGAATTATTTCCATATCTGCTATGTGTATCTGCTCCATCCGAGGAATCTGTATTGTGTGAATCTGTATATCATTTTTGTGACATGCGAATTGGGAATGCTATTCTGTATATGGATTTGTTGCCCTTGAACTTTAGGTACTTTGATATAATTCTGGGCATGGATTGGTTAACTAAATATTGTGCCATTATTGATTGCGTAACAAAACGAGTTGTGTTTAAACCACCGGAACAGGAAGAAATTGTGTTTGTGGGTAACGAGGTAGTGCCTCCACCTTATTTGATATCTGCAATGAAAGCATGTAAATTAATCAGGAAAGGGTGCTAGGGTTATTTGTGTTGTGTGCTATCTGAACAATCTGTGAATGTTGAATTGAACAGTATCCCTATTATTAGAGAATTTCTAGATGTGTTTCCAAATGAATTACCAAGGGAATTGGTAGACAGGGAAATACAGTTTACGATTGAGATTATGCCAGGCACCCAGCCTATTTCTAAAACTCCCTATAGAATGGCTACTGCTGAAATAAAAGAACTAAAAGAACAGTTGCAAGACCTGCTTGACAAAGGGTTTATCCGACTTAGCACTTCACCATGGGGTGCACCAGTGTTGTTTGTGAAAAAGAAAGATGGAACCTTATGTTTGTGTATCGACTATCGAGAATTGAACAAGGTAACAATAAAGAATAAATATCCTCTATCTCGTATTGATGCCCTGTGTGACCAGTTGCATGGATCACAAGTGTTTTTCAAAATTGATTTGAGATCCTGGTATCATCAGTTGAAAGTGAAAGCAGAAGATGTTGACAAAATTGCGTTTCGAACAAGGTATGGCTATTATGAATTTCTTGTTATGCCATTTGGGGTAACTAATGCTCCGGCAACGTTTATGGACTTAATGAACCGAATTTTTAAAACCTACCCTGATGAATTTGTTGTGGTTTTTGTTGATGACATTTTGATATACTCCAAGAATAGACTTGAACATGAACATCATTTGAGGACTGTCCTGCAAACACTTAGGGAAAAGAAATTATTTGCTAAACTAAAGAAATGTGAGTTTTAATTAGATGAAGTTATTTTCTTAGGGCATGTTATCAACAAAGAGGGGATTTTAGTGGACCCACAGAAAATAGAGGCAATTGTGAATTGACCTACACCGACAAACGTGACAGAGGTCTGCAGTTTTATGGGCCTAGCTGGGTACTACATGAGGTTTGTGAAAGACTTTTCGAAAATGGTTGTGCCTCTTACCCAACTGACACGCAAAAGGCAACCGTTTGAATGGGATAATGAAAGGGAAACTACTTTTCATGAACTAAAAACAAGATTGACTACTGCACCAGTATTGACATTGCCCACAGGCACAAAAAAACTTTGTGATTTTCAGTGATGCATCTTATAAAGGTTTGGGTTGTGTGTTAATGCAGAATGAGCGAGTAATTGCTTATACCTCTTGACAATTGAGACCACATGAGAAAAACTATCCAACACATGATTTAGAATTGGCCACAGTTGTATTCGCTTTGAAAATCTGGCGGCATTATTTGTATGGGGCAAAGTGTGAAGTCTACATAGATCACAAAAGTCTGAAATACTTCTTTACACAGAAAGAGTTAAATATGCGACAAATAAGATGGCTCGAATTGATAAAGGACTATGACCTTGAGATTCAGTATCACCCTGGGAAAGCCAATACAATTGCTGATGCCTTGAGCAGAAAATCAATGGGGAATTTGGCTTGTTTACTTACTGAACAGAAGGAAATCTTGCAAGATTTTGAAAAATCTGAGATTGAAATGGTATTGTGTGAATAGGGAGGACTGATAGCCACCATTTTAGCCGAACCGGCAATCATTTATGAGATTAAACAGAAACAAAAAGATGATGAATTCCTCAAGAAAGTAATTGATGAATTTGAGACAAGTCTGAAAGCAGAATTCAACATTGAAAGTGAAGTGTTGAGGTTTCGAAACCGAATGTGTACCCCAGATATTCCAGAGCTAAAGAAAAGAGTTCTGGATGAAGCTCACAAGTCAGTATTTGCTATGCATCCAGGCAATAACAAGATGTATTGACATTTGAAACAAAGCTATTGGTGGCCTAAAATGAAGAAAGAAATTGCAGAGTATGTGTCCAAATGTCTTCAATGTCAGCAAGTAAAAGCTAAACATCAGAAACCGGGCGGTTTACTTCAACGTCTCCTTATTCCTAAATGGAAGTGGGAGCATGTGACTATGGATTTTGTTGTTGGTCTACCTCAAACTCCCCGAGGTATGGATTCTATTTGGGTTGTAGTTGATAGACTGACTAAATCTGCACATTTTTTACCTGTTAGAACTACATTTGATGCTTATAGACTGGCTACTATATATGTTGATAAGATTGTTCGTTTACACGGAGTTCCGGTATCTATTGTCTCGGATAGAGATCCGAAATTTGTGTCTAGATTGTGAAAAAGTTTGAAGGGCTATGGGGACAGAATTGATATTTAGTATCGCATTCCATCCACAGACAGACGGGTAATCAGAATGGACAATACAGACTTTGGAAATATGCTAAGAATGTGTGCCTTGGATTTTCAAGGAAGTTGGGAAGATTATTTGCCACTAGTAGAGTTTGCATACAATAACAGCTTCCACTCCAGCATCAGTATGGCACCATATGAGGCTTTGTATGGTAGAAGGTGTAGATCACCAATTTATTGGACAGAGGTCGGGGATAGGGCTCTACTTGGGCTTGTGCAAGACACTTCCGAAAAAATCAAAACTATTTAGCAAAGGCTTAAGACAACCCAGAGTCGGCAAAAGAATTATGCAAATATTAGAAGAAGACCTCTCGAGTATGAGGTTGGTGACCATATGTTTATCCGTGTGACTCCGATGAAAGGCCAAGTCAGGTTTGGAAAGAAGGGTAAGTTGTCGCCCTCTTACATTGGGTCGTTTCAAATTCTAGAAAGGCTTGGTCCAGTTGCTTATCAAGTCGCTTTGCCACCGGGATTCGAACAAATCCATAATGTGTTTCATGTATCAATGTTGAGGGGTAATCTTCGAGATCTGTTTCATGTGATTGATTATCACCGGGTAGCTCTTGATGAAATATAGAGTACGCCGAATGGCCGGAACGAATCATTGACCGGAAAGTGAAACAGTTAAGAAGCAAGTCAATCCCAATAGTGAAAGTGGAATGGAAAGAACACTATGGGACGGATGCCACATGGGAAAAGAGGATAAAATACGACTACGCTATCAACATTTGTTTCCCGACAAAGGTAAAATAAGTTTGGATGACCAAACTTCCTAAAAGGGGGAAGACTGTGATAACCCTGCTTCGTATGATGCTAATTAATCTTAATTACGAATATGATTATGTGTTTAACATGATTTTGAGTGCTATTTATATGAATATATGCGGTTTTGAATTTCCATCTGTTCACTGTAGGAAAATTTGTTTGACTTCCTGCTTTGGAATTTAAATTGAAGGCCCTATCGGTCACAAAACCCGAAATTGATTACGCCATTGTGATTAGTGTAATTTTTAGAGCCTATGGTGAAATTTAATTGAAAATTGATTCGGATCAGATTAAATAGATTAAATTGATGATATAGTGCTCAATTAAATTAGTATTAATGAA
This sequence comes from Camellia lanceoleosa, assembly GCA_025200525.1. Lineage (NCBI taxonomy): Eukaryota > Viridiplantae > Streptophyta > Magnoliopsida > Ericales > Theaceae > Camellia > Camellia lanceoleosa. The sequence goes on along the minus strand of CM045759.1, from coordinate 4,170,909 downwards.
ATGTGATTAAGGGAGCTTTTATAAAGGGCCAATTTACACTCTCATTCATTTGTTTTGAGCTTAAATCAAATTTTGCTCTCTAGAGAGAGAGAGAGAGAACCGAACTTAGAGAGAGAGAGGGAGCTCAAATTGAAGATTGAACTAAAGGCTTGAGAATTGGAGGTTAAACTCAAAGAATTAGCTAGAATTTGGGTGTTTGAAGCTCCTAGGTGAGTGGATTCATATGTGTGAGTTTGTAATTTTGTAAATTCAAGGTTTAATTGTGATCAAGAACGTAACTTGAATTGAACTTGTTGAATTTGGAGCTGGTATGTACATGCATGTGTATAATTACCATGAATTTGCATAATCTAATATGTAGCATGTTAATTATGAGAAGTTGAGCATTTAATCATACATACAAGCATGGTTTTGTTGAGTTTCATGATTATAGACACCATTGGTGTCATTTAAAATGGAATTGGAGTAAAAAATAAGCATGCATGTATAATTCGGGGAGTTTATGGAGTTTGGGTATATGTATATTGAAATTGAATTTTGAAGCTATGTGTTTTGTTGTGATGAATTGAGGGTTGGATTATGATTTTGAGCAATTGGCCTCATATTGCTTGTATACTCATGATATATAATGTGTTTCCCTATTTTTAGTACCTTAATTCGAGCTTTAAAACCTTTGAATATCGAATTTGAGCCTCAAGAACAGTTTTGGGAAACCCAGAATTTGGCATGTTCGCTCGAGCTTGAAATGCGAGCTCCCAGAATTTTTTTTTTTGTAGACATCGATGTCCGCTCGAGTGGGGATCCCCACTCGAGCGGGGAGCCATGTAGTGTGACTTTCAGCTCGAGCGTCCGAATTCACGCTTGAGTGTAAAAATGAGGCAACCAGTATTTTTGCAGACCCACGGGGTTTGCTCGAGCGGCGGAACCCACACTCGAGCGGGGACCCCTGTTTCAGAAAATTTGTAAAGGTGTTCTGTGTTTCATTTTCCATTCTCTTTCACTTCTAAGTGCTCTTGGGCATGCATTGAGCATTATGAATGAATTAAAAGAATAAGAAAGAAGCCTAAGAGAGATGTATGAATTAAGAATGGATTGAATCAATTGTGACCCATATGTGTTATGTAATGTGTAGGGTCGAGCTCTATGGCAAATCCACTGGTAGAACACTGTGAGTAATATCTTAATAAAGATATCTGAAGTATGTTATTTGTCCAATTGCTTACTTCCATATAAGTCTTATAAGTTTGTTACATTGAATTGGGGACAAATATTTGTTATGCCATATGATTAGGCCAAAGGCCGTTGGATACAATTGACTGGGCCGAAGGTCGTTTGACATACATGAAAGATTGGGCCGAAGGCCGTTTTACATGAATTGGGCCGAAGACCGTTTGACATGAACTATTGGGCCAAAGGCCGTCGGACATGAACGATTGGGCCGAAGGTCGTCGGATATGAACGATTAGGCTGAAGGCCGTTGGATATGAACGAATGGGCCAAAGGCCGTTAGACATGAATGGATGGGCCAAAGGCCTTTGGGTATGAGTTTATTGGGCCCGAGGCCGTTTGATACGTCTAGAACTTTAGTCGATTGATACATTAAATAGAAACATGAATTAGGCCCAAGGCCGTCTGATGTAACTGTTTTAAAGATTGTTCATGTATCTTTCTTATTTGATATTATTCACTGGGTTTTCGCTCACGCTCATTCATGTGCATGTAGGTGACCCAAGGGATGTCCAAACCCAGCCTCGGTGAAATATGTGAGAAACAGTCAAGGTTTTGAAGAGTCAGCCCAAACGTCTCACGTACGAGACTTGTCTTCGCCTCTATTGTTCTTTTGATATAGTTTTGTTATATCGGAGAAAACATTGGATTACTTTTGTATATAAACTTTGGGTTTGACTGACTTAGACTTGAATGATCCTGTCTGTACATAACTTTGTGTTAGTATCCTTTTGATGTGAGTTATTAACATATATATATATATGTATATGGACTGTTATGTTGTGCTATGTAAGCACAACTCTATGGACAAAAGTTTTAAATTTGCTTCCGTTTGGCCCATTTACTTTGATAAGATATGTCTTGTTTGATTTGAGGCCGTAGGTAATCCCTTGATTACTGGCTAGTTATGTTCTTAACCCATAGGGGCGGGTTCGGGTCATGACACCCTATGCCCGAACTTCTTCCCAATGGAAAATGAGGGTAGGATGATATTACGAACCCAACCCCACCCCGCTTCATTTCCATTACTAGTTATAAGAATACAATAGAGAATTCACCTATTGTGTTTGGTTCTCCATTTGTAGGAATCATCACAAACTTCTTCATGTCTTTTTTGTTAGATTAAGTGTAACTATATCATAATATGGTGTACCTCTCCATACTTGATCATTTCCAATTGGCAGGTGTATATCTTCCCGCAAGAAAACAGAATGATCTGGTAAGTTAAATTTGAACGCAATGGGTGCATTGTTTCCAAAGGTACTGATCTTTAGCAAATGGTTTCCATTGTGGTTATAAATATTTTGGCAGAATGTTTTCATTTGATATATTCTAAACCATTGGACAACCAGAAAATCTAGACCCAACTTTGTTTCCGGATTATTTTATCTTGCGTGATTAATACCCTTACGGGATCACTGATCACTTAGCCATTGATTGATTATCTTTCAGTGGTATCAGAGCAGGTTTACACATTATCGCAAATGTCGAAATATAGTTTGGAAGAACAAAAATTTTCCGAACTCTTTTTACCAAAAATTCAGAAAATCATTGATCGTCAATCTTCGGCATTGGTTAATTCGGTTTATTTATTTAATCATCACCAATTTGTTGTATTTCCAGAAAACTATCCGAAGAAAATAACTGCTGGTGGTGCTATTGTTCCAAACCTTGCCGAAAGTGAGTCTGAATTACATCATTGGAAGCAATTTTATAAAATATTTTTCGATTCAAATTGCGTCTCCAAATTGGCACCATCTTGTTCTTCTCAGAATTTTGATCGCAACAGTAATATTCGTTGTAAAAAGGGCAAAAATTTGATCCACAAAGTTCAAATTTCAGTGTGTGGTCACCGACTCCTATCACTGGAGAAGACGATCGGAATATATAGTGCGAAGAAGAAGACTCTGTTTTTCCAACTAAGAGGTTTAAGCTGAATTCAAATAATTTGATTAAAAGAAGAGCAAAAATTTTGGAGCAATATCAAAATTTCAAATCTCCCCCCAATAAATTTAATTGAATTACACATAGATTTTCAAATTTTTTTTGAAAGAATTTTTTTTTTCTTATAAATAGGTAGAAACTTTCACAATAATTTTAATCTCTCAATAGTATTCCTCAGAAGATGAGACCCTTAAAAGAGAGTTTATAATTAAAATTTTCTTTTATATATATATATATATAATAAGAAAGAAAGAAAAAAAAAAAGAATAAAAAATAGTTAGAAAATATCAAAAAATTAAAAAATCTTATTTCTTTAACTCGACCGGTTCGCTTGACCCGTCCCTAGGTCACTTGGTTTTATGTTGGAATGGTTTAGGGGATATATCTAGACTGAAACCCCGACCGGTCGACATTTCAACTTGTCAAATCCGCCAGTCCGGTCCGGTTTTCAAAACTATGATTAGGAGCATTAACTCAAAACCATCACTAGGGACAGAACTAGGAGAAGATTATAAGAGTCATGTCTCCTTTTTTTTTTTTTGTGAAAAATACTCACTCTGTTTGGTTTTGATTTCAAGAATTCACTTTTCAGAAAATTTACTTTTTTGTTTTTCCTATTTTTTTATTTTTACTAATTTTTTTTTTAATATTTTAAGCAAATTTTTTTTTTTAATTTTTAGGCACACCTATCATAAATACACTTTAAAAATATAATATTTGTGAAAAAAATCTTTAAAAAATTCACTAAATACCAAAAATACAAAAAATATAAAAATTTAGCATATTTTTCATATTTTTGTGTATTTATTAATTTTTTAAAATATTTTTCACAAATATTTTACTTTTTAAATACATTAGATTTTTAAAAATATTCACTAAAAAAAAAAAACACGAAAAACAAAAAACTCAATTTCCAAAAATTGAATTCAAAAAATTGAAATTAAACATACTGACTAGTACTTTAAAAGTATATATATATATATATCATTTTATACATAAAATGACCCTCAGTATAAAAAAATATATATATTTCATTCTTCTCTCATCTTACGTTCTCTTTTTGTTTTTGATGATGCAGTTTGTTTCAGATGGAACGGGTTGGACTGATCCACACTTCTCAAATCTGTGTTCGAATGACCAAGCCCACCAGAAGAGCTGCACAAGAGTTTAACAGGGAACGGAGAGTCCCCCAGTGAACCCTCCGACAAGCAAGTTAGAAAAAGAGGTGGAATGTAGAGATAGATTAGAAATAGAAAGCTTAACTTTCTTCTTGTTTTCGACCTCTGCTTATATCCTCTGGTAATCATTTCATTATCCCTTCCAACCTGTCGTCATGGCTGAAAGTCTATGCTCTAGCTTGCCTTGTTCATGGTGAGGCTGTTCTGTCTCGACGGGCAGGGCTTATCGCAATAAATGCTGTAAGGGCCTTCATTAATGGCTGATGTGCAGTGCAATAACTTTGCAGGATCTTTGTCTGCTTATGTGGCTTGTCCTTCTGTTGCCACGTGTTTAGGTGCTATTGGTTCTTAATGCCATGTTGAGCTCCAGCAGTGTTGAGCCTTAATATTTGAGTTATGTATTGGGGCCCTAAATGGTGGGCTGTATCCTTTGTGGGCTTACCTGTGTCAGTAGTCCCCCATTCTCGAGTGCAGCTTTAGTCCAACGAAGGGAATAATGAAGGAAACGACAGTTGTGAGAGACTGTCGAGGCGAAGGCCCTCCTCGTGATCGGTCCCACCACTCGGTCACCTTCGCGGTCAGTCCTCCTCATGGTCGGTCCCTTCACTCGGTCACTCTTTGCAGTCGGCCGACCGAAATGTTAAATCATGCGATCCGAGTGTTAAGAAAAATGTGAGAGTGAAAAGGTCTCAAAATGTGACAGTGTTGAAATGTTAAGTGGTTGGGAAATGAATAGTTAAAAAAGGTAAAGAATGTTAAAAGGTGTAAAAGCATGGACCTGAAATTTGACTAAGTATGGCAATTATGCTAAACACATTTCGTTGCAAGAATACTTGAGTCATAACTAACTCAGTCTGGCTGGGTCCTTCGTGCTCAGGCTGGCTGAGGCTTTAAGTAACTCAGTCTGGCTGAGCCCTTCGTGCTCAGTCTGGCTGAGGCTTTAAGTAACTCAGTCTGGCTGAGCGCTTCGTGCTTAGTCTGGCTGAGGCTTTAAGTGACTCAGTCTGGCTAAGCCCTTCGTGCTCAGTCTGGCTAAGGCTTTAAGTAACTCAGTCTGGCTGAGGCCTTTGTGCTTAGTTTGGTTGAGGCTGCAAGCAAGGTGTTATTGAAATTCCACGTAGGTAACTGAGATATGAAGATTGTTGTCATTTAAAGCGGAGCCCATTGATCACAAATTTACATCATGTAAGAAAAGGACAAAAACGGCCAAGTGTGTAGATTGTCAAAAAGAAAATACAGCAAAGGATTGATACAAAAATAGGGCTTCTATTGAAAATAACGTTTCAAGTGCTCGGCGTTCCAAGGATGGGGGAGGTCTCGGCCCTCCATGTCCTGAAGTCGGTAAGTACCCAGACGAGGTCTGGCTTTAACAACGTAAGGTCCCTCCCACTTGGCTGCCAGCTTGTCCTCAGTCGGATTTTTGTGGCAAGAGTTGCTTTGCGCAAAACAAGGTCTCTTACAGCGAACTCCCTTGGTCGGACTTTGCGGTTGTAGTGTGTTCTCATTTTGTGTTGGTATGAGGCCCGCCTGACAGTAGTGGTCTCTCACAGCTCTTCAATTAGGTCTAGGTTTGCCCAACGCAGCTCTTCAGTTAGTTTTGGATTCGGGTGTAGAACCCTCGGGGTAGGCAGACCGATTTCCACTGGGATGACCGCCTCAGCGATGTATGTTAAGCGAAAGGGGGTCTCCCCAGTAGGGTTTCGAGCGGTAATGTGGTAGGCCCAGAGTACATTTGGTAATTCCTCAGCCCAGAATCCCTTAGCAGCCTCCAGCTTAGTTTTGATGATCTTCAAAAGAGAACGGTTGGTAACTTCAACTTGGCCATTGGCTTGGGGATGACCTAGGGAAGAGAAACATGGCTGGATTTGGAGTTCTGCACAAAATTTCTTGAACTTGGCATTGTCGAATTGTTTGCCGTTGTCGGAGACGATGGCTTGAGGGATGCCAAATCGGCACACGATCAACTGCCGGATGAATCTGGTTGTGTTTCGCTCGGTAATTTTGGCAAGGGGTTCTGCCTCCACCTATTTAGTGAAGTAATCAATGGCGACGATTGCGAATTTGGTTTGGTCTCGGCTAGTGGGCAATGGACCAACTAGGTCGACCCCCCATTTGGCGAATGGGTAAGGACTGCAAAGTGTGATCAATTTTGTAGGAGGAGCATGGGGGGTGTTGGCAAAACGTTGACATTTATCACATTTAAGCACGAAGTCAGCCGCATCTTGATTGAGAGTAGGCCAGAAATAACCAGTGCGAAGTATTTTGTAGGCTAGTGACCTGGCCCCCGAATGATTACCACATTTACCCTCATGGACTTCCCTCATCACGTAGGTCGCTTGAGCCGGGTTGAGGCATCGTAGGTATAGATGTGAAAAGCCACGTTTGTACAAGAGGCCGCTAATGAGAATGTAGTTGGACGATCGGACCTTGACTTTGTCGGCTTGCTGTTTGTCGTTCGGCAGTTCCCCCGTTGTCAAAAATAGGAAGATGTCGGCCGCCCATGGAATAGGTTCATTTTGGAGGAAGTGGACTTGCTGTTGGTTTGGGGAAATGACAGGGTGGGCCAGGTACTCGAGGCGGACACCGTGGCTGAGGTCTGACTGGTCTGTAGAAGCTAATTGAGCCATCTTATCTGCCTTGGAGTTTTCTGCCCGAGGGATGTGCTTGATGTAGAAAGTATTGAAGAGGCAAACACGGGGGAGTGCAATATCCTTATAAGCCGCATTGTGTCTTCCTTGGCATCGAATTCCCCCGTAATTTGTCCGACAATAAGTTGGGAATTGCTGAACACCCGGATATGGCTGACACCAATGTCTCTGGCTAGGCGGAGACCTGCTATCAATGCCTCATATTCGGCCTCATTATTGCTTGCGTCGAACAAGAAACGGAGATCACACTTGAAATAACCACCCTTGGGGGTGGTGATGATGAGACCAGCCCCACTGCCTTCTTTGCGGATGATCCGTCAACGTTGAGGGTCCAAGAATGGGGGTCTTCTGCCTCAGTCTGGGATTGCGGGGGCGGTGGGGCCGTGGTTGGAGTGGGATTAGTGAATTCTAGGATGAAATTGGCAATAGCCTGCCTTTTGATCGCCGTTCGAGGTCGGTAGAAGATATCAAATTGGCTGAGCTCGACCGACCATTGCATGAGTTTGCCGGACAGCTCGAGCTGTTGCATTATCTTCTCCTAAGGTTAATCAGTGAAGACCACTACGGAGTGGGCTTGGAAGTAAGGACAGAGTCATCTTGAGGCAGTGACCAAGGCCAATGACATTTTTTCTAGCAATGGGTAGTTCTGTTCGGTGCCTCTGAGAGCCCGGCTAATGTAATAAACCGGTATCAGATCGAATCCTTCCCGATGAGGCTCAGACCGATCGGTGCTTGAGACGGTTAGATAAAGAAAAAGAGGCTCGTCTGTGAGTGCTTGGGAGAGTAAGAGGGGATTTAACCGTTCTGGGTGACTGCATTTCTATCAAGGCCTTGATCTTTTCGGGGTTAGCTTCGATGCCTCGCTGACTGACTATAAAGCCCAAGAACTTCCTAGATCCTACGTTAAAGGCGCATTTCTCCAGATTGAGCTTCATTTGATACTTTTATAGGGTGCCGAAGGTCTCTCGGAGGTCGGCTAGATGATCAGTGGAGAGTTTGCTCTTTATTAGCATGTCATCGACGTATACCTCCATGTTCCGGCCTATCTGATGGTGAAAGACGGCGTTGACCAACCGTTGATAAGTGGCCCGGTATTTTTCAACCCAAACGGCATGACACAATAATGGTAGGTTCCCTGGTCGGTGATGAAGGAGGTGTGCTCACGGTCGGACGAGTGCATTAGAATTTGGTTGTGCCCAGAGAAGGCATCCATGAAGCTGAGTATTTGATGGCCGGCCGTGGCGTCAACAAGCAGATCTATGCGAGGAAGGGGATAACTGTCTTTGGGGCAAGCTCGGTTAAGGTCTGAGTAGTCGACATAGGGTCGCCACTTACAGTTGTTTTTACAGACCAGGACCACATTTGACAGCCACTTGGGGTAGTCCACATTTTTGATAAATTGTGTCTCAAGGAGCTTATTTACTTTAGAAGCAATGAAAGTGTTGCGCTCCGGGTGAAAGATGCGCTGCTTCTGGCGGAAGGGTCAGAAATGGGGCTCAATGCTCAGACGATAGGTGATGAAGGAGGGGTCGATACCCGGCATGTCGGAGTGGGCCCAGGCAAATACATCGTTGTGCTCAATCAGGAGGGCAGTAAGGTCGACCTTGGCCTAGGAGGATAGTTGGCTGCCGATCTTGGCAGTTTTTGTCGGGTTGGTGGGATCGATGGGGACCTTGATAAGCTTTTCCACTAGTTTCCCTCTGACCAGCTCATCCTCGTCCCTGATGTCGAGCCCTTCAATAATCATAGCCTCCTTTAGCTTGACCTCTTTAAGTGAAGCGATGTAACATTCCCTGGCCATGGTCTGCTCGCCTCTTACTGTGCTGACCAAAAGGTCGGTGGGGAATTTGACGACAAGATGGAAAGTGGATGTGATAGCTTGGAAAGCATTTAGGGCGTTGCGGCCGAGGATGATGTTGTAAGCAGAGGGATAGTCGACGATCAGGAAGGTGAGCAACTTGGTGGTCTGTCGTGGGTATTCTCCGATTGTGATGGGAAGATCGATGGAGCCGATGGAGGTCACCCGATCTCCAGTAAAACCGACCAATGGGATTTGGAGAGGGAACAGACTTTCTTCCCCGATCTTGAGCTAGCGGAAGGCATTTAGGAAGATGATGTCTGAAGAACTGCCATTGTCGACGATAACCCATCTGACTTTATAATTGGAGAGGAGGGCAGAAATGACGAGAGGGTCGTCATAGGGGTAATGGATGCCTGTGCAGTCTGGGTTCGTAAAGGTGATAGGCTCCGTCCACTGCTTAGGCTATTTGGAGGGTCGGTCCAATGTGACAACTTCTTTGTCTGAGCCCTGCCTTATTTTTCTGAGTTCTGCCCGCTGAGCCGAGCGGGATGGTCCTCCACAAGCAAGCCCGCCTGCAATAACTCTAATCTCTCCAACAGGGGGGCGAGGTTCCCTTGTGCCCGGGGTTGCTGTGGAGGACGATCATGACCTTGATTAGGTTGTGCGGGTTGCCGGGGAGGGGTGCGCCGGCGGTTGTTTCTAATAGGTTCAGTCCTTTGCCTCTGCTGAGGGCGAGCTTCCGCGAATCGACTGAGACGTCCCTGGCGTATCAAGCCCTTGACATGGTCTTTGAGGTTAACACACTCCTCCGTGTTGTGGCCATGGTCCTGATGAAAGCGGCAGTATTTGGACTGGTCTCGCCGGTTGGAAGGAGACCGTGATGGTTGGGGCCATTTTAGGGGATAATCTCGTTGAATCTGGTTCAAGACTTGTTCCATGGGGGAGTTGAGGGGTGTGTATCGTTCGAACTGACTGGGCGGTTGGGTTGGTGCCGACCGATTGGCTCGGGGTGGTCGGTCAGTATACTGAGGTGTTTGGTTATTGTAATGGGTGTTTCTGATTTCTGAGTCTTTTCTCTTCTCTCTGGGGGTCGGGTTTTTGGCTGTAGGCTCTTGGCGGACGGCTAGGGAATCTTTGGCGTTCATGTATTTTTGGGCTTTGGAGAGTAGGGTTAACATGGAGATCAGGGGGTTTTTGAAGAGGGGGAAAAGGAAATCAGTAGGTCGGCCATGAATGCCGTGAGGATGACCTTGTCATTGTTTTCTGCTACCTGCAGGGCTTCGGTGTTGAAGTGGGTGACAAAGTTGTGCAGCAACTCTCCCTCGGTCTGATGGATGTTGAAGAGTTGGGTTGCCGGATGCCGCTGGTGCTGGGCTCTAATGAAATGGCTGAGAAATGAGTTACTGAGGTGCTGGAAAGTGGAAACAGAGTCTGTTGGTAGTTGACTAAACTAGAGTCGAGCCGACCCCTTGAGTGTTATGGGAAAAGCTCCACACATGATTTCATCAGGGAATGCATAGAGGATCATGAGGGTTCTGTAGGTCTCCACGTGATTGATTGGGTCCGTTGTACCGTCAAAAGAGTCGATGGTGGGCATTTTGAACTTAGGCGGTAAAGGTTTGTCTAGGATGGAGGCAACGAATGGTGAGTTGGCTGTGGTGGATGGTTTATTCGGTATGTTCTGCATGACTCCTTGGAGCTGGAGCTTCATGGCTCGGAGTTTTGCATCCTAGAGAGTTATGTTGTCACTATCGGAAGGCAGCGGAGGTTGGACGCTACTGGCCTCTCTTTCGGGGGTTGGTGCCGGGACCGATGGATACGGGGCCCGAGGTAGGGGAGGGGGTCGCAAGCCTTCCAAGTTGGGTAGATGGGCTGCTGGATAGTATGGCTCGGGGCTCGTTCTTGATTGGGTAGAGGTGGTGGTGGAGGCATAGGAAGGTTTCTTTGGAGTAGAGCATTAATTAGGGCTTGTTTTGCTCGGCTAGGCGGTTGATGCTATTGGTGAGCTCGGTGAAATACTGTGGGGGGTTGTTTGGATTGGGAGGGTCGACTTGGTGGTCGGCAACATTGTGGTGAGAAGCCATGGATCTAGTCGTGACCATCCACCTTGGTGGGTGGCAGGAAGAGGTTATTGGGAAGGGGTCTCCGGTGGCAATGAGCACAACTGGCGTGCGGAATAGAGAGGTTTCCCACAGACGGTGCCAACTGATGATGCAGTTTGTTTCAGATAGAACGGGTCAGACTGATCCACATTCCTCAAATCTGTGTCCAAATGACCAAGCCCACCAGAAGACCTGCACAAGAGTTCAACGGGGAACGGGGAGTCCCCCAGTGAACCCTCCGACGGGCAAGTTAAAAAAAGAGGTGGAATGTAGAGATAGATTAGAGATAGAAAGCTTAACCTTCTTCTTGTCTTCGACCTCTGCTTATATCCTCTAGTAATCATTTCATTGTCCCTTCCGACCTGTCATTTATGGCTGAAAGTTTGTGCTCTAGCTTGGCTTGTTCATGGTGAGGCCGTTTTGTCTCGACGGGGAGGGCTTATCGCAATAAATACTGTAAGGGCCTTCATTAATGACTGATGTGCAGTGTAATAACTTTGCAGGATCTTTATTTCTTTATGTGGTTTGTCCTTCTCTTGCCACGTGTTTAGGTGCTATTGGTTCTTAATGCCATATTGAGCTCCAGTAACGTTGGGCCTTAATATTTGAGTTATGTATTGGGCCCTAAATTTTGGGCTGTATCCTTTGTGGGCTTACTCGTGTCAATTTTATACCAAAAAATTTCTTCATCTTATTAGAAATTATTTTCATAGTATATAATTATTTTTTCTATGTATATATCAATTTATATATATTATATTATATGATATTTTGGGAAGATGATTAAAAGTTATTATTTTGACTTTTTTGTGAGAAAGCGGAGTGTGTTAAAAGCTGGAAGGTAGCTTTTAACTCACTTCTCAGAATAGCCCTATATATATATATATATATATATTTATGGATATAATAAAAAATTTATTATATTAATTGATATGAAATGGTTCCTGGGTCTTCTATAATAATTGTAGATGTATCATATTAATTAATAAATAAGTAAATAAATTAGGATTATGCTAGAATTATGCTATAGACTTTAAATAATTTATTAAATTTTTTAACAAATCTCTCATATAAGTATGGAATCTACACATTTATGTGAGTCCCACACCCATATAAGAGATTTGATAGAAAATTTAATAAATCATTTTGGATCCATAACATTTTCTAATAAATTATGATAAATGTGTTAAGTAAGCGTATTTATTTATAAATTTCTCTTTATTTAGGTTTTTTTTGAGTAGATTAAAAGTTAATTTTTTTGATATTTTTAAAAAATATATATATAAAAAAATTAAGAAATAATATGACTAAAAAAAGTAAAAAAGCTAAGAAAAAGACTTTTAGCTGAGTTGCCAAAACAAGCCTTATTTATATTTCACTTTAATTCGAATTATTTTTTTATATTTCAATAAATGTTATGGGTGATATAATTATCAAAATTCATATCAACAGCGTGAATGTTTCATGATTTGGATATTCATACTATTAATGTGAACATATAAAATATGAATATTCACATAATCAAATTAGTAAGTTTTAAAAAAATATTTGTAATGCCTATAAAATATCTTAAATAAAAAATGCTAGAGATTTCAAAAAATTTATCAACAAGTCTATAAAATATCTCACATGAGTGTGGGACTCACATGATATAGGTTCTACACTTATGTGAGACATTTGGTAGAAATTTTAATAGAATTTTTAGGGCCTCTAGCCTTACACATCTTAAATATGAGAACAAAAATGCTTTAGAGCTCTAATATAGGAGCTCTAATAGCTCTAATGGGAAGGTGAGACCCACCCTGATGTGATGTTTGTGCCTTGCTTTGTGTGTATTTTTTTTTTTTTTTTTGCTTTGACACATCACTAGAGCTCAAATTAGAGCTCTAGATTTAGAGCTCTCTAGCATTTTCCATATGAGAATTAAAATTTGATGGATCAAATATTCCAATAATAAGACTTATTAAAATATAAGAAATATATTATGAACTAATTAAGATCTAAGTATTTGAAAAGAAAAAAAATCCTAATAAATCTCCCATTAGGTAGGTAAACAAGAGAAACCTTTAACAAGTTTTAATGTGATAATATTATTTAAGTTATATTTTAATTTTTAATTTATTACATGGAAATTTCAAAAAATAAAAATAAAAAATAATAATTTCAAAATGATAATAATACAAATTTTTATTGCATAAATTTATGCATGAACCTCTTGTACTTTCATTATTTTTTCTACATATCACTTTTTTGAAATTCTTCATTTACTATATATCATATAATATTTAATCCATTGTTAGGTCATTTTAAAGGAATTTAAAATTTAAAAATATGAATTTTAAACATTTTTATAATATTTTTAGAGCATTTCCAATACTTGATTACTACAAGCAGCAGCAGAGTCAAAATTTTGACTCGGAGGGATACCATTAAGTTCAAAGCTTGACAAAAATCATAATCTAACTTAACCCAATTTTTGTGGTAAGAATAAAAATTACTGAAATGCAAAAGTTATATTTTGATATAAGCTTGAGTTAACTGATCATAATTATTTTTTTAATTTAATTTTTTGTGGGATGATCACATGGTTCAAAAAATAATCACATGTTTAGTAAAATAAGAAAACAAAATTATATCACGTAGCATACTCAGAGATGTAGATGGGAATAGAAGAAAAAAAAAATGAGAGAGAGAGAGAGTGAATAAATAATACAAAGAGATTGTTATATATCACTTATTTTTCTTTATAATTTTGAATCATTGAATTACATGGTAATATATTATTAGTTGTCGTAGATTGTGTAATAATTGTCTCTAAATTAACTAATTATGAGTATTCATATAAGAGGTGATATGAAACAGACAAAAAAAAAAAAAAAAAGAAAGAGTGACACATAGTATTTCTCTAATATAAAATTTATAAAAAAAAAAATTAGCATAATTAAAGATTAAAAATGAAAAATTAAACAAATTTTAAAAAAAATAATTGAAAAAATTAAATTGAATTTTTTTTATTAGGAGCAAAAATATAATTTCTAAAAGTGAAGGGGACACGTGACCCTCTTGCTTATCCCGTTCCTCCGCCTCTAACTATAAGCATATCACATTGTAGCAAGTACTCTCCCAAAAAAAAAAAAAAAAAATTGAAAACACAAAGATAATTTTCACTTTTTTTTATTTAAAATTATCACCATTTTTAAAATAATATTAAAATAATTTTAAACACTAAATAATATTTCAAGTCACTTGTTAACATTTACCTTTTCGGATATTAATAAGAAATTTATATTGATAGAGCTTTAAAATTGATACATATATGTTAATTTGGTTGAGTTTTGCCAGGTCTCTTGGTGAACAAATTTTTTCACATAAAGTCTAGAACATTACATGGATTGAGTTTTTAAATTTATAATTTTGTAATTTTGCAAAATTCTGTTCTTTTGCAATCTATGCTTTTAATCTAGTACTAGTATGAGAAATAAAGCCTATGTTTTGGTTGAGTTTTTAAATTTTATTTTTTTATAAAAAAATTCAAAACTATTTTGGTAAAAATAAATATAAGAATATTTCATTATTTTCATATGATTTTTTTTATTTTTTTGAGATGGAAATAATGGTTAAACATTTTAAAATAAATTTTTTTAGTATTTATTTTTATGAAAATAGAAAACAATTTCTAAAAAATCATATGAAAATAATTTTGAGATGGAAATAATGGTTTTTTAAAATAATTTTTTTAGTATTTGTTTTTATGAAAGTAGAAAACAATTTCTGAAAACTTGACCAATTAGATCCGAAGAGATTAATTTCACCTTCAAGTCTACCTTTAGGCTACCAAACATAATTTATTTTTTAGTTTATTTTTTGCACTGACGATATAGCAGTTTCAAAAAGAGAAGTCGAATAAACAATTTTCTCATAAGTGAATAGTAAACTAAAAGCAAAACAAATTTCTGAAATTTTCAGTTACATAGAAAATTTTGGGCCCAAAAAAAAAAAAAAAAAAAATTCAATTATACTTTTTGAGATTCCGAGATCTGCCATTGCAATTTTTTCTTTTTATTTTATTTTATTTTTTGTAGGGGTGGGCTTGCAATGGCAGGCTAGATGCAGTAAAAGATGGTCAACAAGGACATTCTAGTGCGTTGTAAATCCTCATTCAAATTGATGATGTCATGTGAATAGTTAGAAATATGTAAAGTCTAATCCAATAACAAAGTTTCATAAATCTAAAAAATATATGATAGTGGATCTTTTGAGGCCCAAAATACCTTTTGAAGAGACCAACGTTTTGTAGGCCCATTTCATGTCACAATGTGTTGGGGCTTCTAATGCCAAAGCCGACTTGATAATATATTTTGGTCCTATTGGCTCGTAACTTTTCATTTCATTATTTTTTTATTAAAAATATGTATCAGATTATTTCGCATAATTTCGCTATTAACTTATAAGATAAAAATAACTTAAATAAATTTTAAAAAATTAATTATTTAAAATTTGGGAGCAAAATAGTTTTAGCTCATTTTTTTTTTATTATTAATTTTTAACTTACAAAAAATTACACAAAACATATGCAATAAAAAGCTTGAAAAGCATATACTACTCTTCCCTAGGGGTGTAATTTGGGCGGCTTCAACCCGAGCAATCCAAACTCAGCCTGAAATTTTTTAAGGCTTGGACAAAATATTTTCAAATTCGGTACGAGTTTGAGTAAAAATTCAGAAGTCCAAATTAAATTTGGATGGGTTTGAGCAAATACATCAAGTAATCTGAGCAACTCGAATCCCGAATTATACATATATAGATATATAAAAATATTATATATATATATATATAAATTATTAGCCATTACATGATATTAAAGTAATTTAGATTATTAAATCATATTGAATATATATTATATATACAAATAACATAAAATCTTTTTTTTATTTTTTATTTTCACTCATAAATTGTAAAAACTACTATAGCAGCATCTCTCTTACATTATAGAAATTATTTGTTTTAATGGTATGAATGATTTTCTATATATAAAAAAATGTAAATAGAGTCAAATTTTAACAATTTATAATGTAGCTGTTAAAAAAAAAAAAAAAAAAAAATTTGGGCAACTCGAGCAATTCGGATTTAACTCAAGTCGGGCTTGGGCAGGTAACCTTGGATTATAATTTGAATTTGGGCGGACCTAGACAAATTTCAGTACAACTTGGACTGGACTTAGACAATCTTCTAACCCACCCGAATCCGCCCTAATTGCACCTCACTCTTTCGTAATCAATGTAAGAGCCTTTGGTTAAACTCCTCAATGAAGCCCCGTAAACTTTTGATTTCTCTGATAAATAAGTATTACCAAATAAATTCATTTAAACAAAAACCAACAATTTGTATAAAATGTATTTGGAAATAATATTTTAACTTTTTATTAAAAAAAAAGATGCAAAAAATAGAGAAATAAAATGAATTTTTAATTTTTTAATAACGTAATTTTCTTAAAAAAAATTCTGAGTTATTAGAGTTTTTCTATATTTTTCTTTAGAAAAAGTACACTGCCTCTCGAGAGGTTTTGAGAAAATATAATAAATTATACAAATTTGACATAATTATTTTCGACTCTTATAAAGTTTTAACTCACATGATATTTAGTCCTCTTTTTATCATTAATTTATTAATCATATGAATACTAAAATAATATTATTATCTCTTATATATTAAAACATATATTGTAGCTTATTTATCTTTATATATTTATACCATCTTTTTAACCTTATTAAAGGAGAAGTTAGGGTATTAATACGGTATCATCTGCAAACTCCAGAAAAGACCTTTATAATTTATTTTTTATATTTTTTATTTCCAAGTTTATTACAAAAGTCGTAAGAACCAGATGGCAGGGCTAAAATCAAATTATTGCTTGAGCAGGGGAGAGTGCACTTAGGACTCAACCCAATTTAATTTATTTTTTATGACTTTAAACAAACAAACGAGAAAAGAATTTGTCAGAAATACAAGGCTATAATAATAGAGGATTGACCGTTGACCGAAGGAAAATCTTCTACATCGTGTTTGTTTAGTTTTCCATTTTGCTTGTGAACTCGCTTCTTTGCCTAACAAGAATTAACGCGTATGCATTGCATTGTTATGATTTCATCATATTATTCACTAATTTGATAATATTATATTGATTACTCATAATGTTCTTAATAAGTACAACATTATTTTCACATTTGTTAAGTAATTGGTAAAAAAGAGAGAGGAAACAATATTTTGTATCGATTTTCCTCACACTCCTCAGTTTATATATGTCAAATATATGGATCATTCTAGAATACACAATCTTATAAAAATGTGTGTACTATATATAAGTTATGACATTTGTGGAGTTGATTATCATAAATATTATAGCTAAATCATTTTGTATCATAATTAAAAATATAATAATGAGTCATAACAAAATATTATATAAAGCAACAAAGATCTCTATGATCATAATCAAAATATATTAGAGCTAACACCATAATAACTCATAACCAAGTCAGTATAATTAACGTTACAATAATTCACAAACGCTATAATTGGGGCATATGGGTATAAATACAAAAATAAGGTGTGTATTATATAATTTCTCCAAATATATATATTATATAATATAATTTTTTTAAATATGATAAATCACCTAAATATTATACTCATTGTACATTTTTTCAAATTTCTGTCTCTTATCATACTGTTGTAATTAATATTTCTTATTGAAAGTTATTTATCACATATCATATTATCTTCACTTTTTATTAGTTTCACTTTGAAAGTGCCAAATTATCTTGGTAGTGCCATACTCCGGCCTTGCCCCCGCCACCTCTTTGGTTTCCTATGCCTGAACTTCTTTTCAATGGAAAACGAGGGTGGGATGATATTACAAACCCAACCCCACCCCGCTTCATTTCCATTACTAGTTATTAGAAAACAATAGAGAATTCACCTAATGTGTTTGGTTCTCCATTTGTAGGAAGCATCACAAACTTTTTCATGTCACTTTAGCCCCTTTCTATCCCACCTAACAACCTTGTCCACTCAATCTCTAGCCACAAAAGGCACCACACAAGTCATGGCGAGAGAAGAGTGAGAAGGGTAAGGGTACCATTCAAGACTCCTTTCTCTCTCGATAAGAGGGGTAGAGAAGGTTGGGAGAAGGGTCAAGGAGTGCTATCGAAAGGTAAGAATGAGGTGTGGTAGTGATAGGGTTGAGGGAATGGTAAGATGGGCTAGAAAATAAAGAAAAAGTATAAGGAGATAGTGCTAAAGAGTGGAAAGTGGCTAGATTGTAATGGATTGGAATTGGGGAGAGATGACGAAGGGAGGTCGAAGCTAGTAGTAGTGGGTAGTGGGAAGTGGCTAAATTGTAATGGATTGGAATTGGGTGTCACCACCCAAACCCGTCCCTATAGGTTTAGCATCGTAACCGGCCAGTAATCCATGGATTACCAAAGGCCTCTGAACAGATTAGCAAAAAGTATGCGGCTGCGGAAGCAATAATACAAAATAAATAAGGTCCAATGAGTTGTGATAACGTACATGGGACGGAACATTTCAAAACTTATATGTATATATGCATAAACATGCTAGTCCAGGTACACAATATTTACAACATGTACAACCCAAGACCTGTCTTTACAAAACATATACAGAGACTAGCATGAAAGACTAAAGCAGCCATAGCATTAGGCTTCGATTGGAACCTCCTCGGGAGGCACAACGGATAGCTGACAAAAACGAGTAATGTAAGGTCATGCCAACTCGCCCTACATACATAATATAAATTGTGAGCGAAAGCCTAGTGAATAATAATAGAGTAAAGGGTTTCAATGAATGAATTCGTACAGATTCATAAATCATAATCCAGATTTGCATCAAATTCATCATTTGTCCAGATCATATATATAGACAGAAATCATAAGTCATGATTAATTTACGTGATACATCCATTAGCATTAACGAGTAATGAGCGAGCGAGCGAGCACGCATACTGGCGTGAGGTTACGAATAACCGATTCTATAAAGAAACCTCGGATCCGGATGTAACGTAAGCGAGCAGTGAGCCCCGTGATAGGGCCTCGATGCAGACGTAACAGTCTGCAGACAGAAATAAGTTCCATGAAGGAACCTCCGATACCGGGTAATAGCTAACAGATATCGCATGATGCTAAGGATGTCACGAAATACATATCAAAAATTGAACAATCATTCATTGTACAGAACATATCATTTCGGAAAACATATCTTGTTTTATCACACAGAACGTAGATACAGTTTGAACATAACTTTACTAAATTATTACTCACAATTGGCCTTGAAACAGACAGATAGAGCAGATTGATCACACGACACGCGGCACGTGACCTACATAACACATAACGGACACACACTTGAAACAGACATTCTAATCACACAAAACTTACGTCGTTGGTTCTTAATGTGTTTCTAACCTTAAAGCCTCACTATAGAGTCTTAAACATGGCCTAGGAATGCCTAGGATAGAATGAGGATGCAAAGATGCCTTGGAAAACATTTTTCAAAATTTGTTAAAAACAGGGGTCTCGCTCGAGCGTAGCTTTCTTCGCTCGAGCGAGCTTGCCAAAACAGAGGGGTCGCTCGAGCGTAGACTCCTTCGCTCGAGCGGTCTATAAAAATGCAAAAGTACTGGTTGTTGAATTTTTACGCTCGATGCACGCCCGATGCTCGCTCGAGCGTGAGACACACCCTTCGCTCGAGCGTAGGTCTCGTCGCTCGAGCGTGCGTCTGCGTGCACTAAAAATCTAAGAGCTCGCAATTTACGCTCGAGCCATCATTCTTTCGCTCGAGTGTAGCTCTGAACAAACGATGGTCGCTTGAGCGTAGAATCCTTCGCTTGAGCGAGGAAGCCAAATTCTGGAATTTTCAGATTTGCCTCCCAAGCTCAAACCAAGCATTCAACTACCCAAATCTCAACCTCTTGGGCCCATTTTCTGGAAAAACACTTTAAACTCGTAGTATGACATGCTTTAAAGATCAATTTGAGAAATCAAAGTCCAAAGGTGAGTCAATTAAACACAATTTCAAACAAACTTCCAAGAAATATTAAAGAACAAAATATGCAAGTGTTCATTTGAATTCAATGCTCCAAAAATGTAACCAAATGCAAGATTACACTCAAAATCATGATGAACTCATGGACTATAACTAGAATATGGTCTTGCATGCAAGAATTTCCATGAAAACACTTCAAATTGTTATGATATGGACATGCATGCATGATTTAAGCTCTAATTCAACATGTTTAATTCAATTCTTGTCTTAGATCACTAATGTCACATGAATCATGCAAGAAATGACTTGAATTCACAATCAAGAAGGTAATTCTCCTACCTTAAGTCTTGAATTCCAAGTATGGAGGCTCAATTATGAAAATTCCTCTACAATTCTTCAAGTTCCAAGCCAAAAACTCTTGTTGAAGCTAAGTCTCTTCTCCTCTCTCACTCTCCCACGTTTTGTCTCAAATATGGCTGAGGAAATGATGTATGGAGTATGCTAATCAAGTCCCAAACAAGTCTCTTAGAAGTGGTCCACCAAGTGGTAGTTTCGTAAATAATTGAACTAATGTAATTTAGCGTTATTTAATTTAATTTAATCATTCCAAATCAAATTTTAATTAAACTTACTATAAAATTCTATAAATCCTAACTAATACTTAACACAAAACAATTTCGGGATCGGGCGCCGATAAGACTTTCAATTTGCAGTTCAAAGTTGAAACATGAACAGATCATTTTATGGCAAACAGATAGAAACACAAAGATAATGCAATACACATGCAAATTAATTCCAAATTCCTTCTAAATTGCTGTTAAGCATAATTAATCATATTTTAGTATTAATCGGAGGTCGGGGTTATTACATTGGGGGAGATGGAAAAGGGACGTCAAAGCTAGTAGTAGTGGGTAGTGAGTGGTGGGTATGGATGGAATTAGTGTTAGGGTTTTGAGAGTGTGGAGAATAATTTTGATATCAATTATGGTGTTCAAAGAATTTTTTTAATTATCTAGTAACGGTTCAAAGAATTGAGAAAAAAGTTAAATATCCGATAAATTATTGTTGAAATATTTAGATGCTTTCATATTCTATTTCTACGTGAATATTTTAAAATTTTTCATGGCTTCTGTAATTATTATTTATTTTTTTTTTGATTCTTTTGCAATCGTTATTTTATTATTAATTTTTAAAATTTGTAATTTTTTATAATATTTTTAAAAATTTAAGAAGATTGAATCTTTAGCTTTCGTTTGGGAAGTAAGTTGGCTTTTTGACCTTTTGACTTTTAGCATGAGCTAAAAAGTCTCGTTTGAGATGAATTTTTTGACTTTTGTGAGAGAAAAAATGAAATAATTATAGTTTAGATGTAATATTTTGTCTTATTGACTTTTTAACTTATTTTGGCATCATTTGAGTATTTTAGTAACTTTTTAACTTTCTACGAAAAAATGTGCAGAAAAATAGAGAAAATGATGTGACAACTTATAATGACTTTTTGACTAAAATATATAATTGTCAAACGAGGCCTTTGTCTTTTTGTGACTATTTTAGCCCTAACCTCACATCCCAAACGAAGTCTTAATAGAGAAAAAATTATTAGTTGATCTTAAAACACTATGGGTGTGTTTGGTAACGTTTACGTTTTCAGTTTATATTTACAAAAAATTTATAAACTGGTTTTTGTTTATTTTTAGAAAAACATAAACTACAAACGTGTTTGGTAATTGACAAAATGTTTTAAAAAATTTAAAAATATAAAAAAGAGTGAGAAATGGCAAGTGGTGGCAAGTAGCGACGGAAGACGGTGGTAGAAAGTGGTGACGGTGGGTGGTAGGTAGCGGGTAGTGGTGGGTGGTGGCGGGTAGATGGTGGGTGGGTGGGTGGGTGGGTGATGGTGGGGGTGGTAGGTGATGGGGAGTGGGTGGTGGTGGTGGTGGTGGTGGTGGTGGTGGTAGTGGTGGTGGCAGGTGGGTGGCAGATGACTAGTAGTGGTAGTGGTGGTAGTGGTGGCGGGTGGTGGTCGCAAGTGGGTGGCCGATGGCCAGTGGTGGCGGGTGGGTGGTGGTGGCGAGTAGGTGGCAGGTGGTGATAGTGAGTGGGTGGATGGGTGATAGTGGCGGGTGGTAGCGAGTGGGTGGTGATGGTGGTGGCGGCGGGTGGTGGGTGGTGGTGGCGGCAGATGGGTGGCAGATGTCAAGTGGTGGTGGGTAGTGGTGGGTGGGTGGGTGGCGTTGGCGGGTGGTGGTGGGGGGTGGGGGGTGGGTAGTGACAGGTGGCTGGTGGGTGATGGTGGTAGTGGTAGTAGTGGTGGTGGTGACGGGTGGCTGGTAGTGGCGGGTAGGTGGTGGGTGGTGGTGGTGGTGGTGAGTGGGTGGGTGACGGTGGCGGGTGGTAGCGAATGAGGGGTGGTGGTGGCAGATGGGTGGCAGATGGCGGATGGTTGATGGTGGTGGCGGGTAGTGGTGGTGGTGAGTGGGTGGGTGACGGTGGCAGGTGATAGGTGGTAGTGAGTGGGTGGTGGTGGTGGTGGTGGTGGGTGGTGGGTGTGGGTGGCTAGTGGTGGTGGGTGGCAGGTGGTGGATAGTGATGGCAGGTGGGTGTTGAGTAATGGTGGCAAGTAGGTGGCTGGTGGTGGTGACGGGCGGTGGATGGTAGTGGCGGGTGGCGAGTGGTGGCGGGTAGATAGCAAGTGGGTGGTGGTGGTGATGGCGGCGAGGGGTGGGTGGTGGTGGCGAGTGGGTGGCAGATGGGTGGTGGGTGGTGGTGGCGGGTGGTGGGTGGTGGTGAAGGAAGACGGTGGTAGAAAATGGTAGCGGGTAGTGACTAATGTTGGGTGGTAAAAAAAAAAAAAAAACCAAAAACTCAAAATGGAAACACATTTTTTGGCTAAATTTATAAACTGAGACCACTGATTTATAAATCAAAAATTTTACCAAACAAGTTTTTATTTGAGTTTTTAAAATTTTTGTAAATATAAATAGAAAATTGAAAACGTAAGTGTTACCAAACGGCACCTATGTGATCATACCCTCAGCCAATTATAAACTCTCATTTCCTTCATGTTCTCCAAGCACTCAATATAAAATCATAAACTTTACTCGTTCCATCAATCACAATACATGTAAAACGTCACATGACGTTACCTCTAGACCAACCAATAACTTCTACTAATAAAGAGGGAGAATCACCCTTAGAGATGTGAGAAAGACAGAGTGGGGCCACGTAGATCAGTGGCAGAGTCTTTGGTTGTTGAACTGACAATTTATCCCTCACGTGCACTCTCAATTTTTTGTACTTTATTTTTTGTATTATTATTTATATTATGTAAGTTTATTTTTTTAAGATTTAATTCATATAAGATATTATAATAAAATTTAATAAATTACAAAGATTTGAACTACTAACCTTATAATAAGATAATTTTTTTTTGACTAATCGAGCTAACTTCGTTAATTCTATTATATAAGTTATGACATTTTATAATATTAATATCATAAATTAATATAATTATATTAGTTTTTATAAGAACTAAAGATCTAACTTTATTTGGGACATAACTAAAAACCTTTCTAATCATAACTAAATAAATCTTAATTATATTATAACCAACACTATAATTAATCTTAATCAAGTCATAATTAAAAACATAACGGGTCATAATTAAATAACATTTGAGAAATAACTAAAGATCTCTCAAGTTATAACCAAAATAGTAATCAGGTCAAAATTAAGTTATAACCAATCCCACAATGAGTCATAATTGTTAAGAAAAAAATTCACCATAAAAGCTTTGATACCAATTGTTGGGAATAAATCTCACTCAAATAATGGAAGCAAAAATAAAATCGAATGGTCACAAGAAAAAGACAACAAAATTTTTAACGTAATTTAGACTTAATGCCTATATTTACTTGAGAGAAATAATCTAATATATAAATAAGAGTATAATAATAAGATAAAAATATTCAAAGCCCAACATCAATACTCAAGACCCTTGCTTAAAAGTAACCAAGTCGTTCAACTTGAAGCCCAATAAATTTCTTACTCACTATGATATTTTACATCTCACATTCCTCTTCTCTCCTCTCACACTATTTTCTCCCTTTTCCTCTCAACTGAATCCATACACTTATGTTTATGGAGTTTGGATTTTCTCAAGTTTACTATCCAACTTGAGGGAGCCGTTAAGCTTAGTAGGCCAATTTTGAGATTGGCCTCAGTGATTTAAATCATTCATTTTTTAAGATTTATTGAGTAAAATTTATACTATGGCATCGTTTGAAAAGTTTTAGTAGGCTATTTTAGTTTTTGACTATCTTAGTAGGTTAAAATATTTATATTTGGAAAGACGATTGAATTTTTTTTTATAGTTGGATGTGATGTTTGTGAGAGAAAAAGTGAAATGATTATAGATTTAATGTGACATTTTGTCTTATTAACTATTTTATCCTATTTTGTATTTTTATGAATTTTAACTTCCCCTTCTCCCCCCAAAAAAAAGAAGCCAATTTTTGGCTTCCCAACAAATGTAGTGAAATATGAGAGGCCTCTAAACTCTTAATACTAATGTCTCTCGTACATGGCATCATGTGACGTCTCCTTTACTTATTTATCTAATTTTTAATTATTTTTTAAAAATAAACCTAACAAAAAAATTTAAAAATCAAATATATAAACAGATAAAATTAATAAACGTGATCTCCATCTCTCTAATTAAAACTTTGTTAATTAACAAATTTGATCTCTATCTCTATTGATATCTATCTCTCTCGATATCTATCTATCTCTCTCTTTTTCTTTTTCTTTTGTTGTTTTCTTTTTGTTTTTTTTTGTGTGGGGGAGGGGGGTGTAAGATGTACGAGACATTCATAAAAGAAAAATAACTTATTGTGTTTTTTGAAATAGAAAAATAATTGAGTGTGACTTTTTTTCCCTTTGTGTATCTTAAGTGACATTCTTAATATTATAAATATTTTACGATACTGATATGTCATGAATTTCATACTTATGTCAATAGCCAATGGACCCAATTTATGTTATAAAGTTACAATATACATATAAAATATTTATATTGTGATATGAGTTTGATTTATGTTTTTGGTTGATTTTGTTTGTCTATAATTAAATTGTCGTTTTTAAAAACTTATTAAGTTCATTAATATATTATTTAACATTCTCTTTCACAACATAAATATTAACTAGCATATCATCCATGATATGCATGGGATTCAATTTAAAAAGACTATTTATGATTATGTTAAACATATTTTAAAATTGTTAGCATAAAATCTAAGTAATTATGAAACAAAATGTTGGAATTTGTGTGCTTGGTAGTTGTTAGGTTTTTTTTTTTTTTTTTTTTACTTTAATTAACTAACCAATAGATTTTTTTTTTATTTATTTTACATTTCAAATTTTGAAAATCAAAAATTTAGTTTGAGAACTTGGAGCTCTTACATCCCTTCCCATTAGAAACTCCATTTTTCTTAATAAAAAAACACTCATTTCTATTGTAATTCAGTTTGATTTATATTTTTAGATCAAAAAATTACCCCCAACTATAAATGGGTACCAATAGAGATATTTGTGTGTTTTTATTTTTTTGTTAAAAAAGATATTGATAATAATAAAAATTAATACTTTCCAAATTCAAATATAGTAATCTATATAAAAAATAAAAACAATCTTCCTAAAAACTGGATATAGAAATAAAAACAAAATCACATCAATCTATCTATACAATTATGTAAGCAAGGGTCAAAGTTCTAATCAAATTATATTATTTTTTTTGTGTAATTATATTATTGGTTCTTTTCATTTTATTGATAATTTTTCTGGTGAAACACCAATAAATTTCAAATAGTAATATTATGAATTGTTTGATTCTTCCTTTTTTCTTATGAACCCAAAGGTTCCATTTTAGTGTGCTTTACATAAAGGGCCAAGTATAAACGTGCATGTGTTATATGTTGAGGGACAAATGTTCGTTTTCTCATAATATTAAAATTACTAAACGTAGCACTTCAAAAAAACTCTTTAGCATATTTTTCTCAAACGTAACACTACAATATAACACTTAAAAAGTATAACACTCAAAAAGTATAACACTCCAATGTAACACATTGAAAAACTCTTTAGTATATTTTGGTTAAACGTAACAATGTAACATTCCAAAAAAATGTCTTAGTGTACTTTCCCAAACATAACATTTCAATGTAATATACTAAAAAACTCCTTAATGTATTTTTCTTAAATGTAACATTCCAAGAAAACTCCTTATGTATTTTTTTAAATGTAACACTCCAATCAATATAATACACTAAAAATTTTTTTAGTATATTTTTTCCAAACCTAACACTTCAACGTAACACGCTAAAAAACTCCTTAGTGTACTTTTCTTAAATGTAACAACGTAATATTCCAAAAAAAAAAAAAAAACTCTTAGTGTATTAATTTTCAAACGAAACACTTTAATCAATGCACTCTAATATAACACTCTAATGCAACACCAAAAAATCACACTATTAGAAATATAAATTTTCATGCTCGACAGTTAACACTTCAGCCACCAATTCCCCCCAAAATAATCTTCCACATCATACCTCACCTTTCCATTCTTATCTAAAAAACGAATCAAAAAATTATAAAAATGAATCACAAAAAGAGATTTAAATTCCAATGACACCAAATCAAATAAATACAACTTTCCAAATAAAAAAGGACTAATTAGTTCATAAAAAATTCTTAAAATTAAATGGATCAATATTCCTCCATATGGGATTTATGCGTAAAATTTTTCATTTTTATCTTACCATTTCTTTAATTAGTATAATAATCAATATGGCAAGTTTTCTATTTTTCTTTGATTATAAATATTGGAAAGAATATGCAATAATTTAATTTGGCTCATCTAACTGTATCTATAGTTTTAAAATTTAAAATTTTATATAGAAAGTAAAAAAATAAAAAATCTAGTCATATTTAACCCATTTCTAATTTGAAATTTAAATTTTTTTCTAAAGAAATTCCAAATATAACTTTAGTCTTATATAATTTTAAAATTTTAAAATATTTATTTAAAGATAATTATCAAAAAATTATTTTTAAAAACTAAAAAATATATGTGGTGTGAAAATATTTACTACACATTTATAAATCAAGAAAGAAATTTCAAATGTACAAGTGAAAAGAAATTAAAAAAATATATGTATATATTTTTATTTGACATCTAAAAATATATTTTCCATGATTAAAAATACATTATGGTTCTAGATATATCTTTTAACCATAAGTAAGTCCTCTCCTTTATTATTTTTAAATTTTTTTAAATTTTACATAAAATATACACGGTATAAAACTACAATAAAGATAAATACACAATTAATGTATAGAAAAATTCTTAGAATAAACTAAAATACAAAACTCATAGGATGGAGCGTATTTATTTATTTTTATCTTAAATATAGTTTTTGTAATTTATCCTCTCCCATTTTTTAATTATTTTTTTTACCAATTAAAATATGATATGTATTTTTATTTATAACTAAGAACATACAATTATTTGTAGAAAAATATTTTTAGAAGAGGTTAAAACTTAATCAATTCTAAATTAGTTTTCTTATATATTTTAAATAAATTTTTATGTTATTATTTAATTTTTAATTGTTTATTTTTTACTTATGCGTAGTACAAGTATCATGTTAGTATTTTTAAAAAATAAACGGTTCAAATTCCTGAAATCGACTTTAAAATAAATTTATTAATCTTCTCACAAAATAGATGACCAACATGAAAAAATTCAATCCCTATACATAATTCAAGATAATTGAAGATACATACAAAGTAAATTCACATTCTTTTGGTCTTTTAAATGATGACAACCGAGTACCCACAAAATGCACTATGCATTGCCGTTTGCCAAACCCAAAGCCGGCTGTCCCTGCCACTTCCCTAAACAGTATATACAAAGCATGATGCTTCCAAGCCAAAAAAATGTGCTAGCTAGTTTGGAAGCATGATGTTTTGTATGATTTTAACAAAGTGAATAGACCAAAAGATACTTAAGCCGAAAACATCGTAGTTTAAACTCCAAAAAGGGACCTTTATTAATCTTCTTGTTTCCAAAGCAACAATACAACGCACCGCAGCACCAATAAATCAGCCACATAAGATGCATCATATCCACGTGGCTCCCACGACAAAACCCAATTGTCATCCGTAATGTTACGAACTCATATATAAAAATTTAAAAATAACTTAAAATTTCACATTAATAATTTAGATTTATTTTAGAAGAAACTATAGATAAATAAGAGAAGGAGAAAAAAATAATTCATATATAGAGGGGTGCAAGCCTTTCATTTGCACATCACCATAAATACATTTATGTGACATCTTAAATATTTAATTAATATCATAATTAATAATAATAATAATGATAATAATACATTTAAAACAATTCTTGATCCAAATAATAAAAATAAAATAAAATTTAAATTTAAAAAAAAGAAAAGAAAGGGGGTAGCTTGTCACCATCCTAATAAATAGGATGCTGACCTAGTCATATAGCCTTGGTGAATCATCATGTTTGATAAGGAGGGAATTGCCGCTAAATTTAAGCAAATCACATGTGAGAAAACATGCAAGGACCACGTATAAATAGTGCACGGTTGGAGAGCTTCGAAAATATAGGAAGATACGAATAACTAAGAAGCAGCGTCCCATTAGCAAGGAGTTTATAGTTGGAAAGTAAAGGGTAAAGGTTGATATAAAAATGGGTTACATTATATCTTGAATTATTATAATATATTTTGAATTATCATAATATATGTTATGAATATTTTGAGTTATTATAATTTATTTTATATAATTTATGTTTTATGATTATGTTAATGTTTCAATTACGTGGATTATTTCCTGAACTCCATTTGCTTAAATTAAAACTAATAGATATGTTTGTTTAAATTTTAGAAATTATTTGACAATGATCTTGTAAATAATTATTTTCTGTAAGTATCACCACGAGAGTTCCAAGTCTTGGGGGACTTAAATAACCATTCGCCATTGTTTGACCATTTTGTGATCCCCTGCTTGTTATGGATCCATTGACCCCTGTTCTGATTGTCACTCTAGTGACCCTTATTCTGTACGGTGGTTATAATTATTTACATAATTTTTATTTTAGTCTCTGCCACTTAAATAATTTATTTATGCAACTTAAATATTTTAGCTTAAATAACTATTCATGACTATTTTGTATCCCTATACTCACAGTATAATATTTTTCACTTTGCTATGTGCTTATAGCTGTTACCCCTTTCAGGTGACGAGGTTTAGCGGGATCAAGATGTGGAATGAATCGCTGTATTGTTTTTTTTATTTCATTTTTTAAGATTTCTATTTGTTTTTTTTTTTTCGGATTCTTGTAATACAATAAAACTCAAATGACTATGGTTGTTTCCTTTTAATAAACATTTGGTATCCAATTATTTCATTTTAATTTATTTAATTTATCCGCTTACACTATGATTACAAAATTATTTGAATTATTTTATTTTTATTTTGTTCTGACGCCGAGCCTTTGGAGTGCGGGTTTGGGTTGTGACAACTTACACCCCCATGTGTAGATAATTTTTTTTTTCTTCTCCCACCTGCATATAGTTTCCCCTTTATTTTATCTATGGACTCTATACTTTATCAATTCAATCTCCACCACGCATACTATTTCTGGATAAATTCTGAGTCCCAAATTTTGAAACCCTAGGTTTTTTGCAATTATAATATATACATAATTTTGGGAAATTCTATAATACATATTCTATTTTGAAGTATATACCATTCATTCCAATTATAAAGTTTATGATATTTGATTATAACCTATTATGTTGTTAATTATGATTTACTATGATGTTGTTTATTGTGATTATTGTTTTAATTAGGATTGAATTTTTTTTTGATTTGTGTTTGGTTATAGTCTATTATTATTTTTGTAAATATTATTAAAAATAATTTAGTTATGACATTTTACTTGTGGTACATTCTAAAAAAAAAAGGAAAAAAAAAGTGTGTACACACTTTAGCTTTGTAAACTCTAAACTCCTGCAGAGTAATTCCATAGCTACCTAGTCATCAACAAACTATATGTATTAATTAATTAAGTGGGGTTTAACAATTCAGTTTTAAGTAGTTTTTCTGTGTTTTTTTAAAATAATTTTATAAGATTGATATGTTTTATAATTGTTAAAAAGTTACTCTTTTTTTAATAAAAAAAAGTTTTGAGGATCTTTTCAAATTTTTGCTTTTAAGAGACATATATATTTGTGATTGGTGAAAAAGTAGTATCACTTGGTACCCTATTGGTATACAAAACTTGTTAAGTAAATTAGAGTTGTAGAGCCTTATCAATATAATCCAAAGAATTTTCAAATTATTAAAGGTAAAATTGTCTTTAACAATTCTGTTGACATTTTAAAAAATGTTTACTTTCTTTTAACAAACTAAATAGACATTTTACTTTGAATTTTTTTAAATCATTATTTATTTATTTAGAGATTGTCAAATTAGACCGTAGACAAATGATACATCTGGAATAATCGAAGAGAATCCTTGATATAAAGAACATTTACCACGCTTGGTTATAATTAGACTATTTTTCTCCCCTATTTTTTACTCGTTGCAATTGATCATACACCATATATGTTATTTGATATATATTATTAGATTCATTTCTTAACAATTTAAATATTTGGAACAATTATTAACTTAACATCATCAGTGTGTAAACAAGCACTACAGCTGTGGGAAGTCAACATTTTGATTTCAAACTTTTCTATTTACCTTTGTTTCAGGGTACAAGAAGACCCAAGTTCTTTTTTTTTTTTTCCGCCAAAGTTAGATTCATTGATAGATAGAACAAATACATCAAAAGTGATTATCTTCAACTTTAAAAAGAATTACAGCTAAGGTTCAGTATTTCAAACCTGAATACTCGAACACCCAATAACCATAACCTGTAACATACTGAAACCATCAACTAACAACCATAAAACAACACTTTTATTTTTTTGGGTCAACAAAATTATAATTTCTTTTTTTTTTTTTTTCTAGAATTTTGATTTTTCTTTGGTGTTTGGTAACAATCCATTTGAGAAGGTGAGGTAGTTGGTTTTCTATATATTTGTTCATCCTATATTTTTGACCTTCTAGTACAAGCAAACTCCAATACAACATACTAATCCATAGTATATCACAAGTAGACAATTGTTAAATAGATAAAGTAGAAGTGTGGCTTGTGGTTACTTGATTAAATATATAAAATAATAATAATAAAAAAAACTTGATTGTTACATCGTATAGTACTAAACCAATGGTTTGTATGTGTTTTTGATAATTTTTAAGGCAACAAATTTATCGTTTGAGTAGTGAGTGAAGAGTTTATTTATTTATTTTCAAAATCAGGTTGATTTGAAGCAGAATTTCTAATCTCAAACTGTTTTAAAATTATTTTTTAAATGCCTTATTTTTTATAAAATTGTAATTTTAAGCTTGAAATCATGTTTTAAAAATATGATTTCAAATTTTTTTACAATTTTTTTCCTTTCAACAAAAAAATTACTTGAAGTCGTGAAAAATGCAGTATCAATTAATAAAATTGACAAATTTTTCTTACAATAAAACTTTTGTTATCTGATTCAAGGTCTATTAAAATAATAATACACACAACTCATAAGTTTAAAAGATTTAGAAAATTTGTTAGTTAGCATAGCATTACTCTTCAATTATTTACGATTTCAATAATTTAAATTATTAATCTTGTAGGACCTTTTAGCAAATTTTTCATGCAAAAAATCAAATTGATCAGATTAATAGAGTATGATGGGATCATGTATGTAATTTTAAATTTGGATCGTCTATTATTTTGAAAATAAATATAATTCAGTTATAAGACTATAAATATCTAATCACTCTAATTTTTTTGAATGGAACTTTATTAAAAAATCATATAAGACTATAAATATCTAATCACTCTAATTTTTTTGAATGAAAATTTATTAAAAAATCATAAAAAATGAACAATTTAAATAACAGGATAGGTCTTTTGGTGATCATAAAGGCATGGACAATGGTGACATACACTAATTTTTCTTGCTTTAATGTAATTTTAGTGTTACTCATTTCAGTGTAATTTTTATTTTTCTTTTGCTTTTGCTTTTACTTTTACCCTCTTTCTTGCTTCAATTATTTTTAATAGATCATTACTATTTAAGATCAAAAATTAAATTAAATTTAATTTTTAAGGTCAATGATGTGATAATTAATTAGAATATTACATATAATATTTTTTCTCATATCTTTTCTAATCATTAAACAATCATATTACTTACATATTATTAAATTAAAAAAATAAACTTATATATCATTTTTTCCTTTTGATAATAATAACTCTCACATATTGCAAAGTAGGGTATCATTTTAAAAATATGAAACCAAATTAAATCATTCTCATACCAAAAGGGGGTCATGCCACGTATTCTTCCTGAACCCCTAAAAAAATCTGAATTATTTTCAGCCAAAATATCTCTATATATTATTGGCCTTGTTTAGAAAATTAATTATTTTCATTGACTATTTGAATTTTTAGTTATTTTAGCATGACTAAAATAGTAGTGTTTGAAAAGTTGGTTGACTTTTTTTTGATTATTTATTTTTATTTTTTTTATAGTTGATTTGATGGTTGTGAAAGAAAAAATAAAATAATTATGTATTAAATGTGACATTTTATCTTATCGATTATTTTAACTTATTTTATCTTTTAGTGAGTTATTTTAGCGTACTCTTCTTTCCAAACAGCCCAATTACATCTGGTTAATTAATGTGTCAATTATTTGATGTGTTTTAGCATCTAAAACATGTCTAATTGTGACCAATAATCTAATACGCAGATATAAAAAGAAAAAGAAAAAAAAAAAAATCATTTTCATGATATATTGATATCTGACTTTCATGATGAAATCGTCATGATCTTGTTATTTTATAAGTCAAATGACAATAATACCCACTGACTTTGCAAGAAAGATGGCCCCACATACCTACTCCTTGGTTGACAATAAAAATAACCCGAAATTGTTAATTTCTTCTCTCAAATGGTTGTGATTAAGATACATAATAGTTTGGTAATGAAGCTTCTTTTCAAGAATGTTCATGCATGATGCATGTGACCATGAGGAGTCCAATGAGATTAGCAAGAACAATGAGATTAGCAAGAACAGTATGTTTGGTGATGGTGCCCCACCAATCGTGTGTACCCTGGGTGGCCCAGCCTAGTCTGTTGGCTCACGAGAAATATAAAAAAAGTTTAAATCCCTTAAAACAAGTTATTATTACATGTTAGTGGTTCATTTGCTTAGAAATTAACTTAGATTTAATTTAGAAATTTAGAAATAATATTTTAAGAATCTCTAATATTATTCTCGGTACAAAACCATATGCATAGAATTCATGATTATGATGATCCATTAATTAGATAATATTAAAATTTATTTATACAATAAACCCTAGGCGGTTTAGATTGTGTGTTTTGTAACCTAACAATCAGGATGGGGTTGTTTGATTAAACAATTTATTTATTTATTTTAAATATAATGAGAGGGGTCCAAATAGCTTCTAGAAGAGAAACAACTGTGCAAACCAACCAACCAGCCTTTATTTTTCTCTCATAAATAAAAAGTCTAAACAACATCTGACCATATCGCCTCCAAGACCAAATCATCATATGAATCCACCAAACCGTGTTTACTTTGTTCATATCTTCACAAAATTAGACGAATAAACCAATGAAGAGTGTAAAACAAAACAAACACATGAATGAATTAACTTTGTAAAACTACATAATAAAGTTTGGGAGGGAGAGAGAGTCTTGAGAAGGTCCGGAAAGAACTTTCCTCACAAAACAAACCAAAAAACAAAGTCAAATGGGTGGCTAAGTCATCGTCCGTTCAACCAAATTTTTAGACTTCATAGACTTTTTATCCATTAAAAAAATTACACCGAAAAGAATATATATAGATATAAAGAATTTAAATTCTGTGAATCAAATTCAACATATCTATTACCAAATTTAAATTTGAGTTACTAAACAATAATTATCTACTTCTATTATATGATGTATCAGTTTAGTCACCAATGTTATGTAAAAAATATACATGAGTGGTGAAACTCTCAGACATTCAAATTTTAGCGCAAATATAAGTGTCTGTGTGCGTGCGTGTGTAGTTGTGTACGCATGGGCATTTTAATTTTTTTTTTTTAATCCAATCTAAGAAGAGTATAAGACATTAGGTCTAAGAAATATTTTTTATCGATGAAAGGTCCACGTTTTGTGAAATAGTTTGGTGAGAAGTTCTGAAAAACATTTTGTTTCTAATTTTACCCTTTGACTTTTTGACTATCTGTTCAAATATATATCTATTTGTTTAAATTTGTTTTCCTATCTGTTCAAATTTCTATCTATTAGTTCAAAATTACATCTATCTGTTCAATTTTTTCTCCTAAAATATATCTATTTGTTCAATTCTTTTCCTAAATTCTATTTATCTGTTCAAATTTTTTTATCTGTTCAGTTTTTTCTCATAAATTATATCTATCTGTTCAATTTTTTATCTATTCAAATCTTTTATCTGTGTAATTTTTTTTCTCTATTTGTTAAAAATCTGTTCAATTTTTTGAATCCACTATCTGTTGTAACAATTTGCAGAATTCTTTTCACACAACAACAACAACAACAACAACACAGATAAACATTTATTAAAAAACACACTCAGATCTTCAAATCCAATCACAGAAAAAGCTCATAGATATTTTGTTGGGGGTGGGAAACACAGTAGAATCTTCAGATCCAAAGTCTCCAACCATCAAACCATTTAGATTTTATAGTTATCTAACAACAATTGTTAGTAAGCAAGTATCTGTAAAAGAAAAAAATGAAGATCCTAGTCAATTACACCAAAAAATGAAGAAGTTAATTACACTATTCAATTATCCCAAATAAAGAGAGAGACAGAGAGATTAACTAGGAGTAGAGCTGGGGATAAATGGTGATAAAACCACTATAAAGATGTAAAACCAGGTTGGAGTCCTCCATAGTGCCATTGTTCTGTTAAATCCCCCCTCCCAAAAAAAAAAAAAAAAATTGCCACCTTTCTCAAAGAGAAAGAGAAAGAGTAAAAATCGATGAAGATCTTATAAACCCTTGTATTTGTAAAATGAAGAAATATAAAAAAAAAAAAAAGAAAAAAAAAAGGAAGAGAAAGATATATGTATATATATACATTAAAAATACAAACCGAGGGAATGGTTATTCAACCTTTCAATTTGAACTTGAAGCTTATTGATATCAAATATACAAAGTTAAATAATTCAA
Organism: Camellia lanceoleosa; assembly: GCA_025200525.1. NCBI lineage: Eukaryota > Viridiplantae > Streptophyta > Magnoliopsida > Ericales > Theaceae > Camellia > Camellia lanceoleosa. The sequence goes on along the minus strand of CM045759.1, from coordinate 4,135,528 downwards.
ATCAAACAAATATACATACGACATATATATAGATGTGCACAATCAAATGAGTTTAGAAGTAGAAAAAAAATAAAGATTGATTACCTAAAGGCGTTATTATCAATTGAGTCGGAATCAATAGAAGGAGCAAATAAAGAACCCTTGTATTTGTAGAATGAAGATATATATTTATATATATAAGTGAAGTCCAGACCGCTTTTCTGAGGGGAAGATATATCCTAGATGGGGTGCTGATTGTTAATGAGGTGGTGGATGGATCGATGGAGGAAATCAAAGAAAAAGGGCTTAATTTTGAAGCTTGATTTTCAAAAAGCTTATGACTCAGTCAATTAGGAATTTTTATTATCTATGATGGATAACTTTGGATTTGGTGAGAAATGGTTGAAATGGATTAAAATCTGCATTTCAACAACAAGATTATCAGTGCTGGTAAATGGACCACCTATTGAGGAGTTTTCTCCTGGAAAAGGGATTTGACAAGGGGATCCACTTTCACCATTCCTCTTTACAATAGTGGCGGAGGACTAAATATCCTGTTATTAAGGGCAAAAACAAGGGGATTGATAAAAGGGGCAATGGTAGGCAGTTAAGAGGTTAGTATTTCTCATCTTCAATTTGCTGATGATACAATAATTTTGTGTGAGGCTGAGAGGGAGGAGATCCTATCAATAAAAAAGATTTTAAGATGCTATGAGATATTGTCAGGATTAAAAATTAATTTCCATAAAAGTGTGATATGTGGAATTGGGATGGAGGATGAAAGTGTTCAGTATTATGCATCATTACTCAATTGTGGTTGGCAAAAATTACCATTAAAGTATTTGGGATTACCTTTGGGAGCAAATCCAAGAAGAAAAAAGACATGGCAACCAATAATGGACAAGGTGAAAATGAAACTAGCATCTTGAAAAAGGAAATTGTTGTCTTTTGCAGGTAGACTGACACTTGTCAAGTAAGTACTATCAAATTTACCTATCTACTATCTATTTATTTTTAGAATGCTGAAAGGAGTAGTGAAGATCATTGAAAAACTGCAAGTTGCCTTTTTATGAGGGGGTTCAACTGTGAAGAAAAAAATTCACCTGGTGGGATGGAAGGAAGTTACCAAAACTAAAGCTCAAGGTGGATTGGAAGTAAGCAAAATTAAGGATCTCAATGAAAGTTTGCTCCTAAAATGGTGGTAGAGATATGGTTATGAGAATGGATTATTATGGAAGACTGTTGTGACAAGCAAATATGGTCATGAGGGTGGGGATTGGAGCCCAAATGTGGCAATTAATAGATCTATGTCCTTAGTTTGGCAAGATATATTATTATCTGTTCTGTCAAATATTGATCTACACTCATTCTTTGTTGCAAATTTTAAAATTATAATTGGTAATAGTGAAAGGGCACACTTTTGGAGGGACAAATGGTTGGAGATTGGAAAATTAGAGGTTGCCTTTCCTAGGCTTTTTAGCTTATCAGAGACTAAAGATGGCTCTCTGAAGTCTTTTGTTCAACTCAGAAATGAAGCAGGAGGGTGGTAGTTCTCATTCAGAAGACCTTTAAGAGCCTGGAAAGAAGAGGAGGTTAAAAGGCTTGTTAAGGTATTGGAGGATGTTCCCAATCTAAGGGTCAATATTGATGATCAAGCTTGGTGGAATGCAGACCCATCGGGCTCTTTCTCTGTTTCCTCTGCCAAAAGATGGTGTGAGTCTGCTCAAGGTCCATCTCTTAGGATTACTAAACTGTTATGAGGTAATGAAGCACCATCAAGAGTGAAATTTTTTAGTTGGTTGGCCTGGAGAGGTAGAGTGAAAACGACTTTCTATCTTCAAAGAATTGGAGTTTTGGATCCCAATGTGAACAATTATTGTCTGTTTTGCAGAGAGAATGTAGAAACTACCAATCACATTCTGCTACATTGCCCTTTGGTATGGAGAATGTGGTTTGAATTATTGGATTGGTGGAACTTGTCTTGGGTAATCCTTGGATTTATTGGATGTCTTTTGGAATAGTGGTTAGGTACAAGTTGCAGCAGGTTTGAAAGGAAGATATGACATTCTATTCCTTTTGCTCTCATATGGTCTGTATGGAAGCTTCGAAATGAATGTTTGTTCAACGAAATTCAACAAGATTTTACGGCTTTTGGGGAGTTACTAAAGGTTAGAATTGCTTTATGGTTGAAATATAACACGTTTGAGGTATATTATTCTATTAATGATGCAGTGTTCAACCTTCAGCAAGTTAGATCCTGTTCAAGGCAGCAGAATAGAATCAAAATTCTGGGCTGACTTTGGTTGTTGAGATTATTGTTTGTAGGTTAGGTGGCTGCTGTTTGGAAGATTTCTCAAGTGGGGTTAGTTTGATTATTTGGTTACTCCTCTATCTGGGGTGTTTGCTTTCGTTTATGTTTGGTTTCTCACCAAGTTTTTGGATTGAGCTAGCACATGATTGCATATCTCTTTTGGTGCCAACCTAGTTGGGATTAGGTTGGGGTGCTATGATGTTATTTAGCTCTCATTTTTTCTTTATTGATGGTTTCCATATGTAACGTATGTTCGATTTCATCAATAAATTTTTTTTCTTTTGTTGATCAAAAAATATATATATATATATATAAAAGGATATATGTATATATACATTTAATGCATATATATATATATATAAACTTTAGATCCAAATTCCAACAAGATCGCAGATCTGGAGACAATAGCGACGACCATGGATCGGATCTAGAGACGATGCCAGTGGATTGGTGTGGATCGCTCATATCTAGAGAGAGAAAACGATCAAGCTCCATTTCTATCCGTCGCCTATTCTCAACTGACAATTCAACTACTATCATCGTTGAGACTAGCGTCTCCTTCACCGTCGAGACCTACATACAAAGAACACATGACCTTGATGCGAGACATGGCGACTATGCGTCGAATGGAGAAGCGGAGAGGAGCACGACGAATGTAGAGTTTCGGTGGCAGCGATTGTTACTTGATTTAAAGCCAGTGGCGGGAAGGACCTCTCTGATCGGATCAAGAGAGAGAGATGGGGAGAATGGTGTCAGTGGCGGAGGCCGACACAACTAGGGTTTAAATCGCGAAGAGAGAGAGAGAGAGATGAGAGAGAATAGAGAGAAAGTGACAGATAGTTTGATGGGAGAGATGCAGGGTTTGATTGTTATATATATATGGGTATTTTACTCATTTTGTTTCTGTTTGTCCTTATGAACAAACTATTTATGCGCCTGGATCATTGACCAAGGAAAATGTTATTTGGACTTTTGGCTCGAGCACCCAATTTTTATGTAGTCTTAGAAAATTATGTGTAATATGTGATACTCTTAACAAATGAAAAGTTATAAAATATATTGGGTAAATCTTTTCTTATCTCACAACTACTTATTAAAGGTGGGTTAACACCATTCCACTCATAATTTTTTTTTTTTGTCATGTCATTGATTAGGAAGATTCCATAAATAATGCTACATGAGTACTTCGAGTCTACTTATTAATTACCTTGCATTTACATGTATAAAATGGAGGTGGAGCCATGGAAAAAAGCATGTTATATAGAGCATATTATTTTTATAATCCAAAATCCCTCTATATTTTTAATCATTAAATTATATAAAAATTAAATAAGATTATAAACACACAATTTTCTATTCTTTAATTACAATAGGAATGAGACTCGCATAATCATATGAGATAAGCCTCACCGTTATAGGGATAACTCATCTCCACACCATTATCCACTATAATCCTCTATATTTCACTTTGTAAGTCACACTCTCAATCCATAGTGATGATTTGAATTGTTTATCTCGTAAACCTTGAACTGAAAGTTATTTATGTAAAAATCAATTTTATCAAATATCAAAAAATAGATGAACAAATTAAAGTACATAGTGCTAGGGACTTAGAGAGCCCATAAGCGTACATTAATATCGGCCCAATCTATTAGGAAGAAACTCTAGAGTCCATAAACGTCATATCAATGGCCAACATACATTATTTCGAACTCATATCCACTTAAAAACTTAAGCCTATAAGTAGAGAGTCTATCTAATGTATATTAAAACTCATATCTTTTTACTCTTTATCTGATGTGGAACTCTACTTCCACATATACTCCAACAATCTCTCCCTCATGTGTGAACCAAACATTGGGCTTCTCCATATTCCCCCTCGAGTCTTGATCTATCATCAGCAAGTTCATCGTAGATTATTATCCTTTAATCTTGATTTATAACTCTCTAACATCGAGACTAGATTGGGCCATCTGCACACACTCCATCGTGAGCCACTATACTCCATTGAGAGCCACCTTGTCGCGGTTCAACCTTGCCACGTGCACTAGGAATTTTCTTTGTTTCATTAAAATTATGGATTTTTTTTTTGCTCCATGAAGAGTTTTTGTGCAAGCCCAAGCCCATCAACATCAAATTCTCTAGAAGAGTTCGTCCATAAATCTTCTGTCATCGGCTCTAATACCAATTGTTAGGGAATTAGGGAGCCCACAAGCGCACATCAATACCGGCTTAATCCATTAGGGAGAAATTCTAGAGTCCACAAACACCATATTAAGACCCAACATACATTATTTGGAACTCATACCCACTTAAAAGTTTAAGCCTATAAGTGGAGGCCCATCTAATGTATATTAAAACTCATATCTTTTTACTCTTTATTTGATGTGGGATTTTACCTTCATACATGCTCCAACACATAGAATATCCATTCCCTTTTTGCAAAATTGATTCCGTAGCAACCAAGGGGCTCTAACCTAGTTGGTTAGTCCTTTGGCCACCAAGTTTCTCCTAAAAGGGAGGTTTTAGGTTCCACTGTTAGGAGTGGAACGAGAAGACAAGATTTTCTTGCAAGATATATGAGTGTGAGTTTCAACTCCCTCAAAGTGCTAATCTAATCATTAATCATTGACTTTTACTAATAAAAAAAAAAATTTGATTCCATAGCAAGATTGGTAAAAATATCAAAGTACATAAATCTCAAATCAATAATCTAATGATTTAATGCTTCATTAAGATGAAAAGAAAAAAAAAAGTTAGAAATTTTCTATATCATTGATTTTTTTTAGGGGTACTTACCAATTAGTCCTATTAACTAGACTTATTTACCTACAGGTCCTAACTAATAAATTTAATACTATAAAAATAAGAGAGTAATAAATTTATCACTAAAAATTTATTCATAAAAACAAAGAGACTGATAAATTTATCACTATAAATTTATTCATAAAAATAAAAGACTGATAAATTTATCTTTATCACTTAATAAATTTATCAATAGGACTTAATAGGTAATAAGTCTCCAAAGTAGGACCTATTGGGTAATAAGCCTCCAAAATAGGACCTATTGATAGTTTATTCTTTTTTTTAATTATCATTTTGTATCACTATTTATATAAATACTCATGATTAATTTTTTTATTTAAAAATAATTATTAAGCCATTAATAAAATTAAATCATAACCTGCTAAATAATATAGTGGTATAAAACTATACAAAGAAAGAAAAAAGAAAAGTAATATGGGAAACTTGCACCTTATAAATAAATAAATATAATGATATAATTTTATATTTTTTGAATCATAACTTAAAAAAATGCCACAACTAAATACAATATGAGACATAATTAAAAAATTTATGACTTATAACTAAAAAAAAATTAATCATACTTAAAGATAAAAATCATATAACTAAAAGTACATACAATACACTATTTTCAAAGATATATATTAGAAATTTTCAAAAATAATAGATGGCAAAATAGCGAGCCGTCCTATATGGAAAACATCAAAGAAACGAGTTGGAAACCTCTATTGTCGGAGGAGAAAACCATTTGAATAGTATTATGTCCTAATCTCTCTCTCTCTCTCTCTCTCTCTCATTCATTTAAAAACCCCTCCAACTCCAACCCATTCCTCATCTTCACCTCCCTCTTTCTTCTCCCTCCTCATGACTCATTCTCTCAACATCTAAAAACCCTTCAACCCTCCTCACATCACCACCACCTCTAGCAATGACTGTCAAAAAGATAACATGGAGATCTCTCATCTTAAGGTGTTACATGACTGAGAACCCATCACCAAAACCAACCAAGAAAGTTATTGTTTCGAAGCAGAGTTCGTTTCAGAGGATTTCAGTGTCGGATTTGAGCTCGTCCACGTTGTCTGAGGACTTGTCGGTGTCACTTGCTGGATCAAACCTCCATGTTTTTACGGTTGCGGAGCTGAGAGTGATCACCCAGAACTTCTCTCAGAGTAATTTTCTCGGCGAAGGCGGGTTTGGACCGGTTCATAAAGGGTTCATTGATGATAAGCTTAGGCCTGGTTTGAAGGCTCAGCCTGTGGCTGTTAAGCTCCTGGATTTAGATGGCACTCAAGGTCACAGGGAATGGCTGGTATGTACATTTTGTTAATAAAACTGTTACGTACTTTGAAATTATTATTTTTTATTAAAATTATTTAGAATTTGAATATGTAGCATAAGTTTGAATATTTATTTATTTTGGTTAATTTACTATGATACACATTGCAATGATGTAAGTTTTATGTGAGCTTTTTAAGTAGGGTTAATTAAAGTTACCATACCTTTTATTGAATATCACATTACTTCCTCCAATTTTAAAATTATACATTTAGACTCTTTAATTATAAAAAAAAAAACATACAAAGATCCTTTCTGGGGGATGAAAGTGAAGCAATTTTAATATTTTGTTGGGTGAATGCAATTTTGATAGTTGAAATGTCTAAATACATTATTTTAAAGTTGAGAGGGTTTTAAGTGATATTCAATAATAGTTAAGGGGGCAAAACATAATTAACCTTTGTTTTTATGACAAATTTTCTATCAAATTCTGCTGGAAAGTAAAAGAATTTTGATAGTTGAGGGTCTAAGTATACAATTTTAAAGTTGAGAGAGTTTAATCATACAACTTTAAAGTTGGAGAGTTAAAGTGATAATCAATAATAACTGAGAAGGTAAAACGTATACTATCAAACACTATCAATTTTATGACAGTTTTGTTGTATCAAACACTATCAATTTTTTTGAGTGACAAATGATGAACGAAATTTCATTATCTGATTAGTTATTGCTTGTATTTTTTTTTTCTGTTTTTAACAGACAGAAGTGATCTTTCTTGGGCAACTGAGACATCCACATCTAGTGAAGCTAATTGGATACTGTTGTGAGGAAGAACATAGATTACTTGCATATGAATATATGCCTCGAGGCAGCTTGGAAAATCAACTATTTAGAAGTAAGTATGCTCTCTATTTCATTTTTGTAACACTTCAATAACATAAATGTTATGTACTAAAATTTAAAATATTTACGCATTTTATATTTGAATATTTCTCCTGAGGTCACACTAACTTACGGTGGAATTTGGGTAATTTCTAAATATAAGATATCACAAGTGGATAATTTATAATTAGCTTAGGATTAGTTGAGATATGACAGCAAAATTGGAAAAAGTCAGAAATTGTTTTTTGACATAGTTGACTTTGTGATTATTTTTTCACCTCACTTGATTATTTTTATTGGACATAGGTACCCAATTTTACCTTTAAGGTGATATGTCATGACTTATACCAGTTGCCAATATTGTTTTTCTTTAATGTAAGGGTTAGTTCAATTAGCTATATATAAGACTTGGCAATGGTCACGCTAGTGCTGAAGTATCAGAGCATTACCATGACATCATTTATCAATATAGTTTAATTGTAAGAGAATACTATGTATTATAGAAAAATATTTTAAAAAAATTAAAAATTGAATATATAGTGTGAATTTAGACTTTTAGTTTGATATTGTTTTTGAGTGTTTTTATTTTTAATGTGTAATTTGTGGATCATGTATGGACACATAACAAATAAATAAATAAAAGGATTGGATGAAGTTGACCAAGTTTCCCTATTTTGCTTTTAGAAGCAACCGTTCTGTTACACCAAACACATATACACATATTTCTTAGACTTCTTGGATTCACATTTAATGATTGGAAAAATTAGTGAAACATTTTTCTTCAACTTTGTATAGTAAGAGAGGTTCAAGATGTTTTTTTTTTTTTTTAATTAGCTAAGGTCCCTTAATATTTTTACAGAGAAAATTCGACTTGGAGAATTTTTGCTTGATTTAGAGAAATTTCAACGGACTCAAAGAAATTTCGTCTCGACTTAGAAAAATTTCGTTGAGTTAAATTTTCTCTGTAAAAATATTGAGAGACCTTAATTATTATGAAAATATTGTATGCTCTTTTATTTTATAAAATTTTAATTTTAGGGACTTTAATTGAGAGACGTTAGTTAAAATAGTATTTCCATTTTGGGAACAACTTTTTATTTTTAAGTGTGTCAGCCTTTTTAGAAAAAATTTCATAGAACACTTCTCAAAAATAATTTGCTAAACAAATTTAACGGTTTTCCCTCTTGGTGTGCAGGGTACTCGGTATCACTTCCATGGTCGACAAGAATGAAAATAGCTCTTGGAGCTGCCAAGGGACTTGCCTTCCTCCACGAGGCCGAAAAACCAGTCATATATAGAGATTTCAAAGCTTCAAACATCTTGCTAGACTCTGTAAGTTTCTTTAACTAATTAGGCTCCATATATATATATGTATCACTTTCTCTCTTTTTTTTTTTTTTTTTTTTTGTGTTGTAATTATTGAATTTATTTTTGTTCTTGCTGATACCAGGATTACACTGCAAAACTCTCAGATTTTGGGCTTGCAAAGGACGGTCCAGAGGGAGATGACACACATGTTTCAACTCGTGTCATGGGCACACAAGGCTATGCTGCTCCTGAATACATCATGACCGGTAATTTTCTCTATCCAGTTCCATTGTCAATATTCAATTGAACGCTCCATTTGTTTCAATAAAACACAAAAACGTTTTTCTATACAGAATATTTTCTAGTAAGATTGATTTGTTTTCGTATATTGGGTTAGACCAGAAATCGGTTGTTTGTTTTGCACGAAAAAATGGTTAATATTCAACTAGACATAGATTTTGACAAAGTCATTTACCAACTTACAAATTCTTTGCAGGCCATTTGACAGCAGCAAGTGATGTGTACAGCTTTGGAGTAGTGCTTTTGGAGCTTCTAACGGGTCGGAGATCGGTTGACAAAACCCGGCCTCACAGAGAACAGAGCCTAGCAGAGTGGGCAAGGCCTCAATTGAAGTGTCCAAGAAAGCTTGGCCGAATAATGGACCCGAGGCTTGAAGGCCAGTATTCTGAGACGGGGGCCCAAAAGGCAGCCCAATTGGCCTATGAATGCCTGAGCCACAGGCCCAAACTTAGGCCCACAATGAGCTCTGTGGTCAAGACCTTGGAGACTCTCAAGGATTATGTTGATATTCCAATGGTAACATTTGTGTACACAGCTCCTAGTGAGAGTGATTCGAATAAGGAAAGTGTGAAGGAATGCGATTCGCCGCCGAAGGAGTTGAAGAGAGAGAATGGAAACCAAAATTACGGAAACCGACACCATGGTCACAGGCACCACCGGACAAAGTCACCGAAGTCACAAAGCGTTTACTCGGAAACCGCTCTAAACCAAAATATAAAAAATGGGATGAACTCACCCAAAAGGGCATAGGCTAGTAGAATTTTAGATGATGGAATCGCCAAAGATTTGTCCTTTTCAAGTTTTGTCTTTAACTCACTAGAGGCCTGGGGAACAAAGAGGAGATGCATACAAACGAGGTATCCAACAACAAGAAGAAAAAGGATTGAATAGAGGAACTCCCGAACATTTGGCAAAGTAGAATTGTAAATCACACTGTAAATACAGATTTTTCAAGGGTTGTTTTGGCACAAACAAAAGTGTAAGGATTCTTGTGAGGACATGCTGATTTTTTGAAATAATTCTTTCAATCTTTTTTTCCCTTTTGTTTTTTCCATCTGCTGGAATAGTGCAGTTTGAATTATAATGAAGCAACAACATACTGTTTCACCTTTGGACCACCAGACTATATAAAATAAAAGAGAACTTGAATGTATTAATCAGAGGCATGTGAACCTTTTATCTTTTGTATGAATCGATATTATTACAATCCAACCGTCCCAATACCTCCAAAGGAAAATTTCATGTTGGATTTCAAATTGACCGGTTAGTGTGAGGTTATTCATACAGTTATGCAGTGTTCGAATAGGAAAACATTTTCTGAAAGATTCTAGCTTTCGTGTTTTGTTGAGTCTCCAAGACTGCATAGAGCCGATCAACTGCATAGAGCAGAACAAAGTAGACAAAAAAAAGAAAAAGAAAAAGAAAAAGAAAAAGAGAAGACAGTTATTTTCTTTTATATTCTGTTGGTATTGTCTATAAGATTAGTATCAGTATTCTGACTTATTAATGAGTCATGAACTGTATGGATTCACAAAATACGACTTCCCTTTATTTGATAATTAAAAAAAATTGTATGACATTTTTAATATTGACAGATGACATACGCTGTTTCAAAAAAGACCGGCAAATCCCCTGATTCGGGTTGTGTTATTTATGAAATTAGATTAAATTATCAGAAAGATATGGTTTGACCCCTTAAAAAAAAAGGGATTCTTACAGTTCCTTTATTTTATTTTTAATATTTTTTTGGTGGCAAGTATCAATCTTCTACTGGGGTGGTGATAGAGACCCCCTTTTGACCCCCTCTCTTCTCAAGACATCCAATCACCTTTTCCCAAAAGGGGGTCCCAAGTATTATCCTTTTGGAATATATATATATTTTTGGATAAACATAAAGAAAATATTTTAAATAAAAAAAATTATAAAATATTATTTAGAGTGAAATTTGAATGACATTTTTAAATTATAAGAATAATAATGGTTGTTTTTTTTATTAAAAATAAACATATTACGATATATTATATTATTATTTATGAAAATTTCAATACAATGATGATGTCTATTATTATTGACATGCAAATATAATTAATGTCAATGAAGATATGAAATTTATTGAATTATTAATTACATTTGACATTTGAGGTTTATCCTCTATATATTTCTTTACTATTGGTTAGTGATATCACATGTCAATTATGACGTGATATTACTATTATATTGAATTTTTATTAAAATTTTGTATAAAAAATTACTTTATCATTATATATTTTATTTTAAAACTCATATCCATGACTTTTTTATTTATTTATATTATCCATGATATACTAGCTACAAATAATATATATATATATTTTTCTTGAAGTCAATCGTAAAAATTTATGTAAAAATTTTCATTGTTGTAATTAATAAATGTCCTTTCTAATTTAATTTCTTAGTTTTGCCACTATTTGCGACGCTGAATTCACGCAAAGCCACTCATTGGAATTTAAAATCCTCCCTTTTGACACACTCAATAGTAATTTCCACAATTTGGTGACTAGAAAAGTTCAAAGATTAATTTCCACAAGACATAGGATTATTGTAGTAATACAACATTAAACAACTAACATGACAAGTTAGTTTCAATATTTTTCTAACTAATAAAGGCGATCTAGGAGCCGAGGCTCCACAACTGCAACAAGTGGAGTTTTTCTAACTGTGGTCAGTCCAAACACTTCCTCCATACCCAAATCTTCTGTCTTCAAATTATACGGTAATTTCCAATTAAATCCATGTAACATGTTCGCCAAGCTTGACCGAATCATCTTAAGTCCAAGACTATACCCGGGGCACATCCTCCTCCCCGACCCAAATGGCAACAACTCAAAACTCTGTCCCCTCACATCAATTTCTTTCCCTAAAAACCTTTCAGGGCAAAACTCCTCCGGTGCATCCCATATTGTAGGGTCTCTCCCCATACTCCATGTGTTGATGAAGACTCTAGTCCCTTTACGAATGTCATAACCGGCTACGTTGCAATCTTCAACAGCCAAATGCGGTACGAGTAGCACAACCACTGGGTGTAGCCTCATAGTCTCCTTCACGATCGCATCTAGGTATGGAAGTTGGGGAAAATCTCTCTCTTCTACCCATCTTTCTTCCAATCACTCTGACAAGCTCTTTGGTTGCTTTGTTGATTAGGTCTGGTTTTTTTAAGAGTTCAGACATTGCCCATTCTAGTGTAATTGCTGAGGTATCTGTGCCACCAGCTATTAGGTCCTGTCCATGAAAAAAAAAATTTTGCCATGCAAAGCAAAGAAAAAAAAGTCAATTTCAGTCATTTATGCTAGACAAAGCTTATGTTTGCAGGAACAATGGTTTTAAATTTATAATGATACATGGATGCAACTATCAGCACGCGCCTGTTTTGTTTTGTTTTCAGAATTTATTTTTTGAAAGAAGTAGAAATTAAATTGGTGAAAAAAATAATATATTCAAAAATAAAATTTTCAAAATATCTTTGTAGTGTTTATCTTCATCAAATTATTTTTTTGGTAAATAAAATAAATTATGAAAACAAAACCAAATTTATGAATTTTTTAAATGAAAGTTGAACTGCACATTTTGAGAGGGGGATTTCAACTGAGCAAAAATGAAAAATTACAAGAATGATGCACCCCCACCCCCACTACCCCCACCTCTACTTCTACCTCTACCTTCACTCGCGCTTAGGCTACAAATGAAACGAACTGTTCACGAAAAAACTCGACTTGTTAAAGGCTCGACTCGATTCGTTTAGTAAACAAGGCAAACTCGAGCTCGAATAAACTCAGCTTGTCAACTTCGGCTGGTTTATCTTTATTTAAATTATATAATAAATATATTATTTATATATAAATATTTAAATATATTTATAAATATATTATTTACTTTACTATATAATAAATAATATATATAATTATTTATATATTAAATAATAGTATAAATATATTTATTTATAATATATAAATATATATAAATAATAATATAAATACATTATTTATATATTAAATAATAAAAATAATATTTAAAAAATCTTATCAAGCAAAGCCTGAGTTTGAATTTCATTAATATTAACGAGTTCAGTCGGACTCGAACTTAGTTAGTTACCAAGCCAAGCTTGAACCTAGTTAGTTATCAAGCTGAGCTTGACTCAATAAACAAGCTTGATAAGCAAATCAGTCGAGCTTGAGCTCAGCAAAGCTCAACTCGGCTCATTTGTAGCCTACCCTCTATTAATACTAATACAACAATCAGTATATTAGTTTCAAGGCACAACCAAACAAAAGAAGTTTTTCTTACAAAATATGAAAACCATTTTTTGCCAAAACAAACTTAGCATTAAAAGAATTTATAATTTAAATACTTCCTCCGTTCCAAAATAATCAGTGTGTTTGGTTTGAATTTTTTAAAAATTGAGTTTTTTGATTTTCGTGTTTTTTTGTTTCTAGTGAATATTTTTAAAATTTTAAACATTTTTTTAAAATTTTTTTTAGATGCACCTTACTTAGATGTATCTAAAAAGTAAAAAAATTGCGAAAAAATATTTTAAAAAATTAATAAATACATAAAAATACAAAAAATGTACTGAATTCTCGTAATTTTTTTTTTTGTATTTTTGGTATTTAGTGAATTTTTAAAAGGTTTTTTTCAAATTTTTTTTTTTTTTACTTTTTAGGTATATTTATGTTAGGTATGTCTAAAAATTTAAAAAATTGCTCAAAATATTAAAAAAATTCAGTAAAAACAAAAAAATACGAAAAATAAGAAAGTAGAATTTTCTGAAAAATGTTTTTGAAAAATAATAACTAAGCATAGTGAATAGTCTTTTTTGGGAATCTAACTTTTTTTTGATAATATAATTATTGAACTTTAAAAATATTATTTTTTAAAAATACCCTTTAACAGTACATTTTTTAATAATATCAATTTTCATAATTGTAATTTTTGTGTTGTTAATGAATTTAAAATAATAACAAAATAAAAAATTTATATTATTTTAATCTTTAATTTTTGAAAAAAGAATAATATTATGAAATAATGAAAAATGGAATAAGGGACCTAACAAACCAACCGTACATTTGACAATTAAGAGGGAAAAAAAAAAAAGAGAGGAAAGAATCAATCATACCAGTATAAAGGCCTTAACACTATCACCATTGAGCTTAATCTCAAGGTTAGGATCATCAAGAAGCTGCAATAGCACATCCACCATGTCCTTTGCCACAAAATCCTTCTCTTCCTCCTTCCTCGCGATGTGTTCACCGAGCACGAGGTCATGAAACCTCTCAAATTTCTTACTCAAAGCCTTCATTCGCTTCACGTATCCTTGCAAGTCTAAGAAGTCTATCCATGGTATCCAATCTCCAACATTGACGACACCATTAAGAGAGAACAACTCATCCAACATCTCCTGAAATTCTTCAACTGTGGAAACAGATTTGTCATGCAAGGATTCACTAATGTACTTTTTACCCAGTACAATTCTACTCATAACACTTAGTGTCATTTGTGAAATATGACCTCTAAGCATAATAGGCTTTCCTGACAAGGAAAAGAGTTGGGATATGAAGGCTTGCCTCTCCTCCACGCGAATATATTCGTAGGACTCGAGCCTTTTCGCGCTAAATAGCTCAGTGAGGAAAATTTTACGCCCTTGGCGCCAATATGGTCCGTAGGGAGACCATGTTATGTTGGAATAGTTATAAGTAGTGTACTTGCCAGCAGCGGTTGTAGGGCGAGAGGCGAAGATATGATCATGTGTCTTTAGGAATTGCTTGGCCATTTCAGCAGATGAGGCAACCACAACTGAGTAAGAGCCGAATTTAAGTTGCATTAGGTGCCCATATTTTTGGGATAATTTGTGGAGGGATTGGTGTGGGAGGGGACCGATGAGGTTTAGGTTGCCAATGATCGGCCATGGTTTAGGACCCGGTGGAGAGGTACGTTGGCCTTGGCGATAATTGAAGACTTTTGAGATAATGGCCAATGTTGCTAGCCATGCCATGGCTAAAACAATCCAAGAATGAGTCTCCATAGTGTGGTTGTGAGTTCTGAGGAGGATGAGGGAGATGAGTATTTATAACAACACTATTATATACATCGAATTTATTTAATCGAATTTGTGCGAATGAGAAGAGACTCATTCGGAAAATTCAAGTTAAATAAATTTAGTGGACGAATAATTAATCTATTTATGAATTGAAACGAAGTTGGTGAAATTTCACTTTCACCTTGTTATAATTGACATGATCTATTGAAGATCACATAATGTAAAAAATAAATAAATTTTATAACGTAAGAATTAATTTTGAAAGAAGAGTAATACTATATAAACCAAAAAAAAATGATATATAATAATTTGGTTCACTATGGACCTTTAATTTCAAAACAAAACACCATTAAAGATAGATTTATTTATAATAATTGTAATGCCACATCATTCTTGTCAAATTTTTTTATATGAATTTTATGTAAAAATTATAATAATAATAAAATAATTAGATTGGTATTATATATCTCACTATCATAGAAAAAAAGTATGATCTAATGAAGATTATGGATGGAATAAAATAAAATATTTTTAAATTAAAAGAATGGATTTTGAAAACTAGTAAACAAGTCAAGTGTAATTTTATCTGTTCAAAATATATCTATTTGTCAATTTGTCCAAATATTATTTATATGTACACATGCCACTTATATGTTCAATTATCTGTTTAAATCTTACCTATTTGTACACATTTCACTTATCAATTCACATATTTGTTCAACGTCACCTATCTGTCCATCTCACTATCGGCCACAAACAACATTTCTGGGCCACTTTTTTAGTGACTTTTCAACCCGTGTCATTATCACGAAAAAAAATTAAACCTTAGACCAAATAACATATAATCCCATAGAAATGCATTTTTCACCAATTAACCCTTTAAAAATACCTAAAGTATGGATACCTAAAAGCATAGATGGATATCCAATAATTAGGTATAGATGGATACCTAATTATTTTAAACAATACCTAAACAATACTTTTAGGTATCCATCTATACTTTAGATATTTTAATTAACAATACTTTTAGGTATCCATCTATACCTAAAAATACCTAATTATTTTAATTAACAAGATGTATTGTTAATTAGGTATTGTTTTCGTTTGATTAAATTTCTTAAATTTCTTGGGTATTGTTTAAAAGTATTAGGTATTTTAATTAGGTATTGTTAACTTGTGTTAAACAAGTTTAAAACAAATGTATATTGTTGATTACACTTGCTTTCACGCAAGATGTACAACACTTTTAAATTTCTTAACATCTATTCTAAAAGCACACACTAACAAAATCTTTTTAAAATTATGAAAATGTAAATTCTAGCAACATTTTGTATATATAGGGCTAATTTCCAACAACCTCCTTTAAGATTTTTGACAAATTCACAGGAGATTATTTTATTTTTACACGATTTTCAATGACTCCTTAGACTATTCTCATTTTCACGCATTCTATACTATTTAAGTTACTATCAATTTTGCCTCTGTTGTCACATTTGAAACGAAAAAAGTTAAAAAAAAAATTACATTTTGGCCTCAAATTTCAAAAGAAAAATCCAGACCCATCATTTCCTACTAGCAAATCAACACCATCAACCACCACTTCAAACCCTTTTATCTCTTTTGTCACACCTCCGTTTCGCCACATTTTTACGTCGTTGGATTCAACTCACAATTTAGTTTTCGTATCACATCTCATACGTCTCGTTCTTCCTCTTTTTGCATGCTATCAGAGCTCTGAAAGTTGATAATAAGACTTTTCTTCTCATTTTTGACTTTTCTTCGAGGCATCTTTCGGATTTCATATCTTTCTCGGTTCTTGACGGTTCTCTTTTTGCATACTACTTCATTATTTCGCCATTCTCTTCACCTTACTTCTTACTTCTTACTTACGCGCCTCGCTTTTCACTTCTTCGTGTGATTTTGGTATGTCGAAAGTCGTTCAAAAACTAATTTTGAAAACTTCAAAACATTCATCTTTTATTTCTTTTTTCTCCATATTTTTCATTCTTCTTCTTCTTCTTCTTCTTCTTCTTCTTCACTTATAACATGATGTGGAACATGGTTCTAGGTGGTAACGAAACTGGTAATTGTGGTGGTGGTGGCGGTTCGGCGATGGTGGTGGGTTTGATGTTATAAGGTGGTGGTGATGGTAATACTCATGGTGGCGGTAATGGAACTTGGTTGTGAAAAAAGTGGGTTTGGTGTTATAAGGTGGTGGTGATGGTAATGCTCATGGTGACGATAATGGAGTTTGGGGGAAGTTGGTGGTTCCAGTGGTGATATTAGTGAAGTTGATGAAGGTGATAAATTTGATGAAGAGATATATATATATCATGTTTATATATATATACATACATATCAATAATCTATCTCCATAACAACCCTGTTGAAATTGAATAGCTCCATGATTTTCTTCTTCTTTTCTTCTTCTCAAAAATTCTTCATCGTTATCATGATCCAAAAACACCCATTATCATCATGTAGCCTCCTCCGATTATGAACCAAGACAGATACAGTAGAAAACAAGTTGATCGCTTGATCCCTTTCAACCCATTTTCATTTTGTCTTGATTTCGTCACCTTTCCCTCATACTCCTCTGTAACCAACAAAGCAATATTCGTCATCTCTCTCTCTCTCTCTCTCTCTCTCTTTGTGGTGGAAAATATGATATTGTGATTATTGACTTGTGTTTTCTCTCATCTTTCTTACTAAGTAAAGAAAAAGCTTAGATGAATAATTGAAGAAGAAGAAGAAGAAAACGAAGACGAAGAAGAAGATCACTACCCGAACCACCAACTTCACTGCCACTAAACTACATTACTGCCACCATTGCTATCACCAATTTCGTTACCACCTAGAATCATGTTCCACATCATGTTATAAGTGAAGAAGAAGAAGAAGAAGAAGAAGAAGAGGAATAAGGAATATGAAGGAGAAATCAACAAAGTATAAATGTTTTGAAATTTTCAAAATTAGTTTTTGAACTTTCAACATACCAAAATCGTCCATTACACGAAGAAGTGAGAAAGCGAGGTAGTGTAAGGCAAAGTAGGAAGTGAGGTGAAGAGAATAGCGAAAGAATGAAATAGAATCGTCAAGAATCGAGAAATATATGAAATCCGAAAGACGGCTCGAAGAAAAGTTAAAAATGAGAAGAAAAGTCTTATTTTTTTTATTAATTTTCGGAGCTCCGATAGTATGCAAATAGAGGAAGAACGAGACGTGTGAGATGTGATACAAAAACTAGACCGTGAGTTGAATCCAAAGACGTAAAAATGAGGCAAAATAGAGTTATGATGAAGGAGATAGAAGGGCTTGAAGTGGTGGTTGATGGTGATGGTTCGCTGGTAAGAAATGGTGGGTTTGCATCTTTCTTTTGAAATTTGGGGACAAAATAGAATTTTTAAACTTTTTTCGTTTCAAATGTGATGGTAGGGGCAAAATTGATAGTAATTTAAATAGTATGGAGGTACTTGTGAAAATAAGAGTAGTCTAAGAAGTCATTGAAAATCGTGTAAAAGTATAAGGGTAAAAATGAAATAATCTCAATTCATAGGTTGGTATTTTTTTTTGGGGGGCTATAATAATTTTAAAATTTTAAAAATATCTTTATTGTTTATTTTTGTCAAGTTAGCTTTTATTTTTTTATATAAAAAAAATTCTAAAAATAAAATAAAATAGAGCCATTTGGTTTTCAAAATCCTTTTTCAGAAAATTTTTCTAAAAATTTAAAACATAATTTGGTGAAAAAAATGAAAAATATTGATAATTTTCATATAATTTTAATTTAAAACATCCAAAAGAGTTGGTCTGGTAGTCAAGGTGTGAGACCTAAAATTATGCTTCTTTCAAAATTTCAAGTTTGGAATCTCTGAAGTGAACACTTTCTTAATTAATTTATACGGAATTTTGTCTCGACTTTAATTAAGTCCCCTATTAATGAACAGTGCAATTAGTCTTTTGAATTAGTTAATCCAATAAAGTTGATATCAAATTTTAAAAAAGAAAAATTTATTTCTTAAAATTCTAACAAAAACTATTCATAATTTTTTTTTTTAAATGTACCTAATTAGATATACTTAAAAGGGCGAATTATTCTAGTAGTCCTTATAGTTTGGAACTCATGTCATTTTGGTTTCTGATCTTTCAATTGTAACACATTTGATTCTGAATTTTGAATCTTGTTTCAAATAAGGACAATTGAAGATACCATTGTTCAATTTCAAGGGCAAAGTCATCAATTCGATAAAACATAAACTAATTTGACAAAAATAAATGTCAAAAAAATATTTTCTACTCACCAAAGATAAAATTATGTAAAATTGATAAATCTTTTAGATATTTATTTTTATTTTTTTGCCAAATTAATTTTAATTATATGTTTAGATGCTGATCATGTAATGAGTGGTTGTTAGGATTTTATTGTGTAATCGATATATTTAATATATGAAATATTTTTAGTTTTGAATTTTTGATTTAATGGATTGGTTTAATAATGATATCAAAGTTGTTGCCATATTTGACATTTGGAAAACTGAAAACTAATTTAATGAAAATAAAATAACCCTCATTACATGATCATCATCCAAACACATAATAAAAATTAATTTGGTAAAAAAAAATCTCTAAAAGATTTATTAATTTTACATAATTTTATCTTTAGTGGGTAGGAATAATTTTTAAAAATTCAAAAATACTTTTGTGACACTTATTTTTGTCAAATTAGGCCTTGTTTGTCAACTATACATTTTAGTCAAAAAATTAAAAAGTCATTATAAGTTGTCACACCACTCTCTCTAGTTTATATTTTATCAAATTGATGATTTTACTCTTGAAATTGAGTAATGGTAACTTCAATTGTCCTTATTTGGAACAAGATTTAAAATTCAAGGCCAAATGTATCACAATTGAAAAGTCAGGAATCAAAGTGATACAAGGCCCAAATTATAGGGACCGTTAGTGTAATATGCCCTACTTAAAAAGTACAATATTTATGATTTTTTTTAAGAAATTCAACAAATACAAAAATTATTATAAAATTTTTTTTAGTTCATTTTCATATTTTTATATATTTATTAAAATTTTAAAATATTTTATTTTTTAAATGTATCTAAGTTATGCACATCTAAAAAATAAAATATTACTCCCTCCATTCTAAAATATTAGTCTCTTATTTTATTTTTTATTGTCCTAAAATATTAATCACTTTTCAAAAATTAAAGAATAAAATAATATGAATTTAGTATTTTATCCTTCTTTTAAATTTATTAAAAACACAAAAAGTATAATTATAATAATTAATATTCGAAACAAAATATACTATCAGAGGGTAATTTTAAAAAATTAATATTTTTTAAATATAATAATTATATTATTAAAAAAATTAAAATTTCCAAAAATTAAATTATTATTTTAAAACGGCGAAAGTACTCAAAATAGTAAAAAATTTATTAAAAATAAAAAATAATAAAAATCAACATCAAGGTAATTCACGTTTCAAATTTTGCAACATGAAGTCGTCAAATTAACAGCGTAGTGTGGAAAAATTAAAGAAGTGCTACATCACGAGTTCCGCGCATCTGAGAGAGAGAAGGCACTTGTGAGAGAGAGGACAAAAAAAAAAAATATATATATATACATAAAATACATAATAAATGATTATCAATTAATTAAGGGATTGTTTAGGGTGTTCTAAATAAGTACACTTTTTAAATTTTTAGACTAAAAAGTTGAGGGAAAAAATATGATTGTTTGAGATAACTTTTTAAATTTTTACGAAAAAAATATGTATTAAAAAATTGTATAAATTAATTTATAGGGAAAGATTAGAATAAAATAGGCTGTAAGGTGGGTTGGGGTGAGGGACAGCGTGCAGTGCATAGGCTAAAAGATGATTCTTTCTTTTTCGGGCATTGAATAGATGGTACTGTTTTGTCCGTGAGGGCTCACCACGGGTCCCGTTTTTCTAATCGGAACCGTTCAATGTGTAGAATTCGCCGAGTTCTATATGTTTATAAAAAATCACATTGATCGGATATCGATAGCTATCTGATTGAATTAATTTTTTTTCAACCGTTAACTATAACACCATAAATTTTTTATACAAAACTGATATGATCATGTAGTTAGCGATATTCGATCAACGTAATTTTTTACAATCATATAGTACTCGACGAATTGTACACATTGCACGGTTCAGATTATCCCCCACGGGCCAAATAGCACCGTGTTGTTTGTGCACTCCGCCTGTGCAATTTTTTCCAAAAAGTCAGCTCGTGCCTGTGGGACGTCAGTTCAGTTTGTAATAATTTTGTGTAAAATTAATTTTTTAATATTTTTTTGATAAATAGTAATAATTTTTTAACTTTTTAAATAACTTTTTGACTTTTTGAATTTTTTTAAAGATCCCAAACCAAGCCTAAGGATCAAGGGATCATCCATTTGAGGGAATCATGATCATCTCCTTCATCTCTCATTTTAATTTATTCTTGGCTAGGTCATTGGATCTATTTTTAAGTCTAATTTTGATAATTTAAATCGTTCACTTTTTAAAATTTGTTGAATAGATCATATTTATAAAAAATTAAGTTGATCAGATATCATAAAACATATGTTCGGAAAATTATTTATTATATTTTAAAAAAAAATAGTTTATAGTTCGATGATTCGAATACGTAGTTTCTGATATTCGATCAATTTAATTTTCTACAAATATAATATATTTAATAAATCTTAAAATATAAATTATTCGAATTATTAAAATTAAATCTAAAAATGGGCCGAATAATCTAACAAGAAGAGGGCTGAGGAGAAAGACGAAGGAGAGGATTTGATTCGATTTGAGGGGTCTCACGCATTAATCGAAAACTTATTTCTTGTACGGGGCCGGACCAGAGTCCACTACTTTTTGGCGTGGTGGGTACCACATTGATTAATGGGTGAGGTTATTACTTCTTGAATAATGTGGTAGATGTGAAGTTATTTGATGATACAACAAATGATTCGAAATTGTTAAAATTAACGACGTTGTTTTGGTAGTTTTAAGTCATTTAAGTTATTGATTTTGTGACTTTCAAATATTTTTCTTGATGATATTGAGATATGATGAGGTGATGTATAAAGATTTTGTGATTGGCGAAAGAAATGAAATTTCTTTTTTGTTAAATGATAAAAGAACAATATAAGATATGATGTATGATGATTGATGAAGAGTATGGACATATGACATTTTAAGAATATTAAATAATTATTTTTATAGATGAGATATGAAATTATTGCCCTATATTCTTTGGATTCCAATTTAATATTTTATTTAGTTTTTTAAGTTTTTAATATTTTAATTTAGATAAAAAAGTTATATTTAAGATGATAATTTATTTTTGTTTTTTTAGTAGTTAATTTGATATTTGTGAAGAAAAAAGTAAAATTGTTAAGTATACCTCCTTAATAGAGTACGGGATCTAATAATTTATTTAAAAAATATTTAATTTAATTTATTATTAATTATAATATATATATATATATTTTATATATTATATTTGATCTTTTAGAGGTTAAATGAATATTTTAAAATTTGTTTGATAACAGAAAAGCTCAAGAGTTAACCATATCTTTTTTGTATGGTTTATTTTGTATGTGAGAGATGCCGATATACATCGATGTCGGTGGACTACTTTTGAGTGAGTTTACTATGAGTGTGTCGAATTTTGGGGCAGATATATTTTGTAAGTGAGAGCAGCCCATATACATACATACACAGATGGACTATTTTTGAGTGAGCTTACTGTGAGTGTGTTGAATTTTGGTGCAGAGATTTTGTTCACGTTTTTGGGGTTTTGATATATTTGTTGGTTCTGCTTCAATGGGGGTGTTGTATTGGCCGTTTGGTCCATTATTTTTGTTCTTTTTTAACTCTGTTTTAAAGATAATTTGTTTGTTTATTTGGTGACATCTTTCTTTTATTTATTTGTGATTATTTGAAATTTAAGGATAGTTTATGAGACTATTCATGTCTCGTTTGTAATCGTTTGAAAATTCTTATTTAATAGTGAAACCGGACTACAGTCCCGTGGACATACCATATCTTACATTGAGAAAATCACGTATAAATTATTGTGTTGTTATTGATTTAATTTTTTTACATTTTTTTTTAAATTTTCCTTGATTGATTTACTTGTGAGAAATCATCTATTTTCCATAACAAAATGATTATGATTTAAATGTAATATTTTATCTTATTGATTATTTTAACTTATTTTATTTTTATTTTTTATTTTGACCCCACACACACCACAAAAAAAAAAAAAAAGAAAAAAAAAAGCTCTCAACTCAACTTCCTAAACACCTCTTTAACTACTGAATTTTTAAACATATTTTAATTATTCAACTATGTTACATCCCCTTAATAGCACTATTACTTTGACTCCTAGGCCATGTTTATTTGGATCCTTTGGGAGAAAGATTGGATTAATAGTTCGTGGGATCTACCTAAAGAGTGTTTACTTGGTGATATTAGTGAGATGATTAACTATCCCCTTGAATTAGTAATCCCTCCATGTGGTAGGACTAACAAAGCCATGAGAAGGTTGAGATTAGAAATTGAATGAGGGAATTGGTGAATTTTTAAATAATTTTTAAGAAAAAAAAATATTTTTTAGAACCAAAAAAAAATTTATAATATTAAAAAAATACAACAAATTAAAAAATATTGGTTTAAATATTAATACTATCTATAGTGTACGGGAAAGAAATACACCTTCTCGTATAATCCTGTTGACCAAGTCTTCGTTCCTCTGTACGATGTCGTTCCACCACCTGAAAATATCAACGTGAGCTAGCCGGCGGGTGTGTGCCGGAAACCTCTCCGATGCCTAAGTCAGTAAGCAAGACAAGAAGGCAAAAGCTCAATGTATTCAGGGAGCAAAATTGTATTACCTCTCCAAAGGTGATATTGGTGAGCTTATATAGGTTTCGCGTGGCACAGTCCTAGTAGGACTCTAACTTCTCCATGCGAAGAGTCCTCCTAAGACTAGCATTCCTCCATGTGTAGAGTCCTTCTAGGATTACCCCTCCTTACATAGAGTCCTCCTAGAACTCATACTCTTGGAAGATAATGCTTATCCTCCAACACCCTCCTCACTGCTTAAACCAAGTGAGATGGTTCTTGTCATGGCCGAATTACCCTCAGGACCGAAGTAACTATTACTTCGGCCCTCACTTTACTCTCCCTTACCTCGGCAGACATCGAGACCGAGCTATCCATAAGGGAAGTAAAACCGAAGTTATCTCAGAACTGTGGTTTACTCTGGTCTCTCACATACTCCGACCGAAGTAATCAACGTAATCCGAAACACTTTAAGCTACTTCACTCAACCGGAGTAGAACCAAGTTCCCCGAAGACCGGACTATTCACCACGGCTGCGTGACCGGTCTACCTTCAAAGTTACTTCTCCAAACCGGAGTAACTTACATGGCCCTCTTCCTGCCAACCCCTTTATTTTGTCCCTAAGCCCAACACCTAGCTCGCCCACTTGTATATAAATTCCTCTCAATTGCCCTTAATTCCATCTCGCAAAGCATGATCGGGATTACTTGTCCACCAACCGAGCTAGTCTTAATCTCTCCAGCCGAGCTAAAACACCCGTTTAACCTTTCTAGCCGAGCTAAGACCCTTTAGTTTATCCAACCGAGCTAAACGTGGGCCGAACTGCGCACGTCCGGTCAAACGTCTCTTCAATTGCGTAAATCAAACGCTTGTCCTTCCATGACACGTGGCGGGGCTCTAATTGGCCTCCCACAACAGAAGGCCGTCCTTGTGTTTCACGCTTTTTGAATACTTCCTCCAAAAACACCTTTACGCAAAACCAACCCCTCATTTCGTAATCACCTCACTCGCTTCATCTCTCTCTCTCGCCTCCGGCTCGTGCCTCCTTTTGTCGCCGCTCCAATCCTCCGGTTACCTCCTCTTCTTCTGGTAAATGCACGAATCCATTCTTGCTTTTATATCTTTTGCCTTCATTTCAATCCATGGTAGTTTATGTTGTGTGTTTTACAAAACACTTTGTTTTTTCCACCACACCTGCACTTTCTGAAGAACTCTCACAAGAACACTTCGAACGTACTGATTTAGTAGTAGAACACCTCTTTGATCTTCATACATGCCCCAACCGAACTAGGATAGTGTTTGTGCTATATGTAGATCTTATCTGTTTATAACCGAACTAGAACTTGTGCAAATCACGATAACTCCAGTAGATCAACTGATTCACACTAGCCGAAACAAGAACCCACCGAACTAGAAGCTCCTAAACCCTTGACCGAGCTAAGCTTTGGGGGGCTAAGCCAGCATTCTGTGTTCTAAAACCGAACTTCAGAAAGCTGCCCCTTGTAGCCTAACCGAAGTAATAAAAACCAAAAGTGCAACAACCGAGATAATGAGAACTAATCACAAACCGAGGTAGAAACCGTAACACCCTGTAAAGCCGAAATAAGACCAGTCTTTTCCTGCTTTGTATTCATAGCACGGTCTATGATCTGTGCTTAACTCCTTGTTTTCCTACTTTGCAGACTTAGGTTGCCAAGCACTCCCTCTGTGCGTCCGACCGGACTACTGAGCACGTTCTTTCAACCGACATAAATTATTTCACAACTTATAGAATAAATGGGGAAGTACAGACATTTGGTAGAAACCCCAGGCGGCCTAGCCGCTTTCCGAGAACAGTACAACATTCCAGCCGATGTAAGCCTAGAACTAGCAACAAGGAGTCGACCCATGGACGAAGAGGGCTTTGTCCTGCTTACCTCCAATCCATAGTAGAAACCGGACTTAGATTCGGTCCGACCACTAATATGCGAATTCCTTAGGCAAACCAGACTTTGCCCAACTCAACTATCCACCAACACATACCGAATTATAATGGGCATAGATGCTCTAAACCAACAAACCGGTCTCGAACCTTGGTCCGGCGAAATATTACATCAAGACTAATAGCATCCAAAAACCAAGGTTGGTGCTACTATTTGAGAGTGCCGAGGTAGAGAAAAGATAATAAAGCACACACCGGATAAAGACGTTAATGATGACGACTTCTTACGGGTTTCGCAATTTGAAGACCTCGAAGCCCGCATCCCGTGCCAAAGAATAAATTACAAAAGGGGACCGGATACATACTTCGGTTTTCATTTCGCCTTTCCTTGAACTTTACTTTCTCGCAAACCGGACTAACACTTGTCTTCTTTTGTTTTGCAGACAAAGCTCATATCTTCTCCATCTACAACTATCCCAACACCGCCGTACCGAGGTTATGTGTCCGGGTGAAAGAAAGAAGTTGGGCAAAACTTCTTGACTTTGAGCCGACCTACACATACTCCGGTCGACGAAAAGCAAGAGTAACAGATTTTCTCCTCGAAGACCCACCAGAACCGGACCCAACTCTGCCCGAAATCGTCCTTGTGCGACTAACCCCAGAACAAGAGATGGCGAAGAAAAACAGACTGAGGGCCATGCTCACCGAAACAAGCCCAACCGAGGTACCACAGTCCGGCCAATCAACCCAGGCCGTGGTGGCTCTTCCATCGCAGCAGCCTTCTGCCTCCCGCCGAAACAAGCGTGCCCGGACTGAACAAACCGGGCCACAACTTGTTGATGAAGAGGAGAGTGTTCTGCCACCAAACCCACCAGCAGTTACCCAGCCGAACTCCCAGCCGGAGTCCTCAAACCGGTCTGAGACCCCCCAGTGGGCTCCCCCCCTAGTCTTCAACAACCGGGCTATCAACGAGGATGACTCCGTTGTCTCGGATAAGGACCACCTTCTGGCCTTCAACTTGGCCAGAGGTGTGTGCCTTCCAAAAGACATGGAGCACCATTCCAAGAGGCTCAACACCGAGGTCAAGTCACTTCGGTCCGCTTCGAAGTCAATGATCGTGGTAAGCAATGCTGTGCTTTATTTTTCTTTAAATTTTGCCAAGTTCCAGTCCGGTCAAGAAATAACAAAAACTTACATACTCTGTGCAGGCTCTTCAGAAAACCACGCTTGCACACCGGCAGGTGATGGAGCTTCGTAAAACTGCGAGGCAGGCCATGAAAGACGCAGTGGCCAGAGCTACCGAACTAACACAGGCAAAGAACAAGGCGGCCGAACTGGAGGCCGAGGTATCACGTCTCACCGGACTGGTTACCTCGGCTGAAGGTGATAAACAAAAGGCCGTGACCGAGGTAAAAGATTATTACCTGTGGGAGATGGCCCAGATGCAGACCAAACAAAACGCCGAGATAGACCAACTGAAGGCCGAAGTAAAAAAGGCCAGAAAGGAAGGATTCAAGAAGGCTGAAAATGCATACGGCCTTCAATGTGGCGCTGCAAAAGACCTATTCTTCAAGTGCGGTTGGCGAAGTGCGGTGGAGAAGCTCGGTTGCACTCCTGACACCGATGCATACAACGCTCCACCGTACTTTATTCCGGCTTCACTTAAGCAGTATGCGGACGATCTTCAAAAGGCATTCCTTGAAGCGTCTGGTGACGAAGAAGATGATGAAGATGATGACGACGATGAAGATGATGAGGGGGAGCCATCTCTGACTCCGGTTGCCACCGATCAACAAAACAATCAATCGGCTGGTTGGAACCAACCGTGGATTTAACCAACGAGATACCGACTAACTCTACCCAACGATTGACACCACGGTCCAAACCGGCTTCTCCTCAAACCGTCACTGTAAATGAAGCGGAGCTTGACGCCGAACTCGATGCGCTCCTTGGATGACTGTTTTTCTTGCGTATTTATTTCTTTTTCGTACTTCGGTTTTGGATGTTCAGAATCGGCTATGGCCCCTCAAATGTACTTCCTTTTGTCTTCAATGAATGAAAAAATTTTGAACTTTCATTCCGGTTGTGTACTTGCCTGCTTGTATGTTTACTTTTTCATGAACTTGATTACACAACTGTGATCTCGGTTGACTATATACCTCACTAGCCAACCACTCTTCAGCCGATGTAACTTACTTCGGCTGAAGAGTACAAAGAGTTGGTTTAATCCAGCCAACCACTCTTCAGCCGGTATAGCTTACTTCGGCTGAAGAGTACCAAGAGTTGGTGCAATCCAGCCAACCACTCTTCAGCCGGTATAACTTACTTCGGCTGAAGAGTTCAAAGAGTTGGTTTAATCCAGCCAACCACTCTTCAGCCGGTATAACTTACTTCGGCTGGAGAGTACAAAGAGTTGGTTTAATCCAGCCAACCACTCTTCAGCCGGTATAACTTACTTCGGCTGAAGAGTACAAAGAGTTGGTTTAATCCAGCCAACCTCTATATAGCCATTCCCATACTTTGGCTAAGTGTTGGTTTAATCCAGCCAACCTCTAAGCAGCCATTCCCATACTTTGGCTAAGTGTTGGTTTAATCCAGCCAACCTCTAAGTTGGTTTTTCCACGACTTAGAATAGAATGTTTGGTTATTCGACCAAGCGTCCTGCGACTGGATCCCGATCACGGCTTAGGAGGGTTAATAGTTGGTGACTCCAACTATGTTTACAATGCTTACTGAACTTGCTAAAGCTACTTTCTATGGAAAACAAATATACTAAAAAGGATCGACTTGTTTTATTGAGAAAGTTGAAAATTACACATACGAAAAAGAGAAAAAGCTAAAAATAAAATATCTTAAGGTTGGCGGTTCCATGGCCTAGGAATTGCTTTGCCGTCCTTATCTTTCAAGTGGTATGCCCCTTTGCCCGCTAGTCCGACCACTTTGTAAGGACCTTCCCAGTTGGGACCTAACTTGCCATCTCCTGGGACCAATGTGTTGCCCATAACTTTGCGAAGTACCCAATCGCCGATTTTGAATTGTCTAGGATGAACACTTTTGTTGTATTTCCTGGACAACTCTTGCTGGTAGGAAGCGATGTGAACTAATGCCTTGTCTCTTCTTTCTTCCGCGAGGTCAAGTTCTAATGCAATTGCTTCGCCATTTAAGTCTGGATCAAAATTTTCGCTCCGAATTGTAGGAAGGCCAACTTCTAATGGGATGACTGCTTCCATGCCATATGCTAGGGAGAATGGTGTTTCTCCTGTTGATCGCCGTATGAGTGCGATAAGCCCATAAAACATGGGGAGCTCTTACGCCCACTTGCCTTTTGGCTTTTTCCAACCTTTTCTTTAATCCATCCAAGACTACCTTGTTCGACGCCTCTGCTGTCCATTTGCTTGGGGATATGCGGGTGGAGTTGTAGAACTCTATCTTGTACTCTTCACAAAAGCTTCAAAATTTCGCCATCAAACCGAAAGTGCCGTTGTTCAAATCGGTGCTTTTGGTATGCCAAAGCAGTAATGATGTTACGCGGACAAACTTCTTCACATCTTTCTCCTTGATTGATGCCAAGGCTTCGCTTCCACCCACTTTGTGAAGTAGTCTGCTGTCGCAAGAAAGAACTTCTGTTCGGTGTCTTTGGGAGTGGTCCCACTATGTCTAAGCCCCACATTGCGAAAGGCCACGGACTAGTGAGAGGTAGGAGTTCTCTGGCAGTTGATGTATTTGATGTGCAAACTTCGACACTTTTCGCATTTTTGACATACTTCTCTGAATCCGCTTGCATGTATGGCCACCAATACCCTTGTGAAATAGCTCGGTATGCCAATGATCTTCCTCCTTGATGGTCGCCACAAACCCTTCGTGTATTTCGAACAAGAATGCTTCCACCTTCTTTGGGGTGAACACACTTTAAGTAAGGTCCCGAAAACGACTTCTTGTATAAAGCTAAGGCGGAGAGAGCCAAAATCGCTATGACTTGGCTCGATTTTGTTGGCTTCTTTCCTATCTTCCGTAGAGTGCCGTCTTTTCAGAACGAGATGATGGGATCCATCCAAGAAGGACCTAACTCCGCGCAACATACCTCTTGGCTCGGGTCTTCAATACTTGGTGCAGGCAGATAGTCGATCAATAGAGGATGTGGGATGGAGGTATTCGCCATTGAGGCGGCTCGCTAGTTCGCTCTGCTTCTACTATTCTCCTCCGGCCAATTTGTTCTATTCTCGACGACTTCAAACTTCTTGATCTCTGCTCGACTAAGTCTTGGTACTTAGCCATTCGGTCGCCCTTGCTTCATAGTCGCCAAAAATTTGATTCACCACCAATCGCGAGTCATTGTAGACTATGAGTTCGGTGGCCTTCATGTAGGTCCGACTTGAGTCTGCAAGAAGCGCCAGACTCTGCTTCATTGTTTGATCTTTGGGAAGCCAAGGTTGATCGCTTGTTCCACCACTAGACCTTCTCGGAGAGATGAGGACTATGCCAAGTCTGCGCCATGTCGGTTGGATGCCCCATCCACAAAGAGCTTCCACATCTCCCCAACAAACAACTTCCAAAGATGTGGAGGATCAGATGATGCCTTGGGGTCTTCCAGTTGCTAATGTCTTCTTCAGAGTCCATAGTTGCGTCGCCTTGTCTTCGATGGTCTCAAGTCCTCGATGTTGGCGAGTTTTGACTTGGTGCAAGAAGGTCGGCCTCCTCTGGCCTTCTCTATTTTGGTCCTTGGGCTCGATCGAGTAACTTGTACTAGGGGTTGCGCTTATTCCGGCCAACCTCCATCCCTAGTTTGGTTGTGTCACCAGTCGACAAGGACTTGGTGACCTCCAGGTGAATTTCGCGACGAAGTCCGCCAAAGATTGGGCCTTTATCATGCGGTTCGGGTTGAACTTCACATCATATTGTCCCAACTCCACGCCCACTTCAAAATCCGCCCGAGAAAAGTTCGCCTCTCAAATAAAGCTTTTAGTGGAAAGGCCGGAGGGCGACAATGGTGTGGGCGTGAAAGTAGTGTGCCAACTTCCCGGAGGCCATCATTAAGGCTGCTAACTTCTAGAGGCAAGTACCTTGTTTCGGCTCCAAAGAATGTCTTGTCGACATAGAAGATAGGCAGTGTTGGATTCCTTCGCCGAACCAACACCGCACTTATCAAGGCCGAGAGATCGCCAAATAGAGGAAGAGTTCTTCCTGTATGGGGGTAACGAGTAATGGTGGAGAAGACATGTACTCCTTTAGATCGCGAGCTTTGTCGCATTCTTCGTCCCACTCAAACTTAGCTTTTAATGATCGAAAGAATGGACGAATCTGTTCAAGACCTGCGATGAATCGGTTAAGTCCGCCGCCATGCCGGTGAGATCTCGCACATCTTTCACGAAGTTAGGTCTCTAGCTCTTGAATTGCTTTGATCCGAGAAGGATCGCCTCTATACCTCGATTGGTCACCAGAAACCTAAGAATTTGCTCGATCCCACCGAAAAGCACATTTCGACGCGTTAAGGCGTAACTTATGCTTTTTCAGATCTCGAACATCTCGCTTAGGTCCTTGAGATGGTCACTCACTCTTGCTTTTGACCACCATGTCGTCAATGTAAGCCTCCATTGTTCTGCCTAACAATGGCTCAAACATCTTGGTGACCATTCTCTGAAACGTCGCCCCTGCATTCTTCAGGCCGAAGGGCATGACTTTGTAACAATATAGTCCTCTTGGAGTGGTGAAGGACGTTACTTCCTGATCTGGTTCGTGCATGGCTATCTGATGGTAGCCTCTGTATGCGTCAAGGAAGCTAAGCCTGCAGTGTCCTGCTGTTAGGTCCACCAATTGATCTATCCTTGGCAGGGGGAAACTGTCTTTTGGACATGCTTTGTTGACAGTTTTATAGTCGACGCAGACGCGCCACTTCCCATTCTTCTTGGGCACTACTCGTGTTAGAGATCCACCGGGTAGTGCACCTCTCTAATCGCCCCTGCTTCTAATAAGTTCCCCACCTCTTCTGCCACTATCTCGGCGTGGTGGAGTGCCGATCTGCGCGTGCGTTGGATGACCGGTCTAGCAGAAGGGTGGACATTGAGTTGATGGCAAATAAAGTTGGGATCAATGCTCGCATGTCGTATGGGGTCGAGCAAACACTTCGATGTTGGAGGTCGAAATTCCAAGACTTCCAATCTCGCCTTTGGACAACGACGATCCAAGTAGGAAGAACTTTTCCGGTTCTTCTCATCTATTCTCGACTTCTACCAGTCCTCCATCGCTTTTGATCACCGCTTTGCCAATATCCGCGAATAGTTCATTACTCCTGCTTCTTCAACCGAATGAACATATCCTTTGGCAGGCGGCTACCATTCGCTATGCACGGCTAAGCTTGGACATAATCTGGTCCCCATATACTTCTTCAATTACTCCTGTCGCCGGGGAACCTTATCACTTGGTGGTAGGAGGAAGCCACCGAGCGCATGGCGTCTGACCATGTTACGCCTAAGATGATGTTGTAGGTGGATGGGACCTTCAAAGACCCGAACTCTACTTGTGGCGTCACACTTCCCGCCTCGACCGAAGGATGATTTTGCCGACCGCCACTCCGCATAGAGTTGAACCCAATCAAAGGGATACGGGGGCCAAGTCTTTATCTTGCACTGAGTTGCTTGAAGGTTTCATAATACATGATTTCGCACGAGCTACCTTGGTCGATCGAGAATCCGCTTGACGTCAAAATCCTTGACTCGAGAGTGACGACCAAGGCATCGTTAGTGGGCAATATATTCTGTCCAAGTCTTTATCCGAAAAGGACATGACGCTTTGTCGCTTCGCCCTCCCCTTTGACGACCGGCCGGGCACTTAGCACCTCTCTCAAGTGCTTCGCTTTTTGATGGAACCTCTGTGCTCGCATACTCGCTCTGGTTCAAAGTCTCCATGGATTACGTTGATGGTGCCTTGTGGCGGGGCGTCGATCGGCATTCCATTGGGGAGGTTGTGGTCTTGGGGGGCTGGCTGCGCCCCTCCTTCTATGTATTTATCCAGGTGGCCTGCCGCCACCAATTCTTCCAGATGTTGCCTCAACGGCGTGCAGTTTTCAGTTCGGTGCCCCTTTTCTTTGTGGAAGGTGCATCTGGATCTGTCATCATAATCCTTCTGGGCCTCGCCTAACTTGGCAGGCCACTTGACGAAAGGCTCGTCTCGAATCTCACTGAGTATACGGTAGATCGGTTTTTTGAACACCGTGGTTATGGCAGTTCGGACTCTCAACCATCTCTTGTCCTGGTCTTCATCATTGTCACGTCTGCCCTGTCTGTTTTGGTTTCGGCGACCTACCGTATTGACCTTTGCTGAGGTCTTCTTCTCTGGTGTTGCGGTCGCATCGCTTTTTGCCTTTTGCACGGCGCCATCCTCTTCCACCTCGATGTGCCGATGCACTCTCTCCATCGTGGCCTCCATGGTAAGTGGCGGAGTCATGGTGATAGAGTCCTCACCGCTCCCCGACCGAAGGCCTCTTTTGTATTGGCGAATGGCGAGGTTGGTTGGGCGCCCCAATCTGGTTGAATGTCTCCCAAGAGCGATTGTATGACCTCGAGTCTCCTTGTCTCCCATGTCGATGGAGAGCAATCGGTTGATCTCCACCGGAGTCTTTGTGTTCGTTCAACAGCGTTAAACGCCTCGCTAATGCGCCAGGAGGCAATCGCGCCTCTGGAAGCTTCTCAAACCAAGTCAAGCCTAGGTCGCCGAGGCTTGAAGGGAATAGGATACACATCAACGCCTCATTTCGGTGATACGACCATAACTCGGCGAAAGTGGCTCAAGTGGGTGTATGGGTCCGCTTTTCCTTCATACGTCGTGAACTTGGGTTGTAAGAAGCTGACGGAAGGGGCGCGTTCTCAATCTTCTGGGACGAATGGTGAGGTCTGCGGCCTCACCAATGCCTTATCCGCCGGTTCAGATGCCAAGTGCGGCCTTGGCATTTCAACCTCGACGCTTCGCGTCCGAGGAGCCAATCGCCGAAGGCAGAACCTGTGGGGATCGCGCGTCTGGCGTCCTCCTTCCATCGCGCTTTTCTTCCAACATGGACCTTAGGTCGGACGACCTAGGTAATTCTGTCTGTCACGACCTCGTATGATGCGTATGTGAGGGCCAATAGGTACTCCTCAAGATATGACCTCTCAGCCTCGGACACTGGAGGACGAGTCCCGGAAGCTGGATCGCGTGTCGCCTGTCCCCGAGGCTTCGTCTTCGGTTGAGAGGGTGTAGAATTCTTCCACGACCCTCGGAGTGGCGAGGGTCTTGTTGTTGCGCCCCCACTCGCCGCCACTTTTTTCCTTTTATCTGGCGCTCAATGACTCCATGTCCGCCATCTTACGGATCGATTCGTTTTGCTCGACGCGATCCTCCGCAATTTGAGGATCAACTCTGCGCCTTTGTCTTTACGGGGTTTATGAACGAGAGGGATGAGGGCCGCTATTCCTCCTTCGCCCCTCGCATCCCTCCCGAATTTCGCTTTGTGGTTCCAGGCTCGCCATGGGAGGGACCAAGGGTAGGCCTTCACGCCTTGCCCCTCCTTCTGGAGTTAGTCCGTCAACGGCGGACTGAGGCAGTTCTTCGTTGTTCGCCATTGATGTTCAAGAGAAAGCTTGATCAAGAGGTTTGTTCTTGTCTGTTTTTCCCACAGACGGCGCCAATTGTACGGGAAAGAAATACACCTTCTCGTATAATCCTGTTGACCAAGTCTTCGTTCCTCTGTACGATGTCGTTCCACCACCTGAAAATATCAACGTGAGCTAGCCGGCGGGTGTGTGCCGGAAACCTCTCCGATGCCTAAGTCAGTAAGCAAGACAAGAAGGCAAAAGCTCAATGTATTCAGGGAGCAAAAATTGTATTACCTCTCCAAAGGTGATATTGGTGAGCTTATATAGGTTTCGCGTGGCACAGTCCTAGTAGGACTCTAACTTCTCCATGCGAAGAGTCCTCCTAAGACTAGCATTCCTCCATGTGTAGAGTCCTTCTAGGATTACCCCTCCTTACATAGAGTCCTCCTAGAACTCATACTCTTGGAAGATAATGCTTATCCTCCAACACCCTCCTCACTGCTTAAACCAAGTGAGATGGTTCTTGTCATGGCCGAATTCTCAGACCAAGTAACTATTACTTGCCCTCACTTTACTCTCCCTTACCTCGCTGCAGACACTGAGACCGAGCTATCCATAAGGGAAGTAAAACCGAGTTATCTGCAAACTGTGGTTTACTCCGGTCTCTCACATACTCCGACCGAAGTAATCAACGTAATCCGAAACACTTTAAGCTACTTCACTCAACCGGAGTAGAACCAAGTTCCCCGAAGACCGGACTATTCACCACGGCTGCGTGACCGGTCTACCTTCAAAGTTACTTCTCCAAACCGGAGTAACTTACATGGCCCTCTTCGTGCGAGCCCTTTTATTTCGGTCCTAAGCCCAACACCTAGCTCGGCCCACTTGTATATAAATTCCCCTCTCATATAGTATTCTTAATCTAGTGGTATGCAAACAAACACTATTTATTTTACATTTTCAACTTAATACCACTACGTTAATAATCTCTTCATTCAATCCCACCGTGATCTTAATCCCTTCCATCATATGAAGCTAAACAAACATGACCCTAATGAGTTATAAGGAAGAAAGAAGGAATACAGAGATAGAGAGATGATGGATGAGAAATGTTGACTTTAGGGATATAATAATGGCTTGGCCCCGCCTGACCCAAGTGAGCCTTGCGGGCTTCCTCCGCTTTAGCAGGCTGGGTCGGGTAAGCCCATGGGCCAAAAAAATGGGATCCAGGCTTAGGCCCAATTCCAAACCCACTAATAATAGCGCTTGGGCAGTAGGTTTAGGGCCGCAGACCGAGCCTAATCGAGCCTTTTTATATATATATATATATTATTAGGAATAAAAAATAAAAGAAAAATTATACTAGAGTATTTTAATTAAGATTAATGAGATGTTTTGTTTGGTTATGTTTCATGGTGATATTTAAATTTAATTATATATGATTTATGTTTTTTTAATTATGAACTTATAGCTAAAAAAGTACACAATTATGTAATTTTTTCTCTTTCGGAATGAATAATTATATATATATGAAAACGAAACTTTCAATATTACAATATTAAATTATTTATATAACATTTATTGAATGAATAATTTTTATTTTAAAATGAAATAAAATATTACAAAAATTGATATTATCAAATAAAATAGATGTAGATTATTAATGATGGTAGAGCAATTGCATCACTATAGGTCAAGTATATCCCAACTAGGTTGGCACTTACTGGCCTACCAATTATTTGCATTATATTCCACCTCAATAATTTAATACAAAAAAAGAAAAAAAAAAGAAAAAAAGAAAAGAAAAGAAATGAAATAGTAAAAAACAAATTGTTGATCAATCATCGGAGGAGACAGACATTTCAGTCGTGTTTCCTGAGGATATGTCATCTAAATTATTTTGAATTCACTCATTTTCACTATAATTTTGTCTTATTGTAAGCGCATGTATATAATCTCTGGATATTATCAGTGTCTCAATCATTTGGGTGAAAGCCTGCTCTGATAATCGCTCAGCACCCATCCACCTGCACTAAAAGCTATTTCCGAAGCAACTGTAGAAATAGAAACGGTTAGTATGTCATGGGCCATCGGTGAAACCAAAAGCCACATAGTTTCATTTTGTTTCCACCATTCCAAAATGTCAAAATCATCGGAATTATCCACTGACGGGTTTTCCAAATAATGTTTTAGTTCATAACTACTTACACTTGTATATTGAGATATTCTTCTACTTTTTATTGCTGAAAAAACACTTAATCTCCCGCCTCAAGATGAGACTGCTAATATAGTATGTGTAGGTGTATTTACAGATGCAGCTACCCTGTATTCGTCAAATAATTTGTTGCATGTTTGTATAATAGGGGCAAATTGTGTTTGATCAACGAAAAGACGTTCTAAAAATTCTTAATAAACTAATTTCTTTACACCTAGGATCAATTATTATGGCTAAACCTAATAGATGAGGGAAATTATCAAAATATTTATCAAATTTTTCTTTCACTGAAGTAATATAGTGTGTGTAGGTATATTTACAGATGCAGCTGCCCTGTATTCTTCAAATAATTTGTTGCATGTTTGTATAATAGGGGCAAATTGTGTTTGATCAACGAAAAGACGTTCTAAAAATTCTTGTAAACTAATTTCTTTACACCTAGGATCAATTATTATGGCTAAACCTAATAGATGAGGGAAATTATCAAAATATTTATCAAATTTTGCTTTCATTGAAGTAATAATGATTACATAATATTCATTACCCATATATTTTACGAAAATTTTAATTATTTTTGCCAGCATAAGTAAAACAAATGGTGAAGTATGAATATATATAAGAAAATAATTTTGTTGAAGTATCAAAAACTTTTAAAAAATCTTTATACAAGGCTACATGGTGCCAATTAAGTTCTGTGGGAGTTAGTACTCCTCCTATTGATGTTGTTGCAAAAAATAAATCTATGGTTCTTCTTTGTTTACGAGCTATTTTTAACATATTATATGTTGAATTCCACCTACTATCTACATCTAAAATTAATTTTTTAAATAGCATATTTTCTCGTTGGCAAATTTTTTTATATTCCGAAATTCGATTAGCAAAAGACATAATAGTAATAGCTGCATTTTTTATTACAAGTACAGAAGTCTCGTATACATGCATAGCTTCTTTAACAATTAAATTTAAAATATGGGCACAACAATGAATATAAAATAAATCACCACTAACAAGTAATTGTAAAGTTGATTTTAAATGGGTTACAGTTTGATTATAATATGCTGCATTATCTAACCTAATCATAAATATTTTATTTTGTAAAGCTCACTCATATCATACATTTCTTATTTCTACGCCAAGCGAATGACCAATGTATGGAAGTTCAACTAATTTAAATGAAATAAATTTTTTATTTAATTTCCAATCATTATCAATAAAATGTGCAGTGATACATTGATATTCAAAACCATTATTTGACCATAGATCAGATGTTAAACAAACTCTTCCATTCAAATTTGTAAAGATGCCAAATAACTCACTTTTAACATTCTCAAATTGCTTTAAAATCCTGTTTCTAGTAGTATTTCTTGAAAAACTTTGATATTGCGGTGCAAAAATTTCGTGAATCATTTCGGTAAAATCAGGCATTTTCTAGTAATAAAAGGTTGTTCTTTTTTAATAATATAATCAACTACAGAATTTTGTGCACGTATAGAATCATATGAAAATATTTACAAATTACCAGTTGATTATGCCTTTAATTGCATTTGACTTCGAATATGAAGTTGTTGACTTTGTAAATGTTTGTTACCATGCCTTTTTAGATGACTAGTACCCCTTGCAGATGCAAGACTAAGTAAATGTGTAGAATATTTACATTTTGCTTTAAATGTAATTGTACCATCAGGATTATTTATAGATATTTTTTCAAAATATTCCCAAACACTACTACTTCTGCTCCTAAATGATGATCCAACTGTTGGAAAAGGGATATTAGAAGGAAAATCAATAGATTTATGTTGTGTAGTATATGTATCAACATCGATATAAATATTAGGAAATGTAAGTAAAAAAAAACCCAGGGTTTCGCGTGTTTTTCAATTTAAACCATAGAATTTTAATTTCGACAAATTAAACCCTAGAGTTTCATCTGTGTTTCAATTTGGCCTCTCCGTCCATCTCTGTCATTGTAATAATCC
The DNA here is from genome assembly GCA_025200525.1 of Camellia lanceoleosa. Classification (NCBI taxonomy): domain Eukaryota; kingdom Viridiplantae; phylum Streptophyta; class Magnoliopsida; order Ericales; family Theaceae; genus Camellia; species Camellia lanceoleosa. The sequence continues at coordinate 4,097,038 of CM045759.1, read as the reverse complement.
CGACCTCCGATTAATGCTAAATCATGATTAATTATGTCTAATAGTAGATTAGGAGAGATTTGGTGTATTGCATTATTTATGTGTTTCTATCTGTTTGCGACGTAATAATCTGTTCATGTCTTTGACTTTAAACTGCGAATTGAAAGCCGTATCGGCCCCTGATTCCGAAATTGATTAATGTTTTATGCTAGTTAGATTTTATGTGATTTTATGGTAGGTTTAATTAAAAGTTGATTTGGTATGTTTAAATTAGATTAAATAACATTAAATCACACTAGTTTGAATTATTACATAAATGCCATTAGTGGGCCACTTAGGTACCATTGCTTTGAACCCAAATTATACTCATTTCATAACACCTCCTCAGCCATTTCTTAGACCAATTCGAGAGAGAGAGGGAGAGTAGGAGAATTTGAGTTCAACAAGGGAATTAACTTGGAGACTTAGAAGAAATCAAGAAGAATTGCATTTTTGAGCTCCTAGACTTGGAATTCAAGATTTAAGGTAGGAGATTTCCCTTTCAATTGTGCATTTAAGATTAATTCTTGCATGGTTCATGGAAGATTAGAGTTTAAAGTTTAGAATTGGGTTAAAATGTTGAATTGGGTTATAATCCATGCATGCATGTTCATATGATAACATTTTGAAGTGTTTTCATGGAAATTCTTGCATGCAAGACCATATTCTAGTTATAGTCCATGAGTTCATTATGATTTTGAGTTTAATCTTGCATTTGGTTACATTTTTGGAGCATTGAATTCAAATGAACACTTGCATGTTTTGTTCTTTAATATTTCTTGGAAGTTTGTTTGAATTGTGTTCAATTGACTCACCTTTGGGGTTTGATTCTACAAATTGATCTTTGAAACATCTTATACTATGAGTTTACTAGTGTTTTCCAGAAAATGGGCCCAAGAGGTTGAGTTTTGAGGTGTTGAATGCTTGGTTTGAGCTTGGGAGGCAAATTTGAAAATTCCAGAATTTGGCTTCCTCGCTCGAGCGAAGGATTCCACGCTCGAGCGAACATCGTTTGTTCAGAGCTCCGCTCAAGCGAAGGAATGGTGGCTCGAGCGTAAATTGCAAGCTCTCAGGTTTTTGGTGCACGCAGACGTACGCTCGAGCGACGAGACCTACGTTCGAGCGAAGGGTGTCTCTCACGCTCGAGTGAGCATCGAGCGTAAAAATTCAACAACCAGTACTTTTGCATTTTTACAGACCGCTCGAGCGAAGGAGTCTACGCTCGAGCGACCCTTCTGTTTTGACAAGCTCGCTCGAGCGAAGGAAGCTACGCTCGAGTGAGACCCCTATTTTCAACAAATTTTGAAAAATATTTTCCAAGGCATCTTTGCATCCTCATTCCATTCTAGGCATTCCTAGGCCATGTTTAAGACTCTATAGTGAGGATTTAAGGTTAGAAACACATTAAAGACCAACGACGTAAGTTTTGTGTGATTAGAATGTGTGTTTCAAGTGTGTGTCCGTTATGTGTTATGTAGGTCACGTGCCGCGTGTCGTGTGATCAATCTGCTCCGTCTGTCTGTTTCAAGGCCAATAATGAGTAATAATTTAGTAAAGTTATGTTCAACTGTATCTATTTTCTGTGTGATAAAACGAGATCTATTTTCCGAAATGATATGTTCTATACAATGAATGATTGTTCAATTTCTAACATGTATTCGTGACATCCTTAGCATTATATGATATATGTTGGCTCATTATATGATATATGTTGGCTGTTACCCGGTATCGGAGGTTCCTTTATGGAACTTATTTCGTCAAGACTCTGTTACCTGCATCGAGGCCCCGTCACGGGCTCAACTTCTGTTACCTGGATCCGGAGGTTCCTTTATGGAACTGGTTACTCGTAACCTCACATGTATGCGTTCTATTCTGTTTTGTTCTGTTAGTGCTAATGGATGTATCACGTAAACTTAATCATGACTTATGATTTCTATCTATATATATGATTTGGACAAATGATGAATTTGATACAACTCTAAATTGTGATTTCTGAATCAGTACGAACTCATTCATTGAAACCCTTTACTCTATTATTATTCACTGGGCTTTCGCTCACAGTTTATATTATGTATGTAGGTGAGCCGGCACATGACTAGGGCCAGAGTTGACGGCCTTTTGTTCTGTTTTTGTCAGCCATCTGTTGCGTCTCTCGAGGAGGTTTCGGTCGAAGCCTAATGCTATGGCTGTTTCTTTTTGTGTTCATGCTAGTCTCTGTATGTGTTTTGTAAAGACAGGTCTTGGGATGTACACTTTGTAAATATTGTGTATCTGGACTGGCATGTTTATGTATATATATATGTAAGTTTTGAAATGTTCTGTCCCATGTACGTTATCACAGATCATTGGACCTTGCCTATTTTGTACTATTGCTTCCGCAGCCCCTTATTATTTGCTAATCTATTCAGAGGCCTTTGGTAATCCATGGATTACTGGCCGGTTACGGTGCTAAGCCTACAGGGGTGGGTTTGGGTCGTGACAGTCATATTAAACTAACAGAAATCTGGGTAGAATTTCAGATTCAAACCTATATGTTCAAACACTTGTATCTCCCTCGTCGTTGGATTCACCTCATGGCTTAGTTTTCATCCCACTTTTCATACACCTTGTTCCACATCTTTTTACTCGCCGTCGGAGCTCCGAAAGTTGGCCAAAAGTAAGATTTTTCTTTTTGTGGGCAAAATTTTCATATTCAAATTTACATATTCAAGCATTTGTATCTTCCTTATCATAACTCCGTTTCACCCCATTTTCATGTCGTTAGATTCAACTCATGGTCTAATTTTTATTCCACTCGTCATATGCCTTATTTCACCTCTTTTTGCATGTCGTCGAAGCTCCGAAAGTTGGTCAAAAATAAGATTTCGCTCTCTCTCTCTCTCTCTATCTCTTTTGTTTGTTTTTTCTTGCTACTATCACAACATTATTCTTGGTAGTGGAGATGCAATGGATGATGCTTGATTGGAAGCCAAGGCGTCCTAACATGCTCACCAACCCATTTAGTTTTTGATTTTTATGTGTAGTTGTATACCTATCATTACTTGACAATACCGCTACCATTACGACGACTACCACCTCATCTTGTAGATAATGATGATGAAGTAGCAGTAGCGGTAGTAGCAAGCTAGGAGGAAGAGCCGTGGAGAAGTAGGAAGAAGAGAGAGAGAGAGAGTGAGAGAGAATGAGAAAAAGCTTATTTTTGGCCAAATTTCGGAGATTCGACGGCATACAAAAATAGGTGAAACAAGGCATATGAGGGGTAGAATAAAAATTAGGCCATGAGTTGAATCTAATGAAGCAAAAATGAAGTAAAATGAAGGGGATACAAGTGCTTAAATATGTGAATTTGAATCTGAAAGTTTTGCCCAAAGAGAGAAAAATCTTATTTTTAGCCAACTTTCGGAGCTTCGATGGCAAGTAGAAAGATATGGAACAAGGTGTATGAAGAGTGGAATAAAAATTAGGTCATCAGGTGAATCCAATAATATAAAAATGAGGCGAAACAAAGTTACGACGAAAGTTATATAATTGTTTGAATATGTGGGTTTGAATATGAAATTTTGCCCAGATTTTTGTTAGTTTAATATAATGGAGATGGACGGAGGGGCCAGATTGAAACACAAATGAAATTTTAGAGTTTAATTTGTCAAAATTGAAATTCTGGGGTTTAAATTGAAAAACATGCAAAACCCTGGGATTTTTTTTTGTAAGAGCATCAACACTAGTCTCTTCAAATTCTTAGTCAAATTAGAGCTTAAAAGGCTATTTTTCTATTTTAGCTAGTCACATTTTTAGTACCCACTGCATTAAAATCTCTATTTTAACTCAATCCTATTAAAATATTATTTTCTTATTGTATTTGTTATTCTTTCTTTCTTTCTTTTTATTAAATTAATGAGCTGCCAGCCAAACAATTCCTAAAAAAATTTAAAATAAAATAAAAAATTGTCGTTGATTGATTGACAGGCCAGACTTCTAGGCGGACATCCGATAACACCTAACCCGCTTGTTGTATTGATGAACAATCGCTCGCTTCATCAGAGGAGGAACTGTAGCGTTGGCAAAATGAACGAAGGGTATCGCGAGTCTGATGGATCACATATCTGATGCTGATACTCTCTACAATAGCTTCAAAGCCATTGTAGAGAGGTTGATGCTGATGCTCTAATTAACCCTAATTTTAATTATGACTCAAAAAATATGAAATTATATCATTTTCTTTTTTAAGTATAAGGTGCATATGGTATACACCATTTGAAGAGTGTGTATCATAGTATTTCCCATACGTTATAGCATCTCACAAACAAATATTAATTTTTTTTAATAATTATTGAAACATATCAACTTTTTAGAACAAATCATTAGAAGAAAAAAAAAGTGTTACAAGCAAAGTAAATTAAAAAAGTAATCACTAGGGGTGTAAATTTGATACGCGGCTCGTTAACATGACTTAAATTACACATGTAATCAGAAGATTTAGAGTTGATAATTTTTTAACATGAACATGAATATAACAAGATTGGACAATACAAATATTAAATAAGTTATGTTAGGGTTGAGCAGGCATAACCCAAACATAACCCATCTGACCTGTGCAGCTATGACAAAATTCATGTCAATACATGAACAGAAATTTACTATTGACCTGCAGATAGCTCAAATGCAATATGAATATGATAGTCATAGAATTTTAAATGCTTTATTTTTGGCTATTGAATTGTATTTTTGGCTATAAATTATTGTAACAAAAAATGTTGTAACCATGCCACAAACTTTTGTGACATTAACTGCGAAATTGTGAACATTTTGTTATGTTAATTTTTTGTGAGATTACGTATTTTATAATTGATATTATGAAATTTTATGGTAAAATTATACCAATTTATAATAGAGTGCATATGTTGTGCACCCGTAACATAGGGTTTTCCTTCTTTCTATTATAAAGCAATATGCTTTAAATTAAAATAGAAAATTTTAGTAGGAAATTCCTTCCTTTTGTGTACTTGTATCCTAATTAATCTATTAGATATTCTTATATTCTAATAAATCCTATTTTTTTTAAGAATTTGATCCACTAAATTTTAATTCTCATATTTAAAATTTGTTATAAACAATTTTACACTTATAAATATTTGTTTGAATCCTTAACAACTTCACATGCACTGGCGTTTGCTCATGTTGATTATTTTTGACTTTTTATATGTTAAATTTTAAAAATTCATAACTTTTGTTGTACACACACACACACACACACACACACACACATATTTGTTGATGGAATTTATATTTGGGAAAATTATTTATAAGTCCTATTATGGGAACTTATTTAATGTGAAGTCCTGTATAATTTCTTATAGAGTTTCAAGTCCTACGATAAGTTGGAGGTTATGTTTTGTTTGCTTCTGTTGATTTGGACTCCAAGTGGTTGAGGGAATGATGTATGGTTTTTGCTTCTCCAATTGGTGAGATTTGTTGTTGTGTGGTGCCAATTGTTCATGTTTCATTGTCATCTTATCTAATAGGACTTGAAACTTATGAAGCAATTGTTGTATGGTGCCAATTGTTCATGTGTGGTGCCGATTGTTCATGAATTTTTTATGAAGTAATTGTACACACCTGTTAGTGTGCTAACATGAAAATTATTCATATGCATTATCGAATAGGGAAAATTATTTATAAGTCCTATTATGGGAACTTAATGTGAAGTCCTGTATAATTTCTTATAGAGTTTTAATTCCTAAGATAGGAATATGTTCCATAAGGTCCTATGAGTTATAAATAAATGGTATTATTCACTACTAAAAAAAATCCTTTTTGCGATTGCTACAAGCCGTCACAAATAATAAAAAAAGTCGCAAAAGACCTTTTGCGACGGCTCATACGACGGCAAATAGGAGCTGCGAATGTGGGGGTGGCAAATACTTTTTGCGACCGCAAAATAACAATCGCAAACTATTTGCCACTACCTAATCTACTTATGGCGACTAATGTTTTGCCGTCACAAAAAAATTAAAAAATACCTTACAATGTCTTAGCAACCACCTTATTACTGTCGCAAAAAAAAAAAAAAAAAAAAAAACTACAATATTTTAGCAACCTGTGTTCTCATATATATATTCAAATATTATGTACAATAAATGTAAAGTGATATTTACAAAAATTCTAATACTCATGTATTATTTTCCATCACCTCCCTCAACAAAATTATCTTTCTTCAAAAAAAAAAAAAAAAAAAAGAGAATACAAAATATAAACTTTTATACATGCAAAACAAATATCCATCAACCATCTTTAAAAAATATTTATACAAAACACTAATAGATTCAAGTACTCGCAAAAAAAAAAAAAAAAAAAAAAAAAATCTCAATTTAGCTCTCAATATCACCCACTCAATCATATCAACTACTCCCTCAAAACTACCTGCAAAAATATACATCAATATATTAGTTGACTAACTTGGATGTCAAAACGAAAATGGATACAAAGAGCACATTAATTGACTAACTTGGATTGGATGGCAAAACCTTTTCCAACAGGGGTACAAAGAGGTTTAGAATTGTTCTTAGAATCAATACTAGTTTGAAAAGAGTTAATCATTTAATCATCTCACAAAAATATCACAGAAAAATCAAATTGTCACTGCATTTAAGCTTTTGAATGTCCCATTGGTACAAGTAACAATACAGCTGAAATTTGGAGTATTCAAGCTAACACCCAATGGTTAATTGTTGAATTCTAATTCATGGAAAACACTACACAACTTTCCAAGCAGACAACCAATAACTAAACAAACCAAATTTTGTTTGAACGAGTGCCTACAACTACCGAGTAATTTTCAGGGCGTATTTGTCCACAGAGAAGCTAATTTTATTGTTAAGTTTGTATCCTCTTTTATTATCTAACATATTAGGTTCCCTTCTTATCGTAAAATAGTTCCTTTTATGAACTTATTTTTATTTTTTATTTTTCCTTCAATGTAACTTCTTTTCTAATTCAACAAAAAAAGAAGAAAAAAGAAAAGAAAAGATGAGAAGCAGCTATCATCATGATGATCAACCATCAATTAAAAAAGATTTTTTTTATCAGAGCATACCAAGCTGATTAGGCAACATCTAGTCTTTCCTAATGGAAACTTTATATATTGACATATACTCTGTTAGTAGAATTCAAATCTGACCTTCAAGAATTGAAATTTTCAGAACAACCACGTACTATAATAAAAAATAGGCAAATAAAGATGAATGAAACTTGTCCAACATCATATAATGTTGAATTCAAGCTACTCTTAAGTACAAAAAGAAAATAGAAACCAACTTTTTTCACGAAGGTAAAAATTAAAAAGAAAAGTAATATCCAAAAGAACCAGAGATATAGAAATTCAAAGTTTCCATAAAGTTCTTGAAGATAGGTAACTGAAGAGAACAATGCACTTACAGGAGTAAAAAGAGCCTTAGGAGCCTGGAATCATTCAGTGCCAACTTTGATGACCCTTCCATCTAGCAGCTGATTAAATAAACTTTTCTTAATAAATTAACAAAAAATACGTACAAATTTTAATACGGAAAAGTATAACCTATGTCACAATCATAGTCACACCATGCCCAAAAGGAAAGTAAGTTGAACAGTTCCTAGAAGATTCTCTATAATTACACAGATAGATAAGAGAATAAACTTACAGTATAATTCTTAACAAGGATGGTAGTCTTAACTCCCAATTGATATTTCCTTTTGTAATCATAACTGTAGGAAAACAAATCTAATAAATTGTAATGAAACAAATCCCAAAAAAGCATACCAAACTATAATGCTATTTCTTCACCTTAAGTAGCAAAGGTTCTCTTTGATATCCTTATCAGTCTCAAAGTCAGCAGTGCTATTCTTAAAGTGCTTAAGTAGCAAAAGCTTTAAGGCAAAAGCAATTAACCCAACCTCCTTTGGGTAGTCACAGAGCTATTCTTAAAGTGCTTCATACCAATTGGGGCCATGGTTAAAATAATTCTCAAGAAAACAAGAGGTTAATATCATCATGTCCATATTCAATACAACTTTACATGGAACAACATAAAAAAATTTGAAAATATTCACCAAAAACTTGTTTCGCTTCTTACTCTGAAGCCACAAACTGCCAGAAAAAGTGAACTTCCCCAAATGTGAAGGGTTGAAACCCAATCAATATGTGAATGAAAACTAAAAATATCCTGAAAGGTGAGCCGAATAGAGAATGAATTGAGAATCACCCACCATCCTGAAATATTGGGCTCTCCTTTTACCTGCCAGAAATCAGTAATCAAGCTGCATTCTAACCAAAACACCCAAAAAAAAAAAAAAAAAAAAAAAATAGCACTACCAGCAAGAGGGAGAGAAAAATAATTACATATACAATAACATACCAAAACTTTAGCACTTCCAAAATCGCATAGTTTAAGTTGGTGGGTATGAGGATTTACCTACCCAAAAAAATCAAGTTCTTAGCTGCAAATGTTATTGATGTGGTGCGAGAAATGGCATATAAGGAATAGGCATGGGCGCTGATATTTATAACTTAGAAGTACATTGATGTACACAAAATTCCGAACAGAAAAATGCAGACATAGTTAATTCAAAATTTGCTGCAAATTTCAACATGAGATTAGGCATGCTATTTAGAAGATGACATAAGGCCCCCCTGAACATCACTTCAAAATTAAGAAGTGATCTTCTCTCCTTTCTTTCTTATGTCAAGTTGTAAACAACAAATTTGAAATAAGTATGTGTATAGTTTCTCTGTTAATTGTTATCTTAAGGCAGCAAATCACTGTAACAAAGTACCTAAGTCAGTACATCTAGAGATGAGAAAACTGACGGAGATGCTTGAAGCACCCAATCCATCACCTTAAATTAAATCCCAAAGGACTCTGCAAAGCAGTGAGCTTAAGTGGAAATTAGACAACACTAGAGTTGGATCACTACATTTAATTTCAAGCCTAGCAATTCCTTAAGTTGAGTAAGTGCAGCCTGAGAATTACACAAAACTAATTAATCAAATTAGTAACAAGAAAATAAACACACATCTTTGCATACCAAAAGATTTTGAGGCTTAATGTCCCGGTGACAAACTCCAATAGTGTGATGAATGTAAGACAAAGCCTTGAAGATCTGCCAAATATCAGCAACATATCATGGTGAATTCTTGCCAGGATTTTTATTTTGAAGGCAGATTCATTTGCTGGTATTGTCAATCATGCATCACTTTGGAGTACTATTTGGTATTTGGGAAGAAAAAATGGAAAGATCAATCATGAGTTCAACAATCACTACACTAATTAATTTAATGAAAATAGACAAAACTAATTGGGCTGAAGTTATGAAACAATAATGTAGTTAACCCGACACTAGATCAATCATGAGTTCAATAACATGCACAAGATGACAACACTGTAATCCTGAAAATTAATAAAAAGCTTCATCGAATCTTCAAGTAGATTATATAAGACTTACAGAATAATAGATGGATATCCAGTGGGTTGGATAATGAAGGAGGGATGAGGTGGCATCTGCAGCCAAAATAGGAGAAAGAAAACAGCAAGTGAGAATTAGTGTTATGTTGTTGTTATCTTTGAATGAATATACATATACTATGACATATAATAAATACACAAATGCTCCATTGCCATTCTAATAATTCAAAAAATAAAATAAAATAACATAAAGGAAAATCAATTTATAAAAAATCCAACTCTTATTCAAAACAGGGAATTAATAATATCAAGACAAATTGAAAAAAATCCACGGCAGCATTTAGGCAGACACATAAAAAATTAATCCGACTTGCTTTTAGGCAAACACATATGCATGCATATTTTTTGTTATGTTTTTTCTTTATAAATCTTGATTTTAACCTTTGAGTTTCGCTTGGTCACAATACTATAGCTCAAAGTCTCTTGTTCATTCTCAACCTCCTCTTTTTACCTCTGCTATACCTAGCAATTTCTTACACACAAACAAAAACTTGACAAATAATTTGGTCCCTTGCTATTCATTTTGAGATTGAGATGTTTATACAACAAGCCTATGAATTCACAGAGGAACAAATAATTTGTTTCTTATTTCTGATGGGCGAAAACTCACTATTGAGCACAATAATTCACAGAGGAACAAATGCCTTCATATTCCATCATGGTCATAGAAGTCCAGAGATAAACCAAAAAAATAATTTATTGAACAACTACCACATGAGGACATGACTATCAATTAGCAAGGATTCGCTCAGTTTCAACTTGAGAAGAGAGAGAGGTAGGTACGTGATAAATAAAGCAAATTCTATATATATGGTCAAATTCAACTAAATGACATAGTAATAACATAGTAAATGACCACCGATAAAGAGAGGAAAAAATCAATTCAGAATGTTGAATATCACTAACAACCAGTGCAATAAATACGTAAATCCAAACATAAAATATGTCCCTCTATGGAAACAAAAATAGGCAATATATATATATATATATATATAAAATCAACAATAATGGAAACAAAAATAGACAAAATATATATATTTAGTTCAATGCATGCAGAATGTAGATAAGATAACAGAATTAGATTTTTTCACTTAAGTGAATCACAACATTCAAACATTATCTAATTATTACAGACATAAGAATATTATTAAAGGCATGGTTCCAAATTTTAATCATTCTTCATCATGATGGCTGTATTTTCTTGATTATTCTAGTCTATATATTTCCATTTTCTTAACTTAGAACTTGAACTCAAAGTCTGCAAACCTAAGGATGCACAGAGAGATCATAAATGATCCAAAATCATAGATAGAATATGAGAAAGCTAGATAAGTATAGAGAGATTGATGCAACCAAATATAAATATTCAAAATCACATTTTTCATTTTTTTCCTTCAATTTCTGAGTAAGCAAACAAATTAATACAGAGATTGAAACAACAAATATAAAAAAAACAGCAAACAAATCCAGAAATAAGTCCAACATATCATCACAAACTTCCACGCAATCACATATAATACGTACCAAATCACTCAAAAATCTATACATAGGTATTTGAAATACAAATAAATAAGAGAAGAATTGAATTAAATCAAAGCGATTCAATCAATTAGCAAGACTTCAAACTCATTCAAATTGATTTCATACATAGGGCCAGAGTATAATACCCTGAGACTAGGCGAGTAGATGGTAATCGACGCGAGTCATATCACGATCGACACAGAGCATCACATAGAGAGTGTAAACTATTCCAGGAATGTAACCTAAGATCATCAATACCAAGCATGTGAAGAACTCTACCTGCAATCCACAGTATATATACATCTATAAATATACAAATATGTATGTATATATAGAGAGAGAAAGGAGAGAGAGAGAGAGAGAGAGAGAGAGAGAGAGAGATTCATACCACTAGAGTTACGACCATGGCGAGCAAAGAGAGCGAGAGAGACAGAGAGTCCAAGAGAGCTAGAGAGACCTCTCTGTTTATCAATGTCATGAAAATGACAGTGAAAGGGGCTTAGGGCATAGGTGTAACAAAAGGGCAAAATAAATTGGGATCGATGAAGGGAATAAAAAATAGGGGTAGAGTACGCCTTTTGCCACCGATCATTTCCAAAAATGTTTTCTTTTTGCGACGGCAAAATAGTGGGTCGCAAAAAATTAGACACAAAAAGTCACTTTTTTAGTAGTGATTGTACCATTATACCCCTTATCATTTAGCATATTATGTTTTTGAAGGCTTTTAGGAAAGCGGATTGTGTAGGCTACGTCCGTGGGCATGAATGTTGTCTTGATTGCAGATTTCGATGGATTTTGAAAATGTTGCTTGTTTGGATGAGGGTATAGCCAATACTGTCGTCAAGATTGGAGGTTGTGTTTTGTTTGCTTCTGCTAATTTGGATTGCAAGTGGTTGAGGGAAGGAGGTATGGTTTTTGCTTCTTCAATTGGTGAGATTTGTTGTTGTGTAGTGCTGATTGTTCATGTTTCACTGTCATCTTATCTGATATGGGTTTGACAATCTATTACAGCCATCCATTGACACACTTTCATTAGCATCCAATGACGTTACACTTAGGTTGTAATGTTAACCCACATCCACAACATTGTTATGTCTTTTGTGTGTTACGTTCGGTTGTATTTGTCTTTGAATGTGTGTTATGTTGTTGTCATATTCAGTGTTTACATACGTGTCACATTATATTGCGCAAAATTACTGGGTTTTTAATTTTTTAATTGAATGTTGGTTGAACACTGTCGTATGATGTTGAAGTTACGGTGGGTTGGGGGTGATGGTGGTTCAATACATGGGTTGGGTTGGGATGGTATATTTTACATTTAGGAGGTTACATTATTCATAATTCAATGGTGGAATATTAGAATGTTACATTGGGTTTGGGATGAGAAGCATATGGAAATTTTATGGTGGGTTTGAGATGTTACATGTTATATTTACATTGGGTTTGAGATAAGAAGCATATAAGAATGTCACATTGGGTTTGGGATGTTACATATTACATTTATGTTTTGAATTTTAAATTTCCAATCATATAGATATGATCACAATCTATGGTAACATTAGACTTCCTATATATGGTATTGCTATTAATCAAGTTGTTTTGAATTTCAAAAGCGTATGGGAATGTCACATTGGGTTTGGGGTGTTACATGTTACATGTTACATTTTCAATTTCAAATTTCTAACCATATAGATATGATCATAATCTATGGTAACATTGAATTTCACATATATGGTATTGTCATTGATTATGTTATTTTGAATTTCAAATTTCTAACCATATAGATATAATCACAATCTATAGTAATATTGGATTTCCATATATGATATTATCATTAATCATGTTATTAATTAATTAAAATTGAGGATAGATGTGTCCACAAGAAAATCACAGCATCTATTAGGTTATAAGTTTTTTCATAGGATTATATCTTATATAAGTCTTCCAACTTGGACTTACAAATAATTTACCCTTTATATTTTTGAAGCCTAATTAACGAAATCTATTAAATAAGATCTCGCTTGAATATGTAATTTTGTAAAAATATATAAATAAATAAATTTGATAGTGCGAATGCCACATTAAAATTATATCATTAATGTGAGATGATTTTGCACATTCAATTTATCATTTGTTCATATTCGATTTTGATATTAGTCTATATTATATTAATTGGCCTTGTAAATGTTAACATACTCCATATTCAAAGTACCATCTACATTCATATCACAATGACAACTTACAATATGAATGTTGAAAATACCATGACAAGAAAAATGTTCATGGATTCCATGATGTGAATATTTATAAAATCATAAATAAAAGACAATGAGGATATTCACATGATCACGATGAGGTAAATGTCAATGAATTCCATGATGTAAACATGTGCAGAACTCATAATGCACAATGTGAATATTTAAAAAATCATGATTAACACATAATGAAAATGTGTACAAAATAAGCTAATGAAACGCTAAACATCATATTTAATATGATATGAAGATCAACAATCTAAAATGTTTTACAAAGACAGACACATGCTGTGTATTTCACATTGCTACACATTCACACCTTACCAAAATTCCACCTATGGTGTTTGATGTTTTCACAATTGAAACAGAAATTTCAAAATAAAAACCATATGATCATTCACGATATGATATTTCATATTCGGTCTTTGTAAGTTATTGCAGATTTGGCAATTAAGGTTTCAACAGAACAAACACACAAAAATCAAATTGACTTATGCATAGTACCCATTTCTAACTACTTGAAATAATCGATGAGTCGATGTGAATATTCGGGCGAGGTCGGTTTCTTGTTTTTGGTCGCTCAGGCGACTAAGTCTTCGCTCGAGCGAGTCTGTTGTTTATCAGAACGCAGCAGCAGGTTAAACATCACTTTTTCATCCCCTTTTCTTTTTGAAACCCTAGATACGAGACTCTCTCTCTCTAAACTCACCTTCTCTCTAGATTTTCATCTCCCTCTAGTGTGAATCCATCCTAGGCTCTTTGTAAGAAAGATAGAGGGTGGCTTGGGCTTCGTTCTAACATAAAGAATAGTAGATTTGGAGCACTTTGATTCCGGATCATCTACTCCATTTGAGTTCTCCGTTTGAGGTAGGGATTCTCCTTGTTTCTTTTCAATACTTCATCTATAGATAGACATGTGGTAGTTTTTGTATTGCATAAAAACATTATATCATGTTGGATTTGTTAAAAATCATGAGGTTGAACCTTGGGTTGGTTGTTGGATTTGGGTTTATTATCATTAGTTATGGTTTAGGCTAATTGGGGTATTAATTAGCATGTTGTTGTTGAAAGGAGAGGAAACCCTAATTTTTATTTGATTTAATAAATTAATAGAGGGGTCTTGATCATTGGGCAAGTACTTATGTATTTTGGGTCTTAATTGTGATCATTATTGTTTGTTGTTGATAATTGAACCTTTTAGGTCAATATTGAGAAAGAGGGAGGAAAACCCTAATTTAATGATTATGACTTAATTTGCATAATTAAATTGGAATGGCTTTGAAAAGAATGTAGTAGATTAAGATGAGTTATGGCCTTATTGTCCATGGAATTGAATTTGTGAAAACAAAAGGTATGAGAATCGGATTGTTGTAATTTGAGTGTTGAATACACACATGTGGGGGTTGTATCTTTAACTACCATGTCAATGTTGTTATTGGGTTTGTGATCTCATGTTAACTGAGTCTTTTAATAGATGTACTAAATACCTGCATCTAGAGGTTTTGTCCTTGGTCATCGGTGGAGAATGACACGGTTGCGTTAGATTGTCGTGTATAAATTACACCATTGTTGATTGAACATCGTATGTGATGAAATGTTGAGATACATTATATATGTATACTTGTTAGGGAGGAGAGAGGGGTTGTACTCCAGTGTGTGTGAGAAGATAGGGGATGGACTCCACACACCTATGTGTTCATATATCTTAACACATTGTTTGTGTCCTGATGGTTTATGTGTTTGTTTTACACATGTTGGTTATGCCTTGTGGTATTGTAGTTGTTGGTGTGATATCTCATACCGATAATCGAGGTACCGTTATTCTTCCTAGCTACCGAGAACTCAGATCGCCGATAATCTAAGGTACCACACCCTTCCAGCTAGCGCCTGGTAAAATGGTATGTTGTTATGAGAAGTGTATCTTTGGCTTACTACGCACCTAGCTAGTAGAGCAAAGTTTTGTTGTTATTGTTTCAATGTATCTGAAAACATTGTGGATTGTGTTGGTTACAGTTTTGGAGGGCCGAGTTGCCTCATTGGTTTATCTTATGCGTGTAGTTGAGTTGTTATCTCCCTTTAGAAAGGTATGCATGTATAGTTATGATAGATTTGGGATTGAACCGAAATGGCTTTTGTCTTTTGGAAGTGTAAAGAAAATCAAACATTTTAGAAATATGTTTTGAAAAGGC
Source organism: Camellia lanceoleosa (assembly GCA_025200525.1). Classification (NCBI taxonomy): domain Eukaryota; kingdom Viridiplantae; phylum Streptophyta; class Magnoliopsida; order Ericales; family Theaceae; genus Camellia; species Camellia lanceoleosa. The sequence continues at coordinate 4,081,558 of CM045759.1, read as the reverse complement.
ACATCTGTTGTATGTGTGGAAGATGGAAGAGAGTAATGGGCTTAGTGAACCTATTTTCCTAAGTAATTGTTAATGTTATAAAAGATTGGGAACGGGGGTTAATGAAAGGAAAGGAAAGATGAATTGTTTATAGCGTCGAATGACATGGTTGTTTTCGAGAAAAGTTCATATATATATATATTTTGTAAAAACTGTCACATTACTATTCTAGTATGAGAATGAGTGTTCATGATCATAGCTATCTGTAATGTTGTTATTGTTGAGGATCATGTTGAGATCCCTACTGGACTATATGTTCATCCCACGTTGTTAAATTTTTTTTCAGGTGTTTAGCAGGATGTGCTACAAGATTTGGATCTTCTTATTTGTTGGCCACGGGGCCTCTTTGTTGTAGGCGGAATGCCATATAAAATAAAGGGTTGCACCCTTCATTTGATTATTTATTGTTGTACGTCTGAGGGCAATTTATTTAGAATGCTCATGTTGTATTTAATTTTCATTCGAATGAGAGAATTGTTGTTCATTACTTTTAATTGAACATTTGAGTTTATTTCCGCATGTTATCTCTGAAATTGAATTAAGTTAAGGAACTTGGTAATGACTTCGAGTAAATAAAAGTGGGTTGTGACAACTTGGTATAAGAGCTACCGGGTTTGAATACCTTGAGCTCGTGGGACGTGATTTTTATCACAGTGGGTTTACTACGTATAGTGAGGACGTCGCATATAGATATCATGAAAGTTAGGACTTATGTGTTGCATTTATGTGAGTATGGGATTCAGTCTCCTGGATAGTATTCATAACCGGTGAACTTGCTTTGAGGTCCTTTTGGAAACGCGCTTGATCAACGTGGTTTCTGATAGGAATTCCTTGGGAGTTCCGGGATGAGTGGCTATCTTTGTGGACTTGATTCGATTATGTGTTTACATGTTTAGATGTTTATATGAATAGAGATGTAAATTTTGAGACTAAGTGTGTATTGTGACCTATTGGTGGTAAAGTGTGCCTCGGAGAAGGTTATTGTGTTATGCACTAAGTGTAACTTACTTTTGTGCTTTATAGGATGTCTACACGAGGGAGTAGAGGACGGTTGAATGGTAGAAGTGTCGGTAGGGGCACAGCAATTCCCTTAGCACCCGTCGTTGCAGCATCGGCTGTCGACGAGGATGTCGCACATGAGATTGTGAGAGTAGTACAAGACGCCCTAGCTCGCACTGAGGGCGGCAGCGGACATGCTCTCAAACTTACTAAGGAGCTTTTCCGCTCCGGCCCACCAGAGTTTGTGGGGGATGCTAAACCGTTGGAGGCAGAGAGTTGGTTAGAGCAGATTACCAAGACTCTTGATATGCTCAGAGTCGAAGATGAGGAGTTGAGGGTCTCTTTGGCGACTTTTCAATTGAAAGGTGATGCAAGTTATTGGTGGAAGTATGCTAAGAATACTGTAGCTAGCACGTGGGTTGCTTTTACCGGGGCCTTTTGGGCCAAGTATTTCCCTCCTTCCGCTCGGGAAAGATTGAGGGATCAGTTTTTGGAGTTGCGTCAGGATGATACTCCTGTGGCACAGTTTGAGATGCGGTTTACTAGTTTGTCGAGGTTTGCTCCAGAGTTGGTGGCAACAGAGGAGCGTCGTTGTTATGAGTTTGAAAAGCGATTGTGTTTTGATATTCGGGAGAAGGTAGCTAGATCCTTTTTGAAGGACTATTATAATTTAGTCGAGGCAGCGGCCCATGTGGAGGCCATGGTTGCTAGTGATGATAGGGTTAGGGAGGAGACCATCTCGGTAAGTCCTACGGTTCCTAAGCACTCTAGGCTCAGTAAAGGGTGGAGGCGGAAACATGCTCAGTCAGGGGCTGGTTCCTTTTCTTCGCCAGGGGTTTCAGACCCTTCTGTTGGGAGTTCCGGGGAGGTGCAGATTTCAGATCAGTCTCAGAGTAGGGGGTCTGGTGGCTGTTTTGTTTGTGGTCAGCTGGGCCATGGTAGACGTTTTTGTCCTTTGCGTGTAAATTCTTTGGGTGTTTCAAAACCTAGTCAGACTTAGTCGTACCCGTCCAGTCGAGGACGTTATCGGTACCAGAAACGGGCAAGCCAGGCTTCGAGAGCCTCGTGAGGGGCGACTTATTAGCTAGCCCTGTAGTGTTACCTTGGAGAGGGACTTTTTGTAACAAGCCCGCGAGGGACCTCGCTACAGTTCGGACTCGATTTTGTCGCGGTTCCAAATCTTGAACCAAAGAGTCCAAATCCGGCAAATCGTTTTTGAGAAAAACAGATTTTTTTGAAAGAAGTGCCAAACATGGACTGCTTTGCCAGATAACAGAGTCGCCACCTAAATATTTTTTAAAATGGGAAATTTAGGAAACCCTAACTCGGTGCCAAAGGCCACGTGTCCGTCATCACCAAAGTTGGCTCGGGAACTTGGGTACGATTGGGGAAGGTCACATCGTGAGCACCCCCGCTCGCCCGGTCAAAGACCGGCCTCTACTAACCATGATATCTGTTTTTGAAAACTTTGTGAGTTCTTATTCTGATTATTAGCCTAGGTTACTATGTGATGCTCGTAGCAAACAAGTATAGACTGGGCCGTCTGAATTGGAACAAAACATTTCATGTTTGTTTGTTTGAAAATGGTATGATGGTGCTACCCTCAGGTAGGCTAAAATGCGGATTTGCCACCCTCGGGTGGGCTTAGAAAACAGTGATGTTGCCACTATCTAGTGGGCTTAAAACAAACAGTCAATGCATTGTCCCAATGCAGATAACTCAACATCCACCCACAGGCATTCAAGGCAGTTATATCACATAAGCAGTTAGCCTCATGGTAAGCATGCAATCATGGCAACACTCACACGCATGCAAGTATGCTAAAGCATAACAACTCACCAAGTACTCCAAGCCAAAACAGAAAACTGATTAGAAATCATGCATGATCCTAAGTATACTGTAATGCCTAATGCAACACATGCATAAATGCAATTATAGCAGGCTCGGCTATTCTAAACATGGCATATGATGATGCTACAGCTAACATGTATTCAATTTGGAATTGAAATACAGATGCAGTTTGTATGATGCGCCGAGCCCGGTGCATGCAAAACAGATGAATGATGCAAACATGCTGTCATGCTGTATGCTAATTGAAATATGCCCTATATCTAACCATTGTAAGCGGGTAAATAAAAGGGAGAAAGAAATGGGGGTTGGAAGACATACATCACACTCACACACCCTTATTACAATTGTGCCCTCGCGCAGAGGGTCCGAATAAATAATAATACAGTCCGAAAATGAAAGAATAATACAGATTTCTAATTAATGTACAGATTAAACTAAGAAAGTCAGAATCGCACAGCCGTGGACCGCCTTTGCTTCGATGGATGACGTATGTTGGGCTGCTCGCGAAATCCTTTGAATGCCCCGATTAGCCTCTATTTGCGATTCTCGAAATGCGCCACGGACTCAAAAGTTGTTGATCCTCGATTTTCTCAGAATAGAGAGCAGAAAAAGGGCATAGCAATGTATTTTCACAAATATATGCATGCCTCGATCCTCGTGCCACCAATCACGCATACCGATGCATGATGGCCGAGGAACCAGATTGCACAACTCAGTATAGGGATGAATGCTACAACAAAACTTAACTCCATCATGGGTAATCCGGAGTGTCGGTGACTTGGGGAAGTGAGGCCCGTTCCATTACTCGGAGTACAAAACGCTACTGCTTCCCGTGCAATATGCATGATATGCATGAAATGCAACTAATATGCAACCTAGCATACGCAATGCTATGAAAATGAGATGTCTCGAAAGATGTGCCCACGGGCACGCAAATCGAGGAAATGTATGAATGTAATCTAAGATACAACCTAGTATGTACTATGCTGTGAAAATGAGATGAAAGTGATATGCCTCGAAAAGCGTGCACGCGGGCCCGCAAACCAAGGCGATGGCATGAAATGCAAATCGGACAAAAAGAGTGCCTCGAAATGCGTGCACACGGGCACGCAAACCGAGATGATGATGTGAAGGGTAAATCGGATAAAACTGAAGTGCCTCGAAACGCGTGCCCACAGGCACGCAAACCGAGGCGATGATGTGAAATACAAATCAGATAAAACCGAAGTGCCTCGAAATCGTGCACGCAAACCGAGGGCGATAAAATGAGAAAATCGAGATTAACCGGCAAACGTGCCTCGACGTGCACGCAAACCGAGGCGATGATGAAATGCAAAAATCGGATACAACCGAAGTGCTTCGAAACGCGCACCCACGGGCACGCAAACCGAGGCGATCATAAAATGAGAAAATCGGATACAACCGGCAGTGCCAAACGCGTACCAAGCGCAAAACCGAGGCGATGATGAAACGAGAAAATCGGATACAACCGAAGTGCCTCGAAACGCGCCCCCACAGGCGCGCAAACCGAGGCGATGATGAAATGGGATGAAATGGCATACGGAATGCAAATTGGGCTTACGCCAACATGAGAGGGCCTCAACCACACTCACATAGGCTGCCGTCGGATAAAACGGAGGTGCCTCGAAATGCGTGCCCACAGGCACGCAAACCGAGGCCATGCATTAAGGCATAAAATGACATGGGAAATGATATGCAAGCATGCAAACCAAATTTCAGTCACTAAATGAAGGGGAAAACAGCCCCGAAATGATGTGAAACGACAATCAACGCACGAAATCATCCCGAAATGCAATTCTAAGTGCCCGAAATGGCCTACGGCTATGCTATATATGCAAATTAACACACGACAGAAAAAACAGTAGTAAGGCAGTCCCAAATAGGCATTTTTTCAGTACAAAACATGGCCAAATTATGATCACAAGTATGGCAACATTAGCATGCAAAACTAGTGGCCAAAAGAGAAGTATTGAGAGAGGTAGTGTATAGAAAATTCAAATGAAAAAACTTTCTTCTACAATACTGAAGAGGGCCCAAAAATAAGCATATATTTAGTTTATGGATGCCCCAAAATCAATATACAAACATGCTAATAATTCCATTCAAAATGGAGCTCAAAAGAGGTTATAACAAGAGACATGCAAAGCATACACCAAACAACAAAACTTTCTTCATGAAACATGTAGAGGGGGTCAAAATAAGACCCCTTTCAGTTCTGACCAAGAGTTAAAACCAAAAGCACAAAAGGCTACAAATCATGCAAGAATTAGGGCCTAGAGTGGATTTCAAAGGGAGGTGGTATGTAGAATGGCCAAACAAGGTTGATCCCTTCTACAATGTTGTAGAGGGGCTCAAGATAAGCACAAAACCAGTAGGGGTCGGAGCCCCAAAAACAAATGCAAATAGGCTAAAAATAGCATGCAAGATTATGACATACAAGCTAGATATTGAAACAAGTGTATCAAGGAGACACCAAATGAAGTTGAGCCCTTCTACAAAGTTGTAGAGGGGCTCAAAATAAGCCTAAAACCAGTAGGGGTCAAGGCCCAAAAACTGAAAGGAAATAGGGTAAAAAAAGGAAGCAAAATTATGCTACAAAAAGAGATTTGAAGACTTACCCTTGAAGATCCAATTGTTGCTACCTCTTGGCCTGAATTTGGTGCTTCTTAGCCACTGGAGAACACTTCCTTGCTGCTGGAATGGTAGTGGGGATGGTGGAGCTAAGGGTTGATGAAGGAATTGGCTTTGACACTTGAAGCTTTTTTGAGTTTTTTAGCTATGGAAATAGAGGATTTGGGAGAGGTGTTCTTGAGAGCAAATTTTCTAACCTAGGCAAAGGAGTCTGTCCCTTTTTAAATAAGGGAGAAAAGGTGTAAAAGGAGGAGAAGCATCCAAGCTTTCTCCCAAAATATCCAGGATGGGGTGATATTTCAAAGAAAATATCCTGACAACAGATCGAAATGAAGCAAGAAGTGGCTGGCCAGTGGTTTTGCCAAGGTGGCCGGCCACCCCACCTGGTCGGCCAGCCACCCAGCATGGCCGGCCGGCCATGGTCAAAAAAATGGACAACAAATTTTCTGGCCGACCATTATGGATTGGTGTCCTCCCAAGTGTGTAGAATAAGGTCCCTGTGGTCGAATCTGCAACTCAAGGCGAGTCACAACATAGAGCTTGAAGGAGAGGCTCAAAAATGAACTGCACAATTGCTGGCCGACCACCAACTTTTAGGGTCCTCCCAGATGTGTGCAACAAGGTTCCAAGGTCGGAAATTGGCAACACTGAAGCAGGAGCCACAACATAGAGCTTGAAGGAGAGGCTCAAAAATGAAACTTTGAATTTCTGGCCGACCATACATTTTTAGGGTCCTCCCATGTCCCCTGATCACAGATATGTGGCTTTGGTTGGAAGAAAATACCCCCAGGGTGTTCAACATTGGCCCGGAAGTGAGAAAAACGGGCTCCGGAGGAGCGAAACTGATTATCTGGGATAATTGCTGGCCTCCCACCCCCCAGTGATCTTCCTAGTGTTGAAACAGAGGTACCTGCCAAATTTGAACAAAAAGTAATGAGAAATGAACGCTCGGGGCCAAAACCGAGCAATAGGATCAAAATGGGCCGCAGTGCCGAAGTGGCATACGGCAATAAGTGGGTATCTGCAACTCCAGTGTCCCTCGGAATGACAAAACAGAGGTTCCTGCCAAAAATCAGAGAAAACTGATGCAAAATGAATGCTCGGGGCCCAAACCGCGCGATTCGAGGCACCGAAAGTGGCATACGGCCACGAAGTGGGCATCAGAGGCCCCAGTGTTCCTCGGAACTATAAAACAGAGGTGCAAGCCAAAAACCGGAGAACTCGGAGATGGTTGGGCGGTCCCGAGCCGAGGCACACGGCCTGACGATCCCGAAAACCGGGAACCGGGCTCCGAAATGGGCAAAATGGCCTACGGCCACGAAAAGTAGCTCACGGCCACCGGGAGATAATCTACAGGACCACTCCCTTCCCTCAGGAAAGAAAACAGAGAAAACCGAGCCTGGTTCGCAAACCGAGACAAGGTAGAGAAGAAAGTTCGGAAGTCCGGAGGCAGGCGACGGCGCAACTCGAGACTTCGAACGAGCTGATATGCAACATTACCGAGCGCCAATCGGTGACGCTCGAGTCTCACGGTCGGTCAAAAATGGGTGTCTCTGTTGCCTCTTTGTGAGAACTTAAGTCAAGAAGTGACGAGAGTGAATGTCAAAGCCTAGAGACGACCCATTTTTGACAAGGCCGAAGACTTAGACAATCATACAAGACAAACAGAAACGCGTGCCCGCAGGCGTGAAGGGGCAACATGCAAAAGAGAGGCACGGAGCCAGATGATCATGCAAGTGCAACAAGCTGTAATGAAGCAAGTATTGACAAATAGATGCAACGGTTTTAAGCAAGAATGCAAAGCAACAACTACATTTCATGCAGTTAAGAATGCGGAGAATCATTTAATTCTCGTCGCGTCTCACACGGAGAAGATACGATACTGGCTGATTAAATGCAGTCGCTTGACCTCAAATGAACCGTACATACAATATCGTGCTTGCGAAAATAGAGAAATTCAACAAGAACAATATGCTAACAACATATATTCAATGTGATTCCTATGATTCCAAAAGTTTGACACACACAGTGTCGGTGAACGAATGCAACACAACGCGAGAAAAGATAATGCGTGTCAACGCGTGTTCAAGCATAGAAGTATTGTACACCAAGAAATCATGCATGACAATGCAAAACATTCATGAGAATGCAAATTATGAGCCAAACAATGTAAAACGAGCACAAATCAGGATGCCCATTTGACATGAAATGACGAGCCGAAAACGCAAGATTTCGGGCGTGGCGACTCAATCATGACCTCGATTCACCTCTCGGAGAGGTCACAACATGTTTAAAAAGGATACACTCTGATTTTGATGAATAATGACGAGACACATGTCAGAAATTGCAGTTAAAGTTCCAGTGGAGCGATTCGCCGAAGAAGTGCACTTTTCTTCAACTTTTTCGTCTCGAACTCCGATCTTCCTCAAAATTTGCAGAGAGGTAGGGAGGGGGGAGCATGGTCGGCCAGCCCATTGCCCTAGGAGAGGCCATCGGCCAGGGGCAAAAAGTGGGTGGCCGGCCAGCCAGGTTAGGTGGTCGGCCGACCACTGCCCAAAAGCAGGGGCATTTTGGTCATTTTGGCATTTTCTATATATATGCTTGCCCATTGCCTCCGAAATCACAACCCAAGTGTGGAATTCTCCTCTTGCTCTCTAAGCCATTTTCTTTCAGATTCTGCATTTTATACACGCCGCCTCCCACGCAAGTTGTTTTTGCGAAATCTTTCAGATTTAAGCACTTTGAAGCGACTAAATTTTGACTTCGGGGCTTCTCTTCTCATTTTCACCACTTGAGGTAATTTTGTTCCATTATTTGGAAAATTTTCCCGAGAGTTGACTTTTGTTGACTTTTCATTTCCCGAGGGTTGACTTTTGTTGACTTTTTCCAATTTTGGCTCATTTTGCTCATTTTTGCTCCTCTTTGCAGATTTCTTGCAATGGCGGGTCATTTTCCATTCGGTGGAGGTCCTCCAGGTGCCGGGGATGATTTTGATCTCATGACACTGCCCCCGAGGGTCCGCCCTTTCATTCCCGATCGTTATGCTCCAGCGGTGCATAGGCTTCCGCGAGCCACTTTTCGTCATTTCACCGAATTCAACGATCGAGCACCCGGGGATCTTCTTCTACGAGAGCCGGAGCAGCACCTCTCCTACGATGCAGAGGTATTTCACTTTATTCTCTGTATTTCTCGTGCATTTCATACTCCTGCCATGCTTAGACACACAGTTTAACTTTCGACATGATACTTGCATCCTGAGTATGTAACTTAAACACCTGAATTTCATGAACACCTGGCATATTTGAATAATTGTGAACGCACAGTGCACATTAGTTAGAAATTGAACACACAAATTTCAAACGCGTTGATTCACCAAGACACAACTGAAGTCGAAAATGAGCACACAAAGACATAATCGACTAAGAGTAGAACACATACCTCAAACTCAGATTTTACGAACACGCGACCTTTTGAAGCGAACACACAGCCCACTGATTTGAGAGTAGAACACACAGTCCCAAACTTGAAGCGAACACACAACCCACTGATTAGAAGTAGAACACACAGTCCACTGATTAGAAGTAGAACACACAGTTCCAAACTTGAAGTGAACACACAGTCCCAAACTTGAAGCGAACACACAGTCCACTGATTAGAAGTAGAACACACAGTCCCAAACTTGAAGCGAACACACAGCCCACTGATTAGAAGTAGAACACACAGTTCCAAACTTAAAGTGAACACACAGCCCACTGATTAGAAGTAGAATACACAGTCCCAAACTTGAAGCGAACACACAGCACACTGATTAGAAGTAGAACACACAGTCCCAAACTTGAAGCGAACACACAGTCCACTGATTAGAAGTAGAACACACAGTCCCAAACTTGAAGCGAACACACAGTCCACTGATTAGAAGTAGAACACACAGTTCCAAACTTGAAGTGAACACACAGCCCACTGATTAGAAGTAGAACACACAGTCCCAAACTTGAAGCGAACACACAGCCCACTGATTAGAAGTAGAACACACAGTCCCAAACTTGAAGCGAACACACAGTCCACTGATTAGAAGTAGAACACACAGTCCCAAACTTGAAGCGAACACACAGCCCACTGATTTTCTGAAACTTTGAACACGCAACCCAAATACCAAATTCACTGAACACGCAGCCCATTTTCACTCCATTTGCACGCAGCTCATTTTCACTTCATTTGCACGCAGCTCATTTTCATTCATTTGCACACAGCTCATTTTCACTTCATTTGCACACAGCTCATTTTCAATTCATTTGCTGATCTATGCATTTATTCGAAATGTAGGTTCACTCTCGCACAGTGCGAGGATATGGCTCCGTCGCCGCGAGGGATTGGTATTTTGAGCTTCCGGAAGCTGTCCCGGGATTGGTTGACTTTGCAGGGTTCGGGCCATTCTGCAGAGGGTTATCCCATTGCCTCATCAGTAGGACTTTATTTGCTGCTTTGGCGGAGAGATGGTGGGACACCACCAATTCTTTCCATTTTTCTGCCACCGGGGATATGACCATGACCTCATTTGGACTTTGTCAGACTCACCGCCTAGACCTAGGCGGTGCTCCCATTCCTTACGACGAGGACATGGGTCAAGGGAGGCGGCTTGACGATCTATTGGGGCACGCCTACCAGAGACAGAGGTTGGGAGGGTCCGATACTGGGTTTGCTTCCCATTTCCGGGCCACAGATGGAGCCCGAGACTCTGAGGAGGCGGAGCAAGATGCCCATGTTTCCTTATGTATCTCTTCGACCACCTTGTTTGCCGATAGAGGAACATGGTAGGATTATATCTCTGAGTGCTCGTAGACCTCTCACTGGTCGGCCAAGATAATTAGGCGGCCTGGCTACCCTATACTGTTACATGAGCGTAGTCTCTCGCACACGAGGGGACTTACTCGGCGGCTACTGGAGAGCCTGGGAGGTACATTCTGTCCTCTTGATTTACATTTCTTGCTCCTTATTGCTTGTTCACTGCACACACGGCGCACTTTGCATTCTGTATTCACATTCTACACTGCCTTTCTCAGCTATGGGTGTATGTGTATTTTCCAACATTGGCTCCGGAGATGGAGGTGGCAGGGCCTCCAACGACTCCGTATTCATTGATGTTTGAGGGTGAGCATCTACCGAGGCCTCGAGAGACTCTCTTTTCTCTGACAAGATTTTTGACACTGTTCGGCGACAGAGGTATTTCGAACTCTCCTCCTTTCATTTTCATCTTTGATCTCATTATATATTACGATTTGATTGATTTATGCACCGGTTATCCGCAGATCACTTGGCGACCTGGCGATCTTGGCGATGATCTCGACAATCGCCTTCGAGGGTCGACTAGTTCCCAAGACAGTTGTTCCGCCGAGGACCAGGTGGCGAACTGGTTCTGGGGAACGTTTTCGTCCGATATGGGGGGCAATTCTCAGACCTCCGTCAGGCCTCCACACCATGCGATCGGCCGATAGATTATCCCCTGAGGAGGTCAGTAGTGCTATGTAGGGCAGTGATGCTTTATTACATCTTCTTGAGGGGAACTACGCCACCTATCGCCGCATATACCTGATGCCTCCCCTGACGGGAGTACGGGCTCCACCACGGAGGTCCACTGGCGCATCATCCTCGAGTCGTGCCCGTGCTACAGATATCCCTTCTTCTAGCAGGGCTGGCGCATCTAGAGGTAGAGGCAGTTCGATTCCTCCAATCCCTCCGACTCTTGATCTCCCTGGATGGCCAGAGATGCCGACTGAATTGACGAGTTGGCAGTATGGGACTACTTCTCCGATCCCGATCCCGATGGAGCCCCCGATGCCTGGTCATAGATATGTCAGTGATCCTGACTCACCACCGGTATGTTCTACCATTTTTCATTTGTCACACAGACATTTTGGCAGTTGCTTGTTTATTGATGAGTTGAGCTTGTGTCTGCAGCCACCTCGGGAGTACGTAGACCAGATGCTCGGGGTGGTGGCCTCGCTTGAGGGGATGGTCCTGCGTAGAGAGGCACAGATGTCCATCATGGGCTTCCAGGTACCCTTCATCTTTCTTGCATTTATCATATTTTTGTTAATGCTCTGGCTTTAAACATTCCATTACACTGATAGGCTGTGTAGAACACATCTGGCACACACCCTACTCACATACTGTATTTGCACCTGCTTTTCATGTTTGAACTGACGCATTGCACTTTTCATTTTCAGATGCCTCCCGTGTATGCTTCGACACGAGGTGGGCCTCCCGGGCCTTCTCAGAGAGGTCGAGGCGCTAGACCTGCTCGAGGTACAGGGACTCAAGGAGCTGGGCCATCCAGGCCTTACCGAGGAGCTCGAGGAGGTGGGTCGTCTCGCAGACGCAGGGCACCCATTGTCGAGGATGACGAGGAGGAGGTCGCAGATCATGTGTCAGAGGCATCTCCTGGAGAAGGAGGTTCCGGTCTTGGTTCCGGGAGCGGAGATGAGCCTGAGGGAGATCCGGAGGATGACAGCTCCGATCCGGATGGTGATGGTGATGCAGAGATTATCCCGCAGAAGAGGATGAGAGGGCCTCCACATTCTCGTTCGCGAGGACACTGATGTTATTTCCTGCTTTATTCTACTTTTTAGCTAGTAGTTTGTAGCACTTTGCACATTATTAGGCAGTTTTATTTTCTGTAAAACTTGTACCTTTATTTGTGTTGTAAAACATGATGAATGAAACAGCTTTTGAAAGGATGTTTGTATTTGAAATTCTTAGCATCGCATCGCATCATTTTGCACAAAATGGAATTGAATGAAAATGTGCTTCATGTATTTATCGGGTCAGGTAGTGAACCGACGCAACAAATTAAAACAAATCGACTTACTAAGAAATAACAGAATCTTAGCAAGTTTACAACTCGATAAACAAAGTACCACAATGTTAACGACTCAATAAACAAGACTCAACAAAATTGTATAACCAGAAAACAACAATTCAGAACATGAAATGCGACAGCTCGACGGGACTTACAACTCGATAAACAAAGCAACAACTCGATAAGCGAAAACACAACAAACTGAATTTCAGACGGACGATCTGGATGATGACATGTATCCGAAACTGATAGAAATGGAGGCCTTCGACATTCCCGATGCATGAAAGTACCTCAAACTTCCTTCCGGCGGGCAAAACAGGACCAACGCACGGCCGAGAGCATTTTGCAGTAAGAGATTGGAGGGTGGCCGGCCTACTAGAATAGGTGGCCGGCCGGCCACCCCTCCCGTGACCACCAAAATGTTGACAAGTGTCCCTTGAATAGTGTTTTAGCCTTCTATAAAAGCCCCAACCTTGGAACTCATTCATTTCATCACCTTTCCTCTCAAAATGGAAGCATTTCTCATCGAAAATCTTACGTCTTGGATTTCTTCTTTAGATGGCTCGGAGAAGTTGAATTTCTGGGGTTTCGGCTTGAATGCACTATTCACGCTAAGCCGGACTCCACTGCATCTTCCTTTCCTCCATGCCGCGGCAAGGTTCTGGAACCCGGTGACGCACGTCTTTAGCTTTGGCGGGCAAGAGGTATGCCCTACTTTTGAAGATTTTCAAATCCTGATGGAGTCCGAGCGAGGCGAAGAAATTTCGCTCAAATTTTTTTAACTATGCCCAGACCTTAGGGCGGATGTGCGGTCTTAATGCGCATGATGCTAGATCTCTGATTGGTGATGGAATGTTGGACATTCCGAACCGATGCATCGCTTCTCGATGCTTGGATCGCAAAGAACCACTCATCGGCAAGGCTTCCTAAAGACGCCCTCGCTTGTGCCTACTATCTCATTTTCTGTTCGTCTCGGGTTCCAGAGGAGATAGCATCCGTTTGATTGAAGTCGCTCAAGGTTTGAGAGAAGGAAAGAGTTGTATTGCCATGACTCTGGCCGAGACATTGATGGGCTTGGATGCTTTCTACCGCGAGAGACAATCAGTTTGCAGGAGTCCACCATCACAGGTGTAATGTTTCCCACCCATGCTCACATGTATATTGGCTCACATCACTCGGCCCTCGGGCTCGATTTTTCTCACAAAACCCTTATCTTACTTTTTTTTCTCATCGCACATCTCTCTATTCTTTATTCTCTCATTTTTCATCCCTCCCCAGATATGGTTGATGGATAAATTGCAAGTTGTGGACTCTTGTCCCGCTTATTCAGCTCGCGGCTACTTCTTTCGGCAACGCCTAGTGAATGCTCTTGATGAGAGCTGGTGGTTTGAATGGATGTGCAACCTGTCGGCAGATCGCATTGCTTGGCGTTGCCCTTGGCTCAATCTCCCGGCAATGAGTTATAGCATGTCCCGACAGGTCGGGATTCGATTGATCGGCTTGACTCACTGTGTGTTCTACTTTCCCTTCCGTATTCTGCGCCAGTTTGGCCACGATCAGACTTGTCCACCGGAGGAGATAGAGTATCCGGCCACATTTCTAGTTCGAGGCGCACAGTTGGCTCGACAGGCCGCAGCATGGAGAGTTAGAGAACTTCTGACCCCTGCTCCTGTTTTCAGTTGCACTTTATCTGATGAGTGCTGGGATTGGCTCAACGAGGAGGCACAGGTTGGGCCTAAGTTGGCATCAGAAGCTTCAACTAGCTCTGGAAGGGGGCGCAGGGACATCTGACTTGACTATGCCCCAGATTTATTGCTTTATTAGTACTTTCAAGTTTTCTTTATGAGTGTAATAAAAAAGCAAGTTCAATTGTATGCGAGAGCAAAAGAACTCTGTTTTGAAATCAATGAAATTGAAGGTTGTGGTACTGAAAATTCTCCGCTTTTGGTCCAAAAATGGTCTTAGTTGTGAAAAGATTAATTTGAACAAAGTCAACTTTTATTAAAACTTTTCAAAACTATTTTCGATATGGATCAGAACTGGACACGCCTGAGATCTGTCACTGAGATGCACAACTCCAAATCCTAGCGACTGGAAAGTTGCCCCTAGTCTGAAAAAGGTGCCTCGGCAAAGTGTGGCAACGGAAAGTTGCCCCTAGTCTGAATGATGCCGTAACACTTCATGGCAACGGAAAGTTGCCCCTAGTTTGAATAGCACTGCATCGAGATCACGATAAGTCTTGATGAATAGAGATGATCGAGATGATCAATGGACAAAGTTGATCGGGAAAAGATTGTGGTGAACTTCAAGATGAAGTCGCCACGATCCCAAAAATGGGAATCAAGTCTTCGTAGTTCAGATCGAGTTCGCCGAGTATTTTTGCTCTCCTTTGCGCTCTAACTTTTGCCAAGGCCGCCTTTATGGTTTTCAACCTTCTGAGCTCGCTTTTATAATTTTCAAATTTTCTATGCTCGAAGTTTTGCCTAGGTCGCCTTTTCGGTTTTCGCCTAGCGAGCCTCTCAGGATAATATTTCTTCAACTTGTCCATGTTGATCGGTTGAGAAAACTCCAAGCCATCTAGATCCATCGTAACCACAGCCCATTCGACTGATTGACTTGATGATGTAAGGACCAGTCCAGTTAGGTCTGAACTTGCCCCTTGGGTCATGGATGGGAGCTCGGTTGTCCTTGAGTACCAAATCTCCTTCTTTCAAGTTCCTGGACTTAACTTTTTTGTTAAAAGCCCGAGCAATTCTGCGTTGATAACCTTGGATGTGGTACAGTGCTTTCAACCTTCTTTCATCGAAAAGCATGAGTTCCTCAAATCTATTCTCACGCTAACTGCTTGGCTATCCGCACTCGCCAATACTCGCAACGACGGGACCTCAATCTCAATAGGCAGAACGGCCTCCATCCCATAGACCAATGAGTACGGAGTCGCCCAAAGAGAAGTTCTCGATCAAGTCTCAGAGCCCCACAGAGCAAACGGCAGCTTATCTGGCCAGTCCCTGTAGGTTTCCACCATCTTCTGTAATATGCGCTTGATATTCTTGTTGGCGGCCTCAACTGCTCCGTTGGTTTGCGGCCGATAAGTAGACGACTTATGAAAAGCCACATTGTATTTCTCCAACAAGTCAATCACCTCCTTCTTGAAGTGGGAACCATTGTCTGAAACTATTTCATTTGGGACTCCGTAGCGACAGATGATGTTGTTTCTGATGAATTTTGCAACGTGTGAAGCTTTCAACACTGCATAAGATTGGGCCTCAACCCACTTTGTGAAATAATCTATCGCTACGAGGATGAACTCATGCCCATTCGACCCTTTCGGCGTGACGGCTCCGATCA
Source organism: Camellia lanceoleosa (assembly GCA_025200525.1). Taxonomy (NCBI): domain Eukaryota; kingdom Viridiplantae; phylum Streptophyta; class Magnoliopsida; order Ericales; family Theaceae; genus Camellia; species Camellia lanceoleosa. The sequence goes on along the minus strand of CM045759.1, from coordinate 4,065,813 downwards.
CATCAATTCCCCAGACTGAAAATGGCCATGGCGAAGTCATGTTGTACAGCTTCGACGGCGGGATGTTCATGCGATTTGCATGGATCTGACATTTGTGGCATCGCCGAACAAAGCCAATACAATCCTCCTCCATGGTGGACCAATAATAACCCTGTCTAAGGATCTTCCGTGCCAACATCACCCCGTTCATGTGCGCACCACATTCACCCCCGTGGATGGCTTCCATCAGACGCTTGGACTCTTCAGCATCAACACACAGTTTATGCATTCCCAGATGACCCCTTCTATACGCTTTACCCCGCAGATGATGAACTGAACGGCTAACCTTCTGATTGCCCTCTTGTCTTTGGCATTCACCCCTGGCGGGTATGTTTCTTTCTCCAAGAAATTCCAGATGTCGTAGTACCAGGGGTGTTCGTCCTGAACTTCATCTATGGTTGCAATCGACTCATAAGCAGGTACAAATTTCTGGTCGATGATGACTGGACGCATTCGGACTCCACACGGGATGTCTATCATGGATGATAGAGTTGCTAAAGCGTCTGCGAACTTGTTGTTCTCTCTTAGTAGATGAGTAAAGCTTAACTTTTCAAACCGAGGAATCAGCAAATCCAAGGTTTGATGATACATCATCATGTTTTCATCTTTTACTTTCCAGTCTCCTTTAGCTTGAGACACAACAAGGTTCGAATCCCCAATGACGTCCAAATTGCCTTGCCCCTAATTCCGTGGTCGCTTCCAAACCAAAGAATGCACGCCAGATTCGCTTCATTATTTGAGACTTTGAACCGAGTTTGAAGGCTAGAGGATACGGAATTGTCGTGCTATCAAGAACACTCCTATCCCATACCCATGTTGATTTGACGCCCCAAAGTACATTGTCCAAGTTTCCTCGTCGATATGCGTAATTGCTTCATCCGGGAATAGGTACTCAACCGCTTCATCCCTCAACCGGATGGTCGGCAAGGAACTCGCCATCGCTTCTTCCTTTTACCGACTTGCGTCACATATGTAAGATCAAATTCGAGAGCAACAACAACCAACGAGCTAGCCTACCCGTAGTTACCGGTTTTTCAAAAGATATTTGATGGGATCAAGTCATGAAACCAACATTACAGAGTGAGCTAACAGTAGTGCCGCAGCCTTCTCGTAGCCCATACGAGCTAAGCAAGCCTTTTTCGGTAAGCGATACCGGTCTCATATTCCAAAGATTTTCTTGCTCAAATAGTTAATGGCTTTCTCCTCCTTATCTTCCGTTTCTTGTGTAAGCATGCAGCCCATCGTGGTCTCGATCGATAGATACAAAATCAACGGTTTCCTGGTTCACCGGTGATAAAACGGTGGGTTCTGCCGATATTCTTTAACTGCTCAAACGCTTTTGACATCGCCGTCCCATTGAACTTCTTGCCTTTCTTCAGAAGACCAAAAAGTGGTTCACAAGTCAAGGTTAGTTTTGAAATAAACCGTCTTATGAATTGCACTTTACCCAGAAAGCCTCGCACCTCCTTTTCGGTCCTTGGTGGTGGCATTTCTAAGATGGCCTTGATTTTGGATGGGTCGACCTCGATGCCCCTTTGTGTAATCAGAAACCCCAGCATTTTTCCCGCTGTAACACCAAACGTACATTTCTGAGGGTTTAGCCAAGAACCGAATTCCCTGATCCTTTGGAAAAACTTGCGCAAGGCGGTGTAGTGGCCCTCTCTTTCTTTGGACTTGACAATCATGTCGTCCACGTACACCTCAACCTCTTTGTGGATCATATCATGTAGTATTGTGGTCGCGGCCCGTTGATAAGTAGCCCCAGCGTTCTTCAACCCAAACGGCATGACCCAAGAGTAAAGATGTTCTACGGGGTGGTGAATGCAGTCTTTTCTCTGTCTTCTGGCGCCATCACTATCTGATTGTACCCCGAGAAGCCATCCATGAATGAGAGCAATGCATGCCCTGCAGTGAAGTCCACTAGTTCATCAATGTGTGGCAAGAGAAAGTCGTCCTTCGGACTAGCTCTGTTCAAATCCCTGAAGTCTACACACCCGGATCCTGCCATCTTTCTTCGGCACCGGAACAATGTTGGCCAACCAAGTCGGATATTCTGATACTAGCAGAAGCTGGTCAATTTCTTTGGTGACCTCCTCCTTAAACTTGAGACCCCAATCCGCGCGGATCCCTCTGAGCTTCAGCTTGACAGGTCGGGCCTGGGGGTCAAGGGGGATCCGATGTCGCATAATCTCGGATCGATTCTGTGTATGTCTTCGTAGGACCACGCGAAAACATCTTTGAAATCTTTTAATAAAGCGACTAAGCGCCCGCGTTCCTCTGAAGATAATGTGGACCCGATCCGACCAAATTGCGGTCCTCCTCGCACTAATATTCACAAAAATGATTTCATCCATTAATGGCTTAACAAATCTCTCTTGCTCTTGCTCAATTAGACGTTGTAAAACCGGAGGAACTTCGTCCTCGTTGTTTTGATCAAAATTTTGAAAGTCTGAATTAATGCAATAATTTAGGGGCAAAGAAAAGTACGCGGAAACCACATTCACCTCATTCTCATTAAGTTCATCCAAATCGTCTAATTCATTGGTTACAACAGACTCAAATGAAAAGGAAAAAGACGACACGACTGGATCAGGCATCCGTTGACACCCCAGAGCACCAGATCAGACTTCCGATTTGGAATCGATTCCGACTCACAATACTTTGGAATCGATTCGCCACTACCGACCGAATTTAACGCCGGATAAGAATCCTCCTCAGATCGCCAAATGAGAGAGGGCGCGATGGATGCATCCAAGATAGCTGCTGGTTGGCTCGCAGCCGTTTCATCCCCAATCATGGAGACCATAAGTTATTCCCCAAGCAATCTTGGTCGATCGGAGGATCAGAGAGGAGACATGCCATTACCCCCACTTCCAATTCGTGCCCTCAAAGATCCTCGCCTTATTCTCGCCAATTTCGCTTGTTGGGTCTGCATCGCTCTGCGGCGACGCCATCCCCGGATAGTTGCAGGTCGAAAAAGATTTGAAGCCTGCACGCTTCCTCTGCGTTGAACCATGGCTCGGGAAGCCAGAATGAAAATCTTCCTCCTGACGAAGCGTCTGCTCAGGTACCAGATGGGCCTATGTATTAGATCAAAAGGCTTCCCACTGCCGCTCGCCCGCCGCCATTTCCTTTCTTTTTCTCGCCCAGTCTTCTTTGGTGGGCAGATAACCCAATCCAAAGGTATGTGGATTATGTGGCACTTCGGCCAACGCTGCGACGCCTTTCCGGCCGCTTCTTCCCAATCCCATCCCAGGGATATGCTGTAGCTTGTTCATGAGGTAGACGGCTTGAGCGCTGACATACACACCCTCATTCACAGCCATAATGTTTTGTACCACCCGGGCCTCAGCCAAAGTAAATCCCGATATAAACATATCCGCCATGCCGTGTTCAATCTCCAGGACTGGCGTAGATACCTCCGGAGGAGGATGGATTGATGAATTCCCAAAAACAATGGCTACTCCCTTTCCGTAGGGGTATTTCACCATTTGATGCAGAGTAGATGAGACGGCCTTCACCTGATGCAACCAGGGTCGCCCCAAAAGCATGTTAAAAGATGCAGGGACCTCCAAGACGTGAAAATCTACCTCTTGTTGTCCAGGCCCAATCTTGGTTTGATTTTACCGTCCCCGTGACATCCCTGCTTGTATTGGCGGAGGCTTTGATTACTTGAGAAGTTGGGGCGGAGTCCGCGGGCTTTAACCCAATTGCATAAGCCGTCCTGGCCGGGCAGGCATTAATAGCGGATCCCAGATCAATCAAGACCACCGAATCCATTTGTCCTCGTGATTCTACTGAGAGATGTAGAGAGGTCGGTTATGATCCACGCCTCAGCGGCAGCCTTATCCGAAAGGTCAAGGTCGGGAACCTCCTCCCGGGAAGACCAAACCAACTAGCTGTTCAGGCGTAGTTTCGATGGAGAGTTTGGCTCTGTCCATAGCAGAGAGGACAGCCTGTCTGTGTACCTTGGAGGCCATAAGCAGTCCCCAAATAGAGATGTCTGCTTGTATTTTCTTTAGCTGCTTCAGTACAGCCTCTTCTTCAACCTGCTTCTCTCTCTGCTTTTCCGCTTCCTTATCTTTCCCTGATGCCTCGGGTTGATCAAGGTGTGGGGGCTTGAAATACCGCCCACTTCTAGTCATATGGTCTACCTCCTCGAGGTACCAGGTGCTGTCTGGTTGGCCCCCTGCCCAGTCTTCGTCTGTGTGGGCGAGATATAAGTCGTCATCCTCCCACCACATTCCATTAGCATCTAACAGGCACCTGTGTGGTTCTGGTTTGTGTGTGCTCTCGGCATTTTCCTCCCACATGCTCACAGCATGTTCAGTTTTTATGCTCACAGCATTCTCAACATCCTCATGGTTCTTTGCTTTTCGGATCCTCTCAGAATCCCATTTCTTATCTTGTTCCTCCAGTGTCAATTGTTCGGTTTTCAAAATGTCTTGGTCGGCGGAATTCTTCAGACTGCGCTCTCCGGCAATTCACTCTGACCTTCGGCCCTTCCGGCCACAAATGGTACAATGTCAGGCTGATCATCCAACCACCCGACGACTTCCGCTGACTCCTCGTAATCGAACCAGTTAATTGATGCATCAGCCGATTCCTGATCGTTGAAAAAATGAAGGTTGGCGAAGCCCTCTTCCGCCGCAGTCAAATCATCCCCCGCTGATTCAAGTTTATCCCCCTGGATCATACACAACTCAGCCTTCTCTGGCAACCCCATACTCAGCTTAGGTTGGCTCATTGACAAGATATATCCACTTGGATCATAAGCTCTGCCAGCTAAATTCTCAGATTGCTCCACCCCAGACTCAACAGCTTTGCTCTCCTCGGAAGCCTGCCCAATTCCATTTTTGGTGGTCACCACCTTTGGCTCAGGTTGGGTCGTGGAGGTGTCCACCATGCACAAATCCGTGCTATCAGGGAGGATCACCTCCGGCTTGGGTAAGTGGGAGGGAGTAATGTAGATACTAGGGTCGTAAGACACGTCCCCAGTTTGGATAAGATTGATTCTTTTGGGTGGATCTTGGTTATGTGTTGGGAGTGGGTTGGTTGTAACATTGGGTCGCTCGGGAGATAGAATGATGTTTTTGTCAATGAGATCTTGAACCTCATGACGCAGCCTGAAACATTGGTCGGTGTCGTGACCATGCTGCTGGTGGTATTTGCAATATTTGGCTGGGTTATGGGAAGGGGGGAGTGGATTTGGTGGGGGCCTCGGTTCCAAGGGTTTTGATGCCCTTCGACTAGAACCCCGAGGACTTTGGATAAAGGCATATGTAGTGGAGAAGGTTCGTTGACCCGGTTGGTACCTTGAAGCTTGGTTCTCGCTCCCGAGGCATCGAGAAAAAGGTGTGGCCGCAGCGGCCCTTGGGTGGGGAGGGGGAATGGTGGTGACCATTCCGACCTCTGGAGTTCTTGTATTGGCAGAGCCCCTCGGGCCTGCATTGGTATTCGATTAAATGTTCTTCGAGGCTGATCCCGGTCTTGGTCAAACAGACCTTGCTTCATCGCATCCTCTATTTGCATCCCCATATCATGTAGATCTGCGAAAGTGGGGAAAGGGACTACGGTCATCTTCTTCATTATCTTTGGTGGAGATTGCGCACAATCATCCGGATCGATCTCTGTCTGTTGGCCTTAAGGTCATCATCGATGCCTTCTCCACCGGGTTACAAAAGTCGAAAAAAAGATTCTTTGGGCTCCTGCCTCGTTGTCTCCAGATCACGAGTGGTAATCTCGATCTGTGTGTTATATGAATATTGTGCAACGAAGGCCTCGGCCATCTCATCCCAGTTTGTCTTCACATCATCCTCCAGCTTTGCATACCAAGTGGATGCCACACCCGATAAAGTTCGACCGAACAAGGAAAGCTTTTGCGGTCGGGTTAGGCCCATTGGTCTTAAGATGTCTGAAAATAGCCGGAGGTGGACCATGGGGTCCCCGGATCCATCAAAGCGATCGATCTGGGGCATCTTAAATCTGTCCGGCAATGTCACGGCCACATCAGTATAGCCGTCTTCAATGTCCGGGATGGCCTTCACCCCCTGTGATTTCTTGAAGAGTTTTTCCAACTTGCTCAATTTCAGAGCTGTCTGGTCTACCTCGAACTCAAATGGAGCGTCCGGGTAGTTAGGTGTAATGTTTTTGGACAGTTGTGGTATAAGCGGGGGCGGAGCCAGCCCCGTTGGAAGACCCGTGTCCTCTTGGGTGTTTTGTGGGTTTGGCAGAGCATTCTGTGGGTTTGGGAGGGTATTTTGGGTGTTCTGGGGATTTGGAGGAGCATTCTGGCCAGTAGATATCTGTTCAGGTAATGGGGCCCCGGGTGGTGGAGGAACCCTTTGTGCCCTCGTAGAGGAGGGACTGGTGTGAAAGCAGTCTGGCGTTCTGCCGTTGTATGTCGGTGATCAACTCGCATCTGTTGGGCCATGACCTTTGTTTGGAAAATTCCGCCTGGCGGATAGCATCATCTTGCATTTGTTTCATGCTGTCATTCATCTGGTGCATCATCGCCTTCATTGCTGTGTTCTGTTGTTCCATCTGAGAAACTGGCAAGTGTATTTCTATAGCAGAAACAGGAGTCTCAACCCGACTGTCTGACACTAGAATAAACTGCTGTTCCGGTGATCCGTGCTCTGAGACACTGTGCCTTCTCGGCCTTCTTCTGGTGACTGGGGGTAATGAATGGAACACCGGATGTCCGTCAACTAGATCCTCGGATCGGTTGAGTCGGCGACCTCGTGTCCAGATTGCTTAGGGAGTATCCACTGGCTCGGAAGCAATCGTGCTACAAACTGCCCCTAGCAAAAAGATAATAAAGCGAAAAGGAAATAAATGACCAGAAAAACGGGCAGCATAACAGCTTAAATTTAAATACACACAACACACAGTCGGGCATACAACACACAGTTGGATAAGCTGGAAATACACTGTCCTCAACCATTGATCACTGTTCTGTATCCTTTGTTCTCATAAACTGAATCTGATATCCGCAGACAACCGATTCTCAAATAATCGATGATGCAGCGTAGCGTGCCAACTCAAAACTGATGCCCGCAGGCCTGATGCCCAAACTTATACTGATACATGCATTCCCTGTAGAGACGCACTCTAACAAGCACATAGCAGATAAATGAGAGCCAAAACACCCTTATGTTGGGGTAGGGTTTCCCTGTCCTATTTCGTCAGGAACTAGGGGTTCACTACGCACGCAGCGGATTCAAACAACCTATAAACGGGTAAGCAACCTGTCCTAGTTTGGATTGGTCACTATGGATCCGAATATGCACTAGGTCGAATGGTCAAAAAGGGTGCCCCGGTAAAACCGGGGTTTGTGTTCCCATCTTTGTCGAGCCGAGCCGATCGGCCTTATGGACATGACTTGACAAGACAAGCCTCCCAAATCGTTCGAATGGCATATATGGCAAACACGGTGTCCTAGGCGCACCAATGCAAATGCAATGCAAAGAAACACACAAATGTAGTCAAAAGCAGATATCATGAGTTCGAGTCAAGTTTTCCAAACTCCCCAGCAGAGTCGCCAGAACAGAATAAGCCCGCGAGGACCTCGCCATTCGGACTCGATTTTGTCATGGTTCCAAATCTTGAACCAAAGAGTCCAAATCCGCAAATCGTTTTGAGAAAAACAGATTTTTTGAAAGAAGTGCCAAACATGGACTTTGCGGATAATGAGTCGCCACCTAAATATTTTTTAAAATGGGAAATTTAGGAAACCCTAACTCGGTGCCAAAGGCCACGTGTCCGTCATCACCAAAGTTGGCTCGGGAACTTGGGTACGATTGGGGAAGGTCACATCGTGAGCACCCCCGCTCGCCCGGTCAAAGACCGGCCTCTACTAACCATGATATCTGTTTTTGAAAACTTTGTGAGTTCTTATTCTGATTATTAGCCTAGGTTACTATGTGATGCTCGCAGCAAACAAGTATAGACTGGGCCGTCTGAATTGGAACAAAACATTTCATGTTTGTTTGTTTGAAAATGGTATGATGGTGCTACCCTCAGGTAGGCTAAAATGCGGATTTGCCACCCTCGGGTGGGCTTAGAAAACAGTGATGTTGCCACTATCTAGTGGGCTTAAAACAAACAGTCAATGCATTGTCCCAATGCAGATAACTCAACCTCCACCCACAGGCATTCAAGGCAGTTATATCACATAAGCAGTTAGCCTCATGGTAAGCATGCAATCATGGCAACACTCACACGCATGCAAGTATGCTAAAGCATAACAACTCACCAAGTACTCCAAGCCAAAACAGAAAACTGATTAGAAATCATGCATGATCCTAAGTATACTGTAATGCCTAATGCAACACATGCATAAATGCAATTATAGCAGGCTCGGCTATTCTAAACATGGCATATGATGATGCTACAGCTAACATGTATTCAATTTGGAATTGAAATACAGATGCAGTTTGTATGATGTGCCGAGCCCGGTGCATGCAAAACAGATGAATGATGCAAACATCTTTGTCATCTTGTATGCTAATTGAAATATGCCCTATATCTAACCATTGAGCGGGTAAATAAAGGAGAAAGAAATGGGGTTGGAAGACATACATCACACTCACACACCCTTATTACAATTGTGCCCTCGCAGAGGGTCAATAAATAATAATCTGATCAAAATGAAAGAATAATACAAATTTCTAATTAATGTCAGATTAAACTAAGAAAGTCAGAATGGCGGCCTTGAGCGAGGCGCCTTTTTCGATGGATGACGACGTTGAACGCTGGCGTGGAAATCCACTGGAATGCCCTGATTAGCCTCTGTTTGCAGTATTTCTCGAAATCCACTGGAATGCCCTGATTAGCCTCTGAGTGTCGGTGACTTGGGAATTGAGACCCGTTCCATTACTCGGAGTACAAAACGCGCCTCGTTTCCCGTGCAATATGCATGATATGCATGAAATGCAACTAATATGCAACCTAGCATGCGCAATGCTATGAAAATGAGATGTCTCGAAATATGTGCCCACGGGCACGCAAATCGAGGAAATGTATGAATGTAATCTAAGATACCACCTAGTATGTACTATGCTGTGAAAATGAGATGAAAATGATATGCCTCGAAAAGCGTGCACGCGGCATACGCACCAAGCGATGGCATGAAATGCAAATCGAACAAAATAGAGTGCCTCGAAATGCGTGCACACGGGCACGCAAACCGAGGCGATGATATGAAGGGTAAATCGGATAAAACCGAAGTGCCTCAAAATGCGTGCACACGGGCACGTAAACCGAGGTGATGATGTGAAATACAAATCAGATAAAACCGAAGTGCCTCGAAATGCGTGCCCACAGGCACGCAAACCGAGGTGATGATAAAATGAGAAAATCAGATACAACCGAAGTGCCTCGAAACGCGCGCCCACAGGCACGCAAACCGAGGCGATGATGAAATGCAAAAATCGGATACAACCGAAGTGCTTCGAAACGCGCACCCACGGGCACGCAAACCGAGGCGATGATAAAATGAGAAAATCGGATACAACCGAAGTGCCTCGAAACGCGCGCCCACAGGCACGCAAACCGAGGCGATGATGAAATGAGAAAATCGGATACAACCGAAGTGCCTCGAAACGCGCGTCCACAGGCGCGCAAACCGAGGCGATGATGAAATGGGATGAAATGGCATACGGAATGAAAATTGGGCTTACGCCAACATGAGAGGGCCTCAACCACACTCACATAGGTTGCCGTCGGATAAAACGGAGGTGCCTCGAAATGCGTGCCCACAGGCATGCAAACCGAGGCCATGCATTAAGGCATAAAATGACATGGGAAATGATATGCAAGCATGCAAACCAAATTTCAGTCACTAAATGAAGGGGAAAACAGCCCCGAAATGATGTGAAACGACAATCAACGCACGAAATCATCCCGAAATGCAATTCTAAGTGCCCGAAATGGCCTACGGCTATGCTATATATGCAAATTAACACACGACAGCAAAAACAGTAGTAAGGCAGTCCCAAATATGGCATTTTTTCAGTACAAAACATGGCCAAATTATGATCACAAGTATGGCAACATTAGCATGCAAAACTAGTGGCCAAAAGAGAAGTATTGAGAGAGGTAGTGTATAGAAAATTCAAATGAAAAAACTTTATTCTACAATACTGAAGAGGGACCAAAAATAAGCATATATTCAGTTGATGGATGCCCCAAAATCAATATACAAACATGCTAATAATTCCATTCAAAATGGAGCTCAAAAGAGGTTATAACAAGAGACATGCAAAGCATACACCAAACAACAAAACTTTCTTCATGAAACATGTAGAGGGGGTCAAAATAAGACCCCTTTCAGTTCTGAACAAGAGTTAAAACCAAAAGCACAAAAGGCTACAAATCATGCAAGAATTAGGGCCTAGAGTGGATTTCAAAGGGAGGTGCTATGTAGAATGGCCAAAAAAGGTTGATCTCTTCTACAATGTTGTAGAGGGGCTCAAGATAAGCACAAAACCAGTAGGGGTCGGAGCCCCAAAAACAAATGCAAATAGGCTAAAAATAGCATGCAAGATTATGACATACAAGCTAGATATTGAAACAAGTGTATCAAGGAGACACCAAATGAAGTTGAGCCCTTCTACAAAGTTGTAGAGGGGCTTAAAATAAGCCTAAAACCAGTAGGGATCAAGGCCCAAAAACTGAAAGGAAATAGGGTAAAAAAAGGAAGCAAAATTATGCTACAAAAAGAGATTTGAAGACTTACCCTTGAAGATCCAATTGTTGCTACCTCTTGGCCTGAATTTGGTGCTTCTTAGCCACTGGAGAACACTTCCTTGCTGCTGGAATGGTAGTGGGGATGGTGGAGCTAAGGGTTGATGAAGGAATTGGCTTTGACACTTGAAGCTTTTTTGAGTTTTTTAGCTATGGAAATGGAGGATTTGGGAGAGGTGTTCTTGAGAGCAAATTTTCTAACCTAGGCAAAGGAGCTGTCCAGCCCTTTAAATAAGGGAGAAAAGGTGTAAAAGGGGAGGGAGAAGCATCCAAGCTTTCCCTACCAAAATATCCCCCGGATGGGGTGATATTTCAGCAAAAATATCCTGACACCAGATTAAGTCGAAAGAAGAAGTGGCCGCCAGTGGTTTTCAAGGTGGCCGGGCCACCCCACCGGTCGGCCACTCCACCATGGCCGGCCTACCATGGTCAAAAATGGACAACAAATTTTCGCCGACCACTATGGATTGGTGTCCTCCCAAGTGTATAGAATAAGGCCCAGTGGGTGAATCGCAACTCAAGGTGAGTCACAACATAGAGCTTGAAGGAGAGGCTAAAAATGAATCGCACAATTGCCGCCGACCACCAACTTTAGGGTCCTCCCAGATGTGTGCAACAAGGTTCCAAGGTCGGAAATTGGCAACATCAAGCAGAGCCACAACATAGAGCTTGAAGGAGAGGCTCAAAATGAAACTTTGAATTTCGGCCGACCATACATTTTAGGGTCCTCCCATGTCCCTAATCACAGATATGTGGCTTTGGAAGAAAATACCCCTGTGGTGTTCAACATTGGCCTGGAAGTGAGAAAAACGGGCTCCGGAGGAGCGAAACTGATTATCTGGGATAATTGCTGGCCTCCCACCCCCCAGTGATCTTCCTAGTGTTGAAATAGAGGTACCTGCCAAATTTGAACAAAATGTAATGAGAAATGAACGCCAGGCCAAAACCGAGCAATTCGGGATCCCGAAAATGGGCTGCAAGTGCCGAAAGTGGCATACGGCAGCGAAGTGGGTATCTGCAACTCCAGTGTCCCTCGGAATGACAAAACAGAGGTTCCTGCCAAAAATCAGAGAAAACTGATGCAAAATGAATGCTCGGGGCCCAAACCGCGCGATTCGAGGCAATCGAAAAGTGGCATACGGCCACGGTGGGCATCGAGAGGCCAGTGTTCCTGGAACTATAAAACAGAGGTGCAAGCCAAAAACCGGAGAACTCGGAGATGGTTGGGCGGTCCCGAGCCGAGGCACACGGCCTGACGATCCCGAAAACCGGGAACCGGGCTCCGAAATGGGCAAAATGGCCTACGGCCACAAAAAGTAGCTCACGGCCACCGGGAGATAATCTACGGGACCACTCCCTTCCCTCAGGAAAGAAAACAGAGAAAACCGAGCCTGGTTCGCAAACCGAGACAAGGTAGAGCAGAAAGTTCGGAAGTCCGGAGGCAGGGCGCACGGCCGCAACTCTGAGACTTCTGAACGAGCACAGTATGCAACATTACCAAGCGCTCAATCGGTGACGTCTGAGTCTCACGGTCGGTCAAAAATGGGGTGTCTACACTTTTGTATTGTTGGCCAGTGGTGTATCATGTTTTTTTTAATTTTGTTGTTGACCGGTGTATTGTTGGATGCTGAGGCACCATGTTTATGTATCGCATATATATGTATAGTATTGTTTGTGTAATCCTCATGTATTGGGGAGTATGTATGGAATTTCGAACCCTCTATTTTATGTATTGAGAGGTTGTTAATGGGATCAATGATCCTAGTGTTGTTGCTTGCTTGGTGCTATATATTAAGATAGTCTTGTGGCGGCCTGTGGGCCTTGTTCACGTTTAGAGATTATTTGTTGAGAATGGGAATCCGCGGGTGGATGTGATCGATGTGATGGTTTCGAGAGTTACGTGGTATTGGCAAGGTTATTGAGATTTGTATCTCGGGTTAGCGGGAATGGCACCTGTATATTGGTTCGTGTTTTGGGCTTTGCTAGTTAGTGAGTTCGTGGTGACCCTATCGGTTGTATAGGGGTAGTGTTTGTATTGTGATTGGTTATCAATTGTGGGGTTTGGTTTATGAGTGGATGCATGCAGCATTCTTTAGAGGAAGAACAGTTTGTGTTCTAGAGTAACGAGAACAGCGTTGGCCAAAATTGTCCTTCGTGATTGGGTTATTGTGATTGAGGTTGACCATATTGGTCTTCGGTCGAGGAGATGAGCAGGCTTGCTATGTAGTTATGGGAGGGAAATGGTGATACCCTTAGACGTAGTATTTATGCGGTTCAATTTTAGGAGATCCGGTGAGATTCCAAAATTTGGGGTTTATGTAGAGAACTCTGTGTTTGGGGTTAGTAATTTGAGTGGCACATCAGTGTGTGGATTACTGAGTGTGGGGTTTATTGAGTTGATTAGTCAGCTTGTTGGTATTGTGTTTTGGGCGGACATCGGTCGCCTTGAGGTTAGTCTCGTTTGTTGTAGACTTTGTGTGTTGATTAGGGAAAACTGAAACTAATCATCCGAGTTGTGTCATTGAATATGACGGTTATAATAATAATGCAAATATGTGTATTGAATAATCATTGTGAATGATTGGATTTTTTTTTTATATACATTATGTGTATATATATTGTTTGGGAGGAGATAGGGGATGGACTCCGATGATACAGTACCAAAATGTGTATCTATTGAAAAATTGATATAGCTCATATGCTTATCTATTGTGAAGTGAAAAATGTTTTATATGAGTTACTATCTCAGTTAATTGTTTGGCCAGGTTCTGAGCCAGGTGTATGTTATTTAATTGGTTAAGTAAAGGGAGGCGGGATGAAATTGCAAAACCATGAATTTCTTATGCCTTATGTGTTGATAGTATTGTTGTTATTTCTATTAACTATCATTATAGAAATGTTATGTTCTGTGTTGGTTGTGGCATCACTGTGTGCGTGATGGTTGTTGATAGTGTTATGTTGGAGAGAAATGGAAAACAAAACTTTTTCCTAGTGTTTGGGCCACCTAAGGGTATTGTTGAGAAATTGATTTAATTCAAGGGTTTTGAGGAATCCCAAATGAATTTTTTTGGTAAATAAACTGTGGATGATTTTGTGTTTTGGATAACACCGTATTTGTGAAAAATATTTACAAAACTTTTGAGTTTCGCATGGAAAATGAAAGATTTATTTTGGAATGTTAACATTGAAAATGTGACTATCTTTGAGAAATGTCTCTTGAACAAGAAAGTGTTTTCTTATTATGTACTCAAAAGATTTGCTTTGGTTAGCCTTTTGGGAATCTTGTTGTTGAATAGTGACTTGGCTTGAAGCACTAGTTGGTTGTTGTTTTGTTTCGGGGAAAGGTTTGGTTTGTTGAGGCCTTCGTTCCTAAGTGTTGTCTTTTGGAACGGGTTCCCTTAGTGAGTCTCTTCCTTGGTGAGAGTGGATTGACAGTTTTTAGTGAGAGCGGTTTCTCTCCTAGTACTGGGGTGTTGGTGTTGTGTGATCAGTTGGCCTTGTGTTTTGGCGCATCCTTAATTTCGGGGACGAAATTCTTTAAGGGGGGAAGGTTATAGCGATCCTGGTTCTTTCTCCTTTGGTTGTTATGTCCGGACTTAGTTCTGTGGATGTTGGTTATTGTTTTGAGCTTGTTTCTATCCTTCAATTCTTTAAATTCGAGTTATAGAATGCTTTGGACTTGTTCGTTCCAGGTTGGTTGTGTTTGGGAGCCTTAGGTTGCTGCCCAGAATTTTGGACCTTCGCTCGAGCGAGAAGTTGGTCGTTCGAGCGAGCTCTTCGTTTTGGTCCTTCGCTCAAGCCAGGGTTTGGTCGCTCGAGCGAGAGTGGAGTTTTGTGCCTGGTGGATCGAGCCAGAGTGGCTTCGCTCGAGCGAGCGATTGCGTGTGGTGGCAGACCTGAGGGTTTGTATTGTTGGCTCGAACGAGAGTTCCTTCGCTCGAGCGAGGTCAGTTTCTTGTTTTTGGTCGCTCGAGTGACCAAGTCTTCGCTCGAGTAAGCCTGTTGTTTATCAGAATGCAGCAGCGGGTTAAACATCACTTTTTCATCCCCTTTTCTTTTTGAAACCCTAGATATGAGACTCTCTCTCTCTAAACTCGCCTTCTCTCTAGATTTTCATCTCCCTCTAGTGTGAATCCATCCTAGGCTCTTTGTAAGAAAGATAGAGGGTGGCTTGGGCTTCGTTTTAATATGAAGAATAGTAGATTTGGAGCACTTGGATTCCGGGTCATCTTCTCCATTTGAGTTCTCCGTTTGAGGTAGGGATTCTCCTTGTTTCTTTTCAATACTTCATCTATAGATATACATGTGGTAGTTTTTGTATTGCATAAAAACATTATATCATGTTGGATTTGTTAAAAATCATGAGTTTGAACCTTGGGTTGGTTGTTGGATTTGGGTTTATTATCATTAGTTATGGTTTAGGCTAATTGGGGTGTTAATTAGCATGTTGTTGTTGAAAGGAGAGGAAACCCTAATTTTTATTTGATTTAATAAATTAATAGAGGGGTCTTGATCATTGGGCAAATACTTATGTATTTTGGGTCTTAATTGTGATCATTGTTGTTTGTTGTTGATAATTGAACCTTTTAGGTCAATATTGAGAAAGAGGGAGGAAAACCCTAATTTAATGATTATGACTTAATTTGCATAATTAAATTGGAATGGCTTTGAAAAGAATGTAGTAGATTAAGATGAGTTATGGCCTTATTGTCCATGGAATTGAATTTGTGAAAACAAAAGGTATGAGAATCGGATTGTTGTAATTTGAGTGTTGAATACACACATGTGGGGGTTGTATCTTTAACTACCATGTCAATGTGGTTGGGTTTGTGATCTTATGTTAACTGAGTCTTTTAATAGATGTACTAAATACCTGCATCTAGAGGTTTTGTCCTTGGTCATCGGTGGAGGATGACACGGTTGCGTTAGATTGTCGTGTATAAATTACACCATTGTTGATTGAACATCGTATGTGATGAAATGTTGAGATACATTATATATGTATACTTGTTAGGGAGGAGAGAGGGGTTGTACTCCAGTGTGTGTGAGAAGATAGGGGATGGACTCCACACACCTATGTGTTCATATATCTTAACACATTGTTTGTGTCCTGATGGTTTATGTGTTTGTTTTACACATGTTGGTTATGCCTTGTGGTATTGTGGTTGTTGGTGTGATATCCTGCGCTGATAATCAGAGGTACCGTTACCTTCTAGCTAGCGCCTGGAGAACTGTATGCGCTGATAATCTAAGGTACCACACCCTTCCAGCTAGCGCCTGGTAAAATGGTATGTTGTTGTGAGAAGTGTATCTTTGGCTTACTACGCACCTAGCTAGTAGAGCAAAGTTTTGTTGTTATTGTTTCAGTGTATCTGGAAATATTGTGGATTGTGTTGGTTACAGTTTTGGAGGGCCGAGTTGCCTCATTGGTTTATCTTATGCGTGTAGTTGAGTTGTTATCTTCCTTTAGAAAGGTATTCATGTATAGTTATGATAGATTTGGGATTGAACCGAAATGGCTTTTGTCTTTTGGAAGTGTAAAGAAAATCAAACATTTTAGAAATATGTTTTGAAAAGGCACATCTGTTGTATGTGTGGAAGATGGAAGAGAGTAATGGGCTTAGTGAACCTATTTTCCTAAGTAATTGTTAATGTTATAAAAGATTGGGAACGGGGGTTAATGAAAGGAAAGGAAAGATGAATTGTTTATAGCGTCGAATGACATGGTTGTTTTCGAGAAAAGTTCATATATATATATATATATATATTTTGTAAAAACTGTCACATTACTATTCTAGTATGAGAATGAGTGTTCATGATCATAGCTATCTGTAATGTTGTTATTGTTGAGGATCATGTTGAGATCCCTACTGGACTATATGTTCATCCCACGTTGTTAAATTTTTTTTCAGGTGTTTAGCAGGATGTGCTACAAGATTTGGATCTTCTTATTTGTTGGCCACGGGGCCTATTTGTTGTAGGCGGAATGCCATATAAAATAAAGGGTTGCACTCTTCATTTGATTATTTATTGTTGTAAGTCTGAGGGCAATTTATGTAGAATGCTCATGTTGTATTTAATTTTCATTCGAATGAGAGAATTGTTGTTCATTACTTTTAATTGAACATTTGAGTTTATTTCCACATGTTATCTCTGAAATTGAATTAAGTTAAGGAACTTGGTAATGACTTCGAGTAAATAAAAGTGGGTCGTGACAATTGAAATGGAAGTACTGTTGATATGAGATATAATTTCACTTAAAGGGTATGGCCAGGTTCTGAGCAAGGATTATGAATTAAGAAATGGTAATTATTATGAAACATGGATACATTTATCATGTAATTGAAATGGATTATGAATGGATATATGTGAGTCAAACATTTATCGAATGCTTACGTTTTAGTTATTGCCCATATTATGTTTAGCATATCTCTCGGGTCATAGCTCACCCTATACGGAATATCATTTTCAAAAGTGTGAGATGTTACCTCCAAGGCAATAGCATGGATGGACTCTCGAAGCAAGAGTTTCCTAGTTATGCTTTATGTGCATGAGTGTTATTTGTAAAGCCAAGGGTAGCGACCGGCCTTTTCCTATTTTATTATCAGATCCTGACTTAGGTTCCGTGGATCCTATCATTGTATAATTGTTGTTGTCCTTTATTTTCCCATTTGAGTTATAGGATGTGGGCGTGTTTGTTTCAGTTGGTTGGGTCCGAAACCAAGTGTTGCCCGCTTTTGGGTTGGTCGCCGAGCGAGGGTTTGGTCGCCGAGCGAGGGTTGAGTTTTGTCTCCGTGGCTCGAGCTGTGGTTTCTTCGCCGAGCGAGAGATTGCGTCGTATAGACTTGAGAGCGGTTTCTTCGCCGAGCGAAGCTTTTCTTCGCTCGAGCGAGCGAGGTGTATGTTTTCGAGTTCTTTGCTCGAGCGAGCATTCTGTCGCTTGAGCATGCTTCTGGGTTGCAGACCTGAAGCATTGTATTCTTGGCTCGAGCGAGATTTTCTTCGCTCGAGCGAGCGTTTCTTGTGTCTGGTCGCTCGAGCGACCATGTCTTCGCTCGAGCGAGCCTGTTTTATATAAATACGCAGCAGCGGGATTTTAAACAGTTTTTCATCCTCTTTTTGATCCCAAACCCTAGTTCCGAGTTTTCTCTCTCCTTACTCACCTTTTCTCTTAGGTTTGATCTACTTAGAGTGTGTTTCTACCCTAGATCCTTTATTAAAAAGATAGTGTGGGTCGAGGGCTTCAGTTTAATCTGAACGAACTTGGTTTTGGAGCACTTTGGAGTTTGGGTCATCATCTCCGTCTTCTAAGTTTTTGGTTATTTCTTCGAGGTAGGGATTTCCTACTCCATCTTATGAGTTTTGTTCTAAGTTTTGGTACTTTAATATGGTGGGGGTATTTTGGTAATTTTGAGAAAAACCCTAGTTGTTTTAATAAATTGATTTGTACAATTAATTTGAGGAAAATTGGGAATATTGAATTCAGGGAATTGGGGATTTATAAGTTTAAATGGTGTAGTTGGATTATTTAATCACTCTCCTATTTAACTGTGGAGATTATTATTGTGATTATATTTTATTTCTTGTTTAGAAATAACTGTTTTGGGCTATCGGTGGAGGATAGTCATGATTGTTGTAAACATTGCATGTGGATTAGGGCAAACTGGAAATAATCACGTTGGCTAAGTCATTATTTTTGACTATTGAATTAATACAGAAAAATACATGTATTGGTTGAGCATTGCATATGCATATTGTGTGGGAGGAGATAGGGGATGTACTCCACGGTTTAGGGGAAGATAGGGGATGGACCTCTAAACTGGATTTTGTTTGGGAGGAGATAGGGGATGGACTCCATTAGCATCACTTTTATGTGTGCTTATTTATATTGAAGTGTTTTATTGATACAGCACTAAAATGTGTATCAATCTGGAAGTATGAAGTGTTTTGATATGAGCCTGAGTCTCATTTGTGTTGTTGATATTGGAAGTAATGTGAATATGCTATATAGTTCACAGTTGTAAGTTTGGCCTGGTTCTGAGCCATATTGATAATAATGAATATTGATAAGTGTCATAGACATTAGTGTCTTAAGATTGTATATTGATATAATTGATTATCATGGTTAACCATCTATTGAATGCTATTACTTTATTCAATGCTTATAATTGGTTTAGTATATTTCTACTGGGCTGTGGCTCACCCTATAAGGAAACATCATTTTCAGGTCCAGGTGATTCGCTACCTCCAAGGACTTAGCTTGGAAGGAACCGGATTTTGAAGCCTTGTTTTAAGTTATTTGTTTTTATTTGACTTACATGTAAACATTCAAGCCTAGGGCTTTGTTTGTATTTGAGTTAGAACTCATAATTTTGTGTCCAAGTGTTGGCTTGGCAAGTTGTAAGTCTGTGAGGGCATTTATTTTGATGTTACATATATTGTCTTATTTTAGTAATACTCTGATGAATGAATTGTGGTTTATTTACTTGAGTAATGCATCTTATTATTGTGTATGTTATGGGTTATTTTTGAGGGCGTGACAACTTGGTATCAGAACGTACCGGGTTTGAATACTTTGGGTACGCGGAAGTGATTAGTATCACATTGGGTTCGTCCTGCTTGATAGAGACTTAGTGTACGTTGTATGCTTATTTGATAACATGTTTATGTGATTATGTGGGTATGGAACGAAGTTTCGATGTTGATTGGACCCTTGAGTTTCTAGTAGTCTTGTTGAAAGGCACTTGATTACCGCCGCCCAATCTAACTATAGTAACACTTTAGGACTATCATTATCCGAATGAAATTGTAGGTGCTTATGTGATTATGTGCTTACGTGGAATGAATTATTGTTGTCCAATGCATTAGGACGAGAGTGTTTAGCCGCACATTTATTAATGTGCTAACGCCTTTTGTTTCTTGTATTAGGATGTCGACGAGGACGAGGACACGAAGCGTGGTAGGCCGTAGGGTGAAGTGCCTGTGCGAGGAGATTCCAAAGAGTACAGAGATTCCCAAAGGCAGAGGGTGTTGGTCAGGCCAATGTGGCCGAGCCAGTAGGCCAGCAGGCTATGGGCGCTTTAGCCCGAGAGATAGTAGGGGCATTTAGGGAATCAGTTGGCATTCTGAGGGCTGCGAATCCAGCCCAAGTTGTTGTTGCAGATGCTGGACCTTCTTTTCTGAAGAGGGAGTTCTTCCGGTCCAATTCGGACGAATTTGTGGGTGGTCCAAAAGAGCCGCTTAAGGCAGATGAATGGCTCGAACAGACAACAAAGACGTTTGAGATGCTTGGCATCGAAGACGAGGGGTTGAAGGTGACCTTGGCATCTTTCCAGCTGAAGCGGGATGCGGGTCAGTGGTGGAAGTTCACCAAGGGTCGCATAGGAGCTACGTGGGAGGCTTTTGTGAATGCTTTCCAGGAGAGGTTTTTAGCTCCAGCAGTCAGGGAGAAGCAGAGAGACCGCTCGCTTAAGCAATGAAGTTCTTCGGGCCGAAGTTTGAGGTCAGATTCACTAGTTTGTCCGTGTTTGCACTGAGTTGGTGGCGCTCGAGGAACGCCTGCTGCATTGAGTTTGAGAAGAAGTTGAGGCGCGACCTCAAGTTGAGAATTGTTGGGTCTATGATTCGGGATTATGGGCGCTGGTTGATGCCGCCCATACGGAGAGATCATGATGCAGGAGGAGGAGAAAGGGCGAAAGGCTCCAAGAGGAGTCGATGGCCGAGTGATGGCAAGAGGCAGAGAGGTTTTACTCGCCAGCCTCAGTGGTAGCTTTAGATCCACTTTTCCAAAGGCCGAGTGCAAGTTCTCGAAAGGCACCAGGAGACATTACTTGTTTCAAGTGTGGCTACCGGGCCACAAGTCTCCGCTTGTCCTCGAGAGGGGAGGAGCAGAGAACAAGATCTTCTTCGGCCGATCTCAGAGCCGAGTCGGTAGAGGCCACCACCACTTGTTTTCGGGCAAGGCCGCAGGCACATGAAGAGGTATTGCTCGCAGCTTGGGTGGCACACCTAGTGCATCGTTTGAGGCGCACTCGTGGTCGCCAGCCTAGCCTGGCCGGTCAGCCTCGAGGGCCAATCAGGCTTCATCGTCCTCAGGCAAAGCGATTTTATGCTCCTAGGGGTGAGCAAGTTGATCGAGAGGTTGTCCGCTGCTGTATGTTATCACAGACCTTGTACCGCTCCATCGGTTGCCAGAGGTACCTTCTTGTTTTGCAACCTTGCTGTTGCTAATGTTTTGATTGATACGGGTGCATCTCATTCCTTTGTGTCTGCTGCATTTGCATCTGTTTTGGAGTTGGAGTTAGCTCAGTTAGCGTCTCCTATCTGTGTAGTGTCACCTCTTGGGGGTGAATTGATCTTGAAACAAGGTGTTAGGGGTTGTGATATAGAGGTCGATGATCATAGAATCCCATTTTCTTTTGTAGTTATGCCTATGAAGGGCTTTGATGTTATTTTGGGTATGGACTGGTTATCGTCATACCGGGCAGTTATTGATTGCTACCGTCAGAGGGTCACTTGTTGTACCGTTAGTGGAGAGTGTTTCCATTTTCTAGGGGACGGGGTTGGTAGTGTTTTGCCACCGGGGTATGTTTCACGAAGGCGGAGTGAGCTTAGTGGTCTACTTGCTAATCTTTCGATTAGTGAGGTTGATGACGCTCAGATTGTGTTGCCAAGGGTGGTTTGTGAGTACTCGGACGTCTTTCCCGAGGATCTTGTTGGTTTGCCACCGCATCGAGAGATTGAGTTCTCTATTGACCTAGTGCCCGGCACGACGCCAATTTCTATGGCACCTTATCGTTTTGCCCCAGCCGAGTTAGTTGAGTTGAAGATTCAGCTCCAGGAGTTGTTAGATAAGGGCTATATCCGTCTTAGTGTTTCGCCGTGGGGAGCACCGGCCCTCTTTGTTAAAAAGAAAGGTGGTGCTTTGAGACTGTGCAGCAGTCTTATGTTCCTAGGGGTGAGCAGGTAGATCAGAGACCATCTGGGCGTGTATGCCGTTATCACAGATTTTGTATCGACTCCATCTGCTAGAGAGGTACCTTCTTGTTTTGCAACTCGGTTGCTAATGTGTTGATTGATACGGGAGCATCCCATTCTTTTATATCTGCTGCATTTGCATCTGTTTTAGGGTTGGAGTTGGCACAGTTAGCATCTCCTATATGTGTAGTATCACCTGTTGGGGGTGAGTTGATTTTGAAACACGGATGTAAAGGTTGTGATATAGAGGTCGCTGATCGTCGGCTTCACTTTCCTTTTGTAGTTATGCCCATGTCGGGATTTGATGTTATTTTGGGTATGGATTGGTTATCGTCATACTGAGCAGTTATTGATTGTTACCGCCAGAGGGTCACAGTATGTACCTTGAGCGGGGATTGTTTCCATTTCTTGGGAGATCGGGTTGGTAGTGTTTTGCCATCGGGATATGATCCGCGAGGGCGGAGTGAGTTGAGTGGTCTTCTTGCTAGCCTTTTGAGTAGTGAGTGTGATGAGGCCCAGACTGTGTTGCCAAGAGTGGTTTGTGAGTACTCGGACGTCTTTCCCGAGGATCTTGTTAGTTTGCCACCTTACAGAGAGATTGAGTTCTCTATTGACCTAGTGCCCGGCACGGCACCGATTTCTATGGCACCATATCGTTTTGCCCCAGCCGAGTTAGTTGAGTTGAAGATTCAGCTCCAAGAGTTGCTGGATAAGGGCTTTATTCACCCAAGTGTTTCGCCGTGGGGACCACCGGCCCTCTTTGCTAAAAAGAAAGATGGTGCCTTGAGACTTTGTATCGACTACCGAAAGTTGAATCGGGTTACGGTGAAGAATAAGCACCCTATGCCCCGTATCGATGATTTGTTTAACCAGTTGAAGGGTTTCCGATGTTTCTCTAAGATAGACTTGAGATCAGGTTACCACCAGTTGAGAGTCAGGGAGGAGGATATTCCGAAGACGGCATTCCGTACGCGGTATGGCCACTATGAGTTTTTGGTGATGCCATTTGGGCTCACCAATGCACCGGCAGCCTTTATGGATTTGATGAACTAGATTTGCCGAGAATTCTTGGATCATTTTGTGGTCGTTTTTGTGGACGACATTTTTATCTATTCACCTTCTGTGGAAGAGCACGAGGAGCACTTGAGTGTGGTGCTTGAGTTACTTAGAGCCCATAAGCTTTATGCCAAGTTTGGGAAGTGTGAGTTCTGGCTAGGAGAAGTCAAGTTCTTAGGCCATGTGGTTTCTAGGGAAGGAGTGTCTGTTGATACACAGTTTTCTGGGATTAGCTGGGTACTACCGACGGTTTGTGAAGGATTTCTCCAGGTTAGCTTCGCCGTTAACTAGATTGACTCGGAAGGGAGTCATATTTGTATGGAGTGAGACTTGTGAAAAGTCGTTCCAAGAGCTGAAAGTTAGATTGACCACCACTCCGGTCTTGATTATTCCGGAGAGAGGGTTGGGTTATGCAGTCTATTGTGATACCTCACGAGAGGGTTTGGGTTGTGTGTTGATGTAAGAGGGGAAAGTGGTTGCCTATGGCTCACATCAGTTGAAAATACACGAGAAGAATTACCCTACGCATGACCTAGAGTTAGCAGCAGTGATCTTTGCCTTGAAAATCTGGAGGCATTACCTTTATGGTGAGAGATTCGAGGTGTTCTCAGATCATAAGAGTTCAAATATCTGCTACGTAAAAGACTTGAATTTGAGGCAGAGGAGATGGATGGAGTTCATTGAAGATTATGACTTCGAGTTGCATTATCATCCGGGGAAGGCCAATGTGGTGGCTGATGCCCTCAGTAGGAAATCTGTTGGTGACGTAGCTAGTATAGCAATCCGAGAATGGGAGATGTTGGGTGCACTTGGGGAGTTTGATTTGCTTCTGGGCGAATCCGTTGAGGCTGCGGCCTTGTTTTTCGTTGTCGCGCAGCCTACACTTGTGGCTCGAGTGTTTGAGGCACAGAGAGGTGACCTTGAGGTGGAATCCCTCCGAGAGAAGATCTCCAATGGGAAGGTTGAGAAGGGTTTTTCTGAGTATCCCGACCTGAGTGTGAGATACCGAGACCGATTGTTTGTGCCGGAGTTCTGCCGAGAGGAGGTACTCCGAGAGTTTCACTATTCACGCCTTGCGGTGCATCCGGGAGGCACTAAGATGTATCGGGATTTGGGTCGCCAGTTTTGGTGGTGGAAAATGAAGAGAGATGTGGCAACTTTCGTGTCTAAGTTCCTTACTTGTCAGCAAGTGAAGGCCGAACATCAGAGGCCAGCGGGTTTGTTACAGCCCTTGTCTATTGCCAAGTGGAAGTGAGAGCATGTCACTATGGACTTCGTTGTAGGTCTTCTGAGGACTCAGCGGGGTAGTGATGCTATTTGGGTGGTTGTAGACCGGTTGACTAAGTCGGCGCACTTCATTCCTATGTGCGTGAGAGATTCGGTAGATCATCTTGCTGACTTGTATATTCGGGACATAGTGAGGTTACACGGGGTCCCAGTGATGATCGTCTCAGATAGAGATCCTCGTTTTACTGCTAGGTTGTGGCAGAGCTTACAGAGTGCCTTGGGCACTAAGTTGACCTTTAGCACGGCTTCTCATCCTCAGACTGATGGGCAGTCCGAGTGTACTATTCAGATCCTTGAGAATATGCTTCGAGGTTGTGTCCTTGACATTAGTGGGACGTGGGAGAGGCACTTGCCCTTGGTGGAGTTTGCCTACAACAACAGTTTCCAGTCTAGTGTCGGTATGGCACCGTTTGAGGCCTTGTATGGCCGACTGTTGGGCCGAGGTGGGTGATGCACCTTTGTTGGGTCCGGAGTTGGTGAGGGAAACAACGGAGAAGGTTGAGCTTATCCGTAGAAGGCTTGTTACAGCCCAGAGTCGTCAGAAATCTTATGCCGATCGTAGGAGGAGACCTTTGGTGTTCGAGGTGAGTGATCATGTCTTTCTGAAGATATCATCTAGGCGGGGATTGATGAGGTTTGGGAAGAGTGAGAAGTTGTCCCCTCGGTTTATTGGTCGTTTTGAGATCCTTGAGAGGATAGGCGAGGTTGCCTATCGTTTAGCTTTACCACCACAGTTGTCCGGGGTACATTACGTGTTTTATGTTAGTATGCTTCGGAAGTATGAGCCGGATCCATCCCATGTGTTGGATTGGACCGATTTGGAAGTTGACAAGGATATCTCGTATGAGGAGAGACCGGTTCGGGTCTTGGATAGGCGGGATTAAGTCTTGCGAGGCAAGACCATTCCCTTGGTAAAGGTTTTATGAAAACATCACGAAGTGGAAGAAGCCACTTGGAAACGTGAGGTGGATGTCCGTGAGAAATATCCGGACTTGTTTGTAGATGCTTAACTTTATATCGGTACTATTGAACTTTAAGAGCATTATATATCTCTTAAGTTGTAAAACATTGTATATGTTTTGGTTTATGGGGATATTTTGAAACTTGCCTCGAAATGGAAGTTTATTATAACATTGTATATGTTGAATGTATTGTAGAAATGGAATATATGATGAATATTGAATATGATATAGAAATGTGGAATAAATGTTGAAATTATTGAATTTCAAAGAAAAGCATGCTAATAATGCATATTGAGTATATATTGTCAAATGTCTCTTGAATAGAGATGGAATGACCGGTAACGGGTCGAGTTGTTGGGTAATGAATTGTAATATTGTTGAAAAAAAAAAAAAAAAAAAAAAACTTGTCTTGAAAACTTGTACTTAATTTCGGGGACGAAATTTCCTAAGGTGGGGAAGTTGTAGCAATCTCGGTTTCAATCTTTTTTTATTTTTTTTATTATTTTTATTTTTTTTATGTTTTGCCACTTCGATTGGGCCGGTCGGGGGTCGAGGGGGCAGCGCCCCTTGGTGAGTCCAAGGGTCAAGGTCGAGCCGCCTGTCACCATGTTCCAAGGGCAATACTGGCGGGTTGAGGGCAACGCCTCAAAACAAAAATTCATAATGTATTCGAAGTTACTTGACCTATGTCCGCAAAAATACTGGGAGAACGATTTCGCCGAGCATAGGGTTTCACATTTTGTGTTCAAAGGTTTACACTTTATAAGCATTTGGACACAAAATGTTTCTCTCTGATGTGGGACTCAAAGAGTGGAAAGTGTTGTGCCAAACGACGCCGCTTTGGTGTGTTTGTTGGAAGTCCCACATCGATTACAAGATACAAGTTAAGGTGGACAAACTTCTATATAAGTGCAAGTGCAGAGGGTTAGCTTATCAGCTTCTATGGTTCTTTCTTGGTTTAATGAGCCATTACGAGCCGAGCTCGAGTTATAAATTTTAGTTGTGCCGAGCTGGATTTTGACCATAGTTCCATTGGGATTTTGGCCATAGTTCCTTCGCCACAGTTGTGTAATTTCTCGAGGGCTTTGTGGTGTGTGGCGAAGATCGAGTTTCATCTCTTTTCATCTTCTCCATTTGAGCTCCGAATTTGAGGTAGGGATTCCTACTCATTCTTATGTGTTTTAACATAAATGTTGAGTTATTTGTATAGATGATTTGATTTGGGAACTTAAGGTTGGAGATATATAATGTTGAAAACAGGGGTTTTGTTCAATTAACTCATACCTGTGTGTTTTGGTTTTAAAAATGAAGATTATTGATGTTTTTGATAATATTTGAGCCTTTGGGTCAATATTAAGAAAAAGGGAAAAATGCCATGTTTGGGTATATTTGGGTCATTGCTGTAATCAATGACAATTAATACGGAAATAGGAAATTGAGTTGGAAATAATAAAATCGACTCAATATGAGGTAGAATGGTGTAGTTGGATTCTTTAATCACTCACTTTGAAAATGTTGAGATTATATATATCCGTTGTAGCATTTATTTTCTCTCAGAAATAATTGCTTTGGGCTATCGGTGGAGGATAGTCTTGATTGTTGTAGACAATGCATGATGATTAGGCAAACTAAAACTAATCAATTGAATATGCCATCGAATATAGCGACTGGAATAATGCATTAACTTTATGTATTAATTAATTATATATGATCTACATTTATATACATGTTTTGTATGAGAGGAGATAGGGGATGTACTCCACGGTTTAAGGGAAGATAGGGGATGAACCTCTAAAGCGGATTTTGTGTGACATTGATACAACACTACAATGTGTATCAAGTGTTGATTATGGAAGTGTTTAAATTGATTTGATATAGCACTAAAATGTATATCATTATCAATTGTGAAGTATAGAAGTGATTCCATGTTATGTTGATACAGCACCGAAATGTGTATCTTTCGTAAAGTGTGGAAATAGTTTATGTGTTATCGATACAGCATTAAAATGTGTATCCATCATGAATTTCAAAAGTGTTTTAAAGATGAGTCTTAATCTCATTAAGTTATTGGGCTAGGTGTTGAGCCTTGTTTTCAAACTCGAAGTTGAAAAAGAAATGGGAAATGAAATGTAACATGGACTTAATGTCATGAAACCGGAAATGTTAATTTGAGTCTTTATCTCAATTGAAATGGAAGTACTGTTGATATGAGATATAATCTCACTTAAAGGGTATGGCCAGGTTCTGAGCCAGGATTATGAATTAAGAAATGGTAATTATTATGAAACATGGATACATTTATCATGTAATTGAAATGGATTATGAATGGATATATGTGAGTCAAACATTTATCGAATGCTTACATTTTAGTTATTGCCCATATTATGTTTAGCATATCTCTACTGGGCTGTTAGCTCACCCTATACGGGAATATCATTTTCAGGTGCAGGTGAGATGTTACCTCCAAGGCAATAGCATGGATGGACTCTCGGGAAGCAAGAGTTTCCTAGTTATGCTTTATGTGTGCATGAGTGTTATTTGTAAAGCCAATGGCTTAATGTGTAATGAGTGAGACTCTATTTGTGTAACCAAGCAATGTTTTGGAAAGATGAAAGCCTATATGGCATTTAATTGCTTGCTAAACAGTGAACTCTGATATATGAATTTATGATGTTTCTTATATTTATTCCGCATATGAGTTATCTTTATTGCAATATTTCGGGGCGTGACATTGTATATATGCATACCTACTAGAAATTGGGACTTAAATAAGAAATTTGTGAGCACATATCGTTCCAATCAAAGACGAGGACATAAGATTGATCTCTCACACTAATACACATTAATGCACGCTATGTGTTTTACTAACTATGTTACTCATAAAATTTATTGGAATATAAGAAAACAATTTAAATTAATTGGAATATAAGTAACAGAAAAAAAAAATTATCAAAAACTTATAATTTTTCATTTTCAATGTACAAAATTCAAAGTCCAAGAGAAAATTATTATCTATTTGGTCAGTTATGATAATGTTCATGTTGAAAATGAACGTTCCATAGCTGAGGTAGAAAATGATAGATTAAGCACAATTACAATCATTCGATAAACAATGTGGTATTCAAGTGGAAAGTGACAACAAAGAGGTGATTGGACTGTGTGTATCTGAGCTGGTTCCTCCGTGGGAATGTTCTGCTATCATCCATGATATTCAGTTCTTGAATTCAACCTTAAATACTTCCTTTGCTTGGATACCTAGGGAGGCCAATGGAGTAGCTCACTGGCTAGCAAGACCTCATCTTCAAGGTGTTCTTCCCTTTGACTGGGTCGCAAATCCTCCTGTTGCTCTTTCAGAGCTGTTATGTGTTGACGCTTTTCTGTAGCCTTCGGGCATTTCTCATCTCAAAAAAAAAAAAAAAAAAAAAAAAAAAAAAAAAAAAACTACACAATTCAAAAATTATTGAATTAACATAATGGTAGAATGTTAATCTTCTAGTCTTAGGATTCTTCAAGGAAGATATTGGTCTCTTAGCACTTTTGTTTTTAATTGTGTCAGCAGCAGGAATTTGTTGAGAAAAGTGAAAAGAGAAGGAATAATTGACAGTTCATTCAAATTCAAAATCCATATACAATCTAAATGACTAAGCTTTATACCTTTCACTTAAACTTAAAATGAGTAATTTTAGAATATTATGTGGTTACCTTAGGTAGAATGACGAAACCAATTATATCATGCCAACAAATATCAAATTGATTACATCATTTTTTTAACATTAGAGTTTGGCCCAATGGTATGGTAGTCACACCTTAGGGTATGGTGAGAGGGAAGTTAGGTGTTTGAGCTAACATACTAAAGCTATTTTTTTAAGAACAATAAAATAAAAAATAAAAAGTGGATAAAGCCAAAATATAAATCAAATATGTATCCGGGTTTGGGGGAAATATATGCTTAAGTCAATCCTATAATATATCATAATATCACTTTAAAAAGAAGATGAAAGGTTTTGGGCCTCTGTAGCTATTCTTGTGCCTCCTTGGTCGGGTGGGCCTTGTGTGGAGTTGCCCACTTTTACGTGTAGTTTGGAATTTGCATTTTTATATTTTTGGGGTTTTTTTTTATTTTTTTGAGTTGAAAACAAAAGATAATAGTGGATTTTTTTACTTGTATAGAAAAACTGGGAAATTCTATTTCCACACATTAAGTTTCCTTACTCTACACACTTGATGAATTTTTTCAGAATCACAATTTTATCCTTTAGTAAAATTATCATCTCACCTACCACCATCTCACCCACATATCTCACAATTTCTCTACACACATCTCACCAAACAACACATACTTGACCGATTCTTGCAAGTGGCTCAGGTATCTTGGTCAAGTTATTTGGCAACGATCTTTGAAACATTATTGTTCTTAATTGCATCCTAAGCACCAAAAAGACGGGAAAATAAAAGAAAAGGAGAATAGAAAAGATCAATAAAGTGCAAACAAATTAATCATCAAAACCATCGCTAACACGAGAGATGCAAAAGAATGTAATAAGTTTCTGCCTTTACTTGATTATTTATTTCCAACTTACGTTGCACACCTGTAACAATCATTAAGGTAAGATACGAATCTAGAGAGTACTAAGTTGTATATAATAGTGTATAGCCCAAAAAATGTGCAACAAAGGCAAAACTAGTTTTATTTTTTACGAAATGCAAGAAGAGAAGGAGAGAAGGAAAAGACACAAGATTTGATGATAAATGCAACATTCTCAAAATTATCAAGAACACATCACCTGTTGTTAGAGACACATGGGATTTGGCAGAGGAAAGTTGTTTTACTGGCTTTGATTTAGTCCTGAATACCCCTAACAGACTTCGCTCTAGGGCACCCTTGTTCCAACCGCAACAATTGCGGCGTGAAGGGTTGTGTGAGAATGGCCGAGAGGTCGAAGAGGCAAGGGTTGATGTCGTTGCCGTTACTGGTAGCCGTGTAGTTAGAGTTAAGGTTTTTGGAGTGAGAAATGATGAAATGAGAGGATGTGCACAGAGAATGTGAGAGTATATTTGGAATGTGAAGTGTGTGGACTAAGATAAAAAAGTAAAAATTAATTACTAAATGTGTGGATTGAAAAAAGATGTACATAGAGATAATTTGGTGTGTGAAAATAAAATTTCTCAAAAAAACTTAATTGGCATAACAATATGTTTTCTTTTTGTCTTAATTTCTCATTTTACCCTTAGTAGAAAATCAAGCCAAGTGGTTTGAAATTGAGAACACATTGATCCTTTTACACCGACATCGCGCTTTTGACCATCCATGCCAAACACTAATTTTTGTGTTTAAATTTTTAAGGATAAATTATATTGACCCTTCCTGATATTTCTATTTAATACAAATCTCCCCTCATATTTGAAAAATTATACTTATTTCTTATCAAATTAAAATAACATATTTGTTCTTTAGTCTTTATACATATAAAATAATAAAATAACACAAACATTTTGTTCATGTCATTTCAAAGGAAATAACAATCATTTTCTTTGGTTTAAATCACACGGAAAATTGAGTTTTTTTTTTTTGTGTTTTTTTATTTTTACTAAATTTTTAAAAATATTTTAAGCAAATTTTTTTATTTTTTAGATACACCTAATCTAGATATACTTAAGAATTATAATATTTTGTGATTTTTTTTTTTAAATTCACCAAATACAATATATATATATATATATATATGCAAAATTTCAACACATTATCTTATTTTTTTGTATTCAATGATTTTTTGAAAGGTTTTTGTACAAATTTTATTCTTTTTAAATATATCTAGATTAAATTGATCTAATCTAGATATAATGGTAGAAATAAAAATGAAAAATTATATTCATATATAAAAATTTATACAAAAAATATCATAAAAATTTTGTGATAGTGATATTATTGTAAATATAAATCATGTTTATAGGTGTTATATTTTAAAGTGAAATGTGACTATTAAGGTATCTGATTGGTTTGAAAATTCTATATAAAATTTATGTTTGCATCACTCAATAAGAATATCTTCAAATAGAATTTAATGATGAAAAATTATAGAATTTAGTCATGATGATAGAAGGAAGAAATAATAGGAAAAATGGCAAGGTGGTCATTTAAAAAATTTTAGAACATGACATCAGCTGTGGGAGCCAAAAAATAATATATATCAACTTATTGGGCTAACCCAAACAAGGCTTGATAAAGCCCCAACTATTGGGCCTTTTCGGCCCACCCCCGTCTATAAAAGGAAGGGACCTCATAACATACAGGTATGTTCTCATCTTTCTACACACAACACACACCCCTTCAAATGCATATACTATTTCTTCCTTGATCTGAGGTGACTTCATCATTGGAGAGTCTCTCGGCAACCCCGGTTGGGTGGCACCGACTATGTTCATCATTGCAGATCTACAGGGGTGAAGCTCTTCTCTTCGTTGGATCTCCACAACATCCATGTGAGAGGATATTTCATGGTCTCACAATTGGCGCCGTCTGTGGGAACGACTGAATGAGATCAACGAAGAACACAACAAATATACTGCTGTAAGTAAACATATACTGGTTGCTTTGAGGTCAGTACACTTTCCACAAAAGCAAAAATCAATCCCAAGTAATACGGCCCACAATTGGGTTTTTTGCTTCTTTCATTCTGATTATGTTTTTTGCTAAAGTTCAGGTATATATATATATACACATCTATGTATGTATCTATTTAAGCTCACAGATTTCATCAAAGCATTGTTGAATATTAATATTGCTTAGAAAGGTTGTCAAAACAAGATGAAGTTAGTAGCTGTTTTCTCTCTCTAAAAATGGGTTTCACACCTTTATTGGTGCAAACATCTTTGACAATTCAATAAAGTTATTGACTAAATTCATACGTGGGTCTATCCATTTATTTATTTATTCTTTGTCTCTCAAAACTTAGCTTAAAGTTGATGCTTGACATGTATGCACGTATCCCCATACTAGAACTTTTTGTAGAATCCAAGGCTGGGTCTCTTATTCTCATTTTCATTCAACACAATTCGCAATATGCTTATCTACATACATATAATATTATATATCTGTGATGCTAGTTGTGGTGGGTTGATTTTTTGAATATCATTTTTTGTGTAGCTAAAACCAACAAGAACAAAAACAAAGCAGAGCATTTTCACTCATTCTCTCTAAAAGTGGGTTTTAGCTCTTTTCGACATCACTAGTAGGGTTTCTCGGCCAAAATCATGCATGATCTATTCATCACTAAATGGGTCTTCACTTTTTCTCTCTCTCTACTAAATTGACATAAATAAAGCCATGAGTTATTATAACCTGTAATTTAACATTTTTTACTTCGTAATTTATGAGAATATGAAGCAATCTATACGGCTTTTGTTGCTCAAATAATTTTTGGTGTTTTATAAAGGAGGTTTGAAAGCTCCATCATCGACCTCATCCACAGACTGTTTGGCACTGCGCCTTAATATAATGTTCAGCACTAATTATTCGGCAATTCATAGTAAAATTAATGTTCAGCACTAATTATTCGGCCTTTCATAGTAAAATTAATGTTCAACACTAATTATTCGGCATTTCATAGTAAAAATTAGTATTCAGCACTTCATAGTTGGAAATATAATATTGGGCACTTCATTATTCGGCACTTAATATGATGTTCGGCACTACACCTTAATATAGCACCATCATCTCGGCTTCATTGCTCAGCGGTTTAGTTTGGCATCAAAATTAACCATCTTGGCCAAGCCAAACTCTTTCGACAACCTACGCTGAAAATCGTCAAACAAAGGCTATTCGGTAGCTCTTCCATCCTTCTCGGCATCACTATGCTCACCCAAGCTTTCCCCGACGCTCACCCAAAATGATTCTCGGCAGCCCATACGTCACAACATTGGCACCTCTCGGCCACTGAAGCAGTTTGGGAACACGCCTTACTCGGCATTGCCATTGGCCTATCAACTCGTCAAGGAATTATTTTCGGCATCCAGCTTTCGGCAACCCAAATGTACTAGCCTAGCTCGGCACAACCAACACACTATTCGGCAACCACCAACGAACCAACTTACATCCACCGTCCCAATGAACAGGCCGGCAACTCATCAGCTTATTCGGCAACTTTTATTTTGATTCACTTTGCATAGTATCACTCATCGGCATATTATCAACAAAGTTTCGACGACTTAATTGTTTTATTTGCATTCCCTCTGCATGTTATCAACTTATTCAACTTGTTTGGCTCTATGCTCTCGGCATAAAACTAGCACCGCGACTTACCGAAATCCACATCTAACAATACTAGTGGATTCTCGTCGATTCAGGAAGTTCAAAGCCACTCACTAGAGGAGCAAAAAAGTAACCGATGTTTGCCGATAGTTGCGCAACAGCCCATAATTTCAGCAAACTGCAATTTTCAGCGTTCTCAAAACCCAATTTCGACCATACCAGTGTGAAGTACTCTTTGAGACGAGTCCAGCATAAAAGCGTCCAAAATCGGACTTAAAGCAGAAGGAGATACAAGGCCTCAAAGTCACAAGCTCAAAACTAGAACTACGCCTTTCACGAGATGCAGCAGAAGGTGATGAAATAAGAATTTATCATGCGCTTCTTGGCACAATGTGCTCCGTTGCATCTTACGCATTCGATTAATCGGATGGTCGGTAATTTTGAGGGCGCCTACCCTCTAGTTTTTTCTTGTGTAGGATCCATTTTGAGGTCCAATTTTGTGAATTCGAGTTTTAGCTTGGGATCAATCGACCGCAAATCGGGGCGTTAAATGATAGTTCACGGTCGATCGTGTCCGATCAATGTGCAATTTTAATAGCGGGCTCCTAAATTTGGGCCATGATCATCCATCTGCAGCGATCACTCACCTCAACTTGAATTTCTTTTACATTCGGCTATCACAACTACGGATATCTGAAACCAACAAACCAACTTATGTCACAATTAATTCGGCAACTTAGTGACTTAATCGGCTCATAACTTATTCGGAAAAAATTACGGCATGTATCATTCGGCACATTATTTTGGCGCCGCAGACATGTTACTCGACAATCTTGAGCATTGATAGGCAATTGCTCAACAAATTGCCTTGACTACTTTGGTGATTTATTAAACATATATTTGGCATATCAACAAGCGCAAATTCACCACTTGTTCGGCACAAACATCTAAAATTCGACTAACATTATTGGCTCCTTGATTACTCGGCAAGACTACTTTCGGCCACAGCGGTAACATGCTCCATAGCATTGGACATCCTCGGCACAAAATTACAATTATTAACCGTTATTAAGTTGCCTACCTTTTGACAAAAGTCCCATACTTATTATCTCGGCGTAGAACTAGCATCTCGGCTTGCGAAATCAACATCTGAATATACAAGTGGATTAGCATCAAATCAAGGAGTCCAAACCCACCAACCCGGCAGCCAAAGTAACCAAAGTTCGCGAAAATTGCGATCGGCTCACATTTTCCGACAACTGAAATTTTCAAAGCTATCAAACTCAAGTTTACCCACACCAGCGTGAAGTACTCATTGAGGCAGGTCCAACGCAACAAACCGCGTCAAAATCGGAGCTCAAACGAAGCCGTACGGGCCGATCAAAGTTTGCCCAGAAAATAAATTCCTTCGCTGGAGAAGACAACCCAGCATGATATGCAGAAATAATCATGTGCTTCGCAATTGCATTACACCCTATTGATCTGAGCCGTTAGATCTATTTTGGCTGTAATAACGCCATCAGGAGTCTGATCACAGCAATCCAATAGTCCTTTCCAGCTATTTGATGCATTCCGCGTCCATCCGTACGGTCAAAATATGCAATTTCAGCTCGCAATATATATATATATATATATTAAATAAATAAATAATTATAGATTTTATTCAAAAAATTGAGCACAATGACTCATTTCACATTTACCAAGCAGCCTACTTTGTCTCGGCTTCATTCCGATTTAATGCGTCACCGAGCGAGGCACGAAATCCGTTTCAAATTGTTATCGATCTACTCAACAATTTTGTCCCAAGACAATTTTATTCCTTTCGAATAACCAATGTCATTCAAAAGCAATGGGGCAAATATACGTTATATAAGAAGCTCAACTTCACTAAATTGGCAACCATTGCCAACCAAGTTCTGAGCAAATTTAACTCCGAAGGAATGCCGACACACCGCGAAGCTAAAAAAAATCGCCGACCAAACGATCGGCACAATCACCGACCCAAGTGTAAACAGACACCGATGTTTTGATAACCACTTACTCGGCAGTGCATCAACTTTATTTGGCTAAGCAATATTATTTGTCAACTTTATGCATTGTCAAACTTTATGCAGCAACATTGGCCACAATATTTGGCAACTTTATTCGCCTAACATTATTTGGCAAAACAATTGCCCACTGGGACATCAGTCAATTTTTCGCTTTCCAATCGGGGCACATCAGCCGATCATCATCTCGGCACCTTTGACATGCACGCATACTCGGCCAACTTGGTACAAACATTACAAGAATGTTTACTTGAGTTACAAACTCCGCTCCTTTTCACCTGACTTGAAGCAAGCGCTGTTTTAGGGCAATCGGCTTGCATATTTTTCTGTGCGTCATTTCACCAAAGCGAATCTTCCTGCAACATAGGGCAATGGGAATCTACATTCCTCCCGACTAACACTTTGTCATTCAAAAGCAATGGGGCAAGTCTACCTTGGACTAAGCATAAACCGAACAACTCGGCAATTAAATAGGCGGCCCAATATCTACTCGGCAATTCCATACAAGAGCAATATTATTGGTGATTAACATGTCCACCTTATTCGGATACATTATTCAAAGTCCTTGCCATATTGGCACTTATTTGCCATAAAATTAGCAAAAGTCTCCGTCTGACATAATCTTCGCACTTTCGGCCGCAGGCCGTTAGCAAAGGCCTACACCCTTGAATGGGCTTATAATACATGAGTCTACACCCTCTCCGGGTAATAATACCGTGGTCCATTTTTTGATTGATATATCTACTTTATTTAAATCATGCGTAACAAGCATACATGAGCCTACTTCTGATTCGGACTCGATTTTTGTTGCGGTTCTCAATCTTGAACCAAAGAGTCCAAATCCCAAATCGTTTTGAAGGAAAGCAGATTTTTGAAAAAAGTGCCAAACATGGTTGCTTTGCCGGATATGAGTCGCCACCTAAATATTTTAAAATGGGAAATTTAGGAAACCCTAACTTTCGGTGCCAAAGGCCGCGTGTCCGTCATCACCAAAGTTGGCTCGGGAACTTGGAGTGCGATTAGGGAAAGGTCACATCGTGAGCACCACTTCGCCGATCAAAGCAAGCCTCTACTAACCATGATATCTGTTTTTGAAACTTTGTATGCTCTTATTCCGGTTATTAGCCTAGACTACTATGTGATACTCGCAGCAAACAAATATAGACTGGGCCGTCTGTATTGGAACAAAACATTTCATGTTTGTTTGTTTGAAAATGGTGTGCTACTACTTAAGTAGGCTAAAATCTTGGTTGCCACCCTCGGGTGGGCTTAGAAAATATGATTTTGCCACTATCTAGTGGGCTTAAAACAACGAGTCAATGATTTGTCCAATTCGGATAACTCAACCTCCACCCGCAGGCATTCAGCGGTTATATCATATAAGCATTTAGCCTCATGGTAAGCATGCTATCATGGCAACACTCACACGCATGCAAGGATGCTAAAGCATAAAACTCACAGTACTCCAAGCCAAAAGCAATGATTAGAAATCATGCATGATCCTAAGTATCTGAAATTGCATAATGCAACACATGCAAAATGCAACTATAAGCGAGGCTCGGCTATTCTAAATATGGCATATGAGATACATGACTACCAAGTACTCAACTTGGAATTGAAATCTGATGCGGTTTGTATGATCTTGGCCGATGCATGCAAAAGCAGATGAATGATGCAAACATCTTTGTCATCTTGTATGCTAATTGAAATATGCCCTATATCTAACCATTGTGGCGGATAAATAAAGGGAGAAGAAATGGGGGTTGGAAGACATACATCACACTCACACCCTTATTACAATATTGCCCTCATGAAGGTCGAATAAAATAATATCTGATCCCAAATGAAAGAATATCTGATCCGAAATATGCAGTCCGAATATTACAAATCTCTAATTTAATTAGATTAAACTAGGGAAAATTTGTAAAATTGGCGTGCAAGCGAGGATTGCCTTGCTTACGATAGATGCTTCTTTGAAATTTGCTGGTATAAATCCTTTGGGATGCCCCAATCGACCTCTGTTTGCGATATTTCTCGAAATCTTGCGCGGACTCGGAAAGTTGTTGATCCTCGATTTTCTTTATATGAGAGCGAGGAAAAGGGCATAGCGATGTATTTTCACAAATATATGCATGCCTCGATCCTCGTGCCACCAATCACGCATACCGATGCATGATGGCAGAGGAACCGGATTGCACAACTCAATATGAGGATGAATGCTACAACAAAACTTAACTCCATCATGGGTAATCAGATTGTCGATGGTAGAATTGAGACACACTCCGTCGCTCGGAGTACAGAATGTACCTCGTTTCCCGTGCAATATGCATGATATGCATGAAATGCAACTAATATGCAACCTAGCATGCGCAATGCCATGAAAATGAGATGAAAATAAGATGTCTCGAAAAGCGTCTTGTGCAGCGCACGCAAACCCGGCGATGACAAAATGAAAATCGGATAAAATCGAAGTGCCTTGAAATCGTGCCTGGTGCGCCGTCGGCGATGATGGAAAGATGAAAATCGAGATAAAACCGAAGTGCCTCGAAGCAGCGTGCCTGGTAGCGCCGTCGGCGATGATGAAAGAATGAAAATCGGATAAAACCGAAGTGCCTTGAAAGCAGCGTGCCTGGTAGCGCCGTCAGCGATGATGAAAGAATGAAAATCGGATAAAACCGAAGTGCCTCAAAAGCAGCGTGCCTGGTAGCGCCGTCAGCGATGATGAGAATGAAAATCGGATAAAAGCAA
This sequence comes from Camellia lanceoleosa, assembly GCA_025200525.1. NCBI lineage: Eukaryota > Viridiplantae > Streptophyta > Magnoliopsida > Ericales > Theaceae > Camellia > Camellia lanceoleosa. Next base: position 4,027,699 of record CM045759.1, on the reverse strand, counting down.
GTGCCTCGAAAGCGTGCCTGGTAGCGCCGTCGGCGATGATGAAATGCAATGAAATGACACACGGAATGCCGTGATGAACTTACACCAACATGGGAGAGCCTCAGTTCACTCACATAGGAGGCCGTCGGATAAAAACGAAGGTGCCTCGAAATCGTACCAGAACGCATAAACCGAGGCAAAGCATTAAGGCACAAAATGACATGCAAACATGCAACATGGAATTTCAGCAGCTACAAGAGGAAAACAGCCCGAAACACAACCAAAAGCACACCCAAAGCGGCGGTCGAAATGCGATAATATACACCCGAAATGGCCTGTAGCCATGCTATACATGCAAAAAGTGATCATGGCAGCAAGGACAGTAGCAAGGCAGTCCCAAATACAGCTTGTTTCAGTAACGATCATGGCCAAAAAGGAGACATAGATATGGCAACAAAATCATACAAGATTAAAGGCCAAAAGAGCATTACAATGGGAGATGGTATATACAAACATCAAATGGACAAACTTTCTTCTACAACATGAAAGAAGGCCCAAAAATAAGCATATATTCAGTTTATGGAAGCCTCTAAATCATAAGAAAAACATGCTAAAAATGGAAAGCAAAATGGAGCCACAAAAGGGTATAACATAAGACATGCAATCTATACATCAAATGACCAAACCTTCTTCATGAAACATGTAAAGGGGGTCAAAATAAGACTAAAGTCAGTAGGGGTCGAAGTCCCAAAAACAAACACAAATAGGGCAAAAATTGCATACAAAATATGGCACACTTGATGAAATTAGAAGGAAGTGGTAGATACAAAGGTCAAATGAAGTTGAGCTCCTCTACAATGTTGTAGAGGGGCTCAAAATAAGCAAGAAATAAGTAGGGGTCGGACCCCTAAAAACCAACACAAATAGGACAATTTTAGCATGCAAAAATGTGACAAACTTGGTGAATATTGAAGGAACTAGTATATAGAAATACCAAATGAAGTTGAGCCCTTCTACAATGTTGTAGAGGGGCTCAATATATTTCTAAAAAGCAGTATGGGTCGGACCCTAATTCTCAACCAATTAGAGTATATAAAAGATCAAGAAAAAAGCCCTAAAAGTTGGTTTGAATACTTACCCTTGAAGACTTGTCTTTCTTTGCTTCTTGGCTTTGATTTGTAGCTTCTCAACCTCTGAAATTCACTTCCTAGCTTCTGGAATCAAAGTTGGAATGGTGAGGCTAGGTGTTGGTGAAGGAATCAAGCAAGACTTGGAGCTTTTGGCTATGGAAATTAGGTTTTTTGCTTAAGTGTTCTTGAAGACAATTTTTGTAACCTTGAGGAAGGTGATGGTCCTTTAAATAGGCACAACAAGGGTGTGAAAGGGAGGAAAAGCACCCAAGCTTTCCTCCCAAAATATCCGGATGGGGAGATATTTTGACAAAAATATCGAGACAATTTGGAGCAATTTGGAAAGCAAGAATCTGGCCGGCGAGGTGGTTTTCGGGGAGGTGGCCGGCCAGCCACCCACAGTCGACCAGCCACTCACCATGGTAGCCACCCGAAAAATGAGCGAAGATTTTACGGCCGACCGATACCAAAGTGCCCTCCATGTGTGTAGAACAAGGATCCAAGATTGAAATTTGGCAACAGAACCATGAGTCACAACATAGAGTTTGAAGGAGGCCCAAAATGAAACCCACAGTTTACGGCCACCATACAAAGTGTCCTCCCGGATGTGTAGAACAAGGATCTGATTGAAATTTGGCAACCAGGCGAGAGCCACAACATAGAGCTTGAAGGAGAGGCCCAAAAATGAAACCCATAGTTTACGGCCGACCACCATACCAAAGTGTCCTCCATGTCCTCGATCTCGGATATGTAACTTTGGTTGGAATAAAATACCCCAAGGTGTTCAACATTGGCGGAAGTGAGAAAAAGCGGGCTCGGAGGAAGCCAGCTATCTGGGATAATTGCTGGCCTCCACCCCAGTGATCTTCTGGTGTTGAAAGCAGTACTGCCAAGTTTGAACAAAACCAATGAGAAATGAGCGCTCGGGGCCAAAAGCAAGGCAATCGGGATCGAAAATGAAACTTGACCGGAAGTGGCATCTGGCGGCGGAAGTGGATATCTGCAACTCCGGTGTCCCTCGGAATGACAAAGCGAGGTTCTGCCAAAATCGAGAAAAGATGCAAAATGAATGCTCGGGGCCCAAACGCGTGATTGAGGTCCGCCGACTCTGAGCACGAAAGTGGCATCTGACCCGCGAAGTGGGCATCGAGGGCCCAGTGTTCCTCAGGCTGTAAAAGCAGTGCAAGCCAAAACGGAGAACTTCGAGATGGTTAGGCGGTCCGAGCAGGCGCGGCACAGCGATCCAGCCGGGAGGCGGGCTCAAAATGGGCAAAATGGCCCTCTGACCCGAAAAAAGTAGCTCACGACGCCGGGAGATAGTCTCTGAGACCACTCCCTTCCTCGGGGAAAAGCAGGCGAGTGCAGTTATGGCAAGAGACAAGGTAGAAAAAGGGTTAGAGTCCGGGAGGCGAGGCGCCGCGACTCTGAAACTCTTGAACGAGCACATGATGCAACATCACCGAGCGCTCAACCGGTGATGTCTGAGTCTTAAGGTCGGTCAAAAATGGGGTGTCTACACTGTCTTACTTGATTCAGGTAATCATTTCTGTGCTTAGCATATAGAAATATTTATAGCTCGGCATAAAATTCCATATTTGGAAGCAATCTTTACACTCGACAATATATTACACCCTTGCCCAGGGTTATAATACTGCGGCCTACACCCATGCCCAGGGGTTAGAATACCGCGGCCTACACCCATGCCCAGGGGTTAAAATACCGTGGCCTACACCCATGCCCAGGGGTTAAAATACCGTGGCCTACACCCATGCCCAGGGGTTAAAATACCGTGGCCTACACCCATGCCCAGGGGTTAAAATACCGTGGCCTACACCTATGCCCGGGGGTTAGAATACCGCGGCCTACAGCCTCACTCGGGGGTTATATTACCGCGGTCTACAGCCCTTGTCCGGGGGTAACAATACCGTGGCTCATCATTATGATTTGTTTGTATTCCTTTCTGGGTTTTAGCTCAACCCCCCTCATCTTATGATCAAAACATACGTACATTTATACATACATTCAAAACATACGTACATTTATACATACATTCAAGATATACGTACATTTACACATACATTCAAGCATGCATTCAAGCATACATGCAGTCATCCATTCATATGTTTTATTCATTTATCAAATGTATTCTTTGTCAAAGGACCTAACATCTATTTGAGCTTGACATAACTTCGGCAATAAAACTCTCATTCCTTCTACGAAAACAACGAAAGTTTTGGGGCAATTGTGGGAGCAAAAATAATATATATCAACTTATTGGGCTAACCCAAACAAGGCTTGCTAAAGCCCCAACTATTAGGCCTTTTAAATACCGTCTATAAAAGGAAGGGACCTCATAACATACTGGTATGTTCTCATCTTTCTACACAACACACACCTTCAAATGCATATACTATTTCTTCCTTGATCTGAGGTGACATCATCATCGGAGAGTCCCCGGCCGGCAACCCCGGTTGGGTGGCACCGACTATGTTCATCATTGCAGATCTACAGGGGTGAAGCTCTTCTCTTCGTTAGATCTCCACAACATCCATGTGAGAGGATATTTCATAGTCTCACATCAGCAATCCAAGGATAATTTGTAATGAGATTACAAATCTTAGAGAGGGAAATGTAATTTTTCAAATATAAAAGAGATTTATATTAAATAGAAATTTCAGGAGGAGTCAGTATAATTTACCTAATTTTTAACTTTACAACTTTTTTTTAAACCTAAAAACCAACTTCCCAAATCATTCTTTATGAAAGCCAGAGCTATTAAGGTTTAATTTTCAGTGGTCACTTTTGTAGAAACCTCACATTTTATTTTATGTTTTTGATAGGTGAAAGTCAGTTATTAGTTATCAAAATAACACCTATAAACCTCACATTTCATAAAACTAGAACAAAACTACACCGTTTTATTAATTGGTTTAATTACACTTCGGGTTCGTTTAGGAAGTGGGTTGTCTTTTTGACTTTTTGGCTCTTTTTGACTATTTTAGCCTGGGGCTAAAAAACTTGATTTGGGAAGGGTTTTTGGCTTTTTTGACTTTTTTGTGAGAGAAAGAATGTAATGATTATGAGTTGGATGTGATGTTTTGTCTTATTGGGTTAAAAAGCCTATTTTATTTTTTGTGGCTATTTTAGGCAAAAAAAGCTCCAAACCTCTCTTCCCAAACGGAGCTTTAGCAATTTTACATTTTTATTGAAATCTTATTTCGATTTTTATTTTTTTAATTGCGAGAGTCATGTTTTCATACTTTAAGTCAAATTACAATATGGGAGAAGTGTAGAGATGATTAGAGGTGAACACAAGTATGGAAAGCTTGAAATAAATGCTATCAACTCAAATAGGTTGGTGCCTAATACCTAAAACACCAAACTTATGAGGGCCATTACACTACAAGCATGTAATACAAAGCATAAATGACCTGAATAGCTAAAAACAGTCCTAAAATAGGCTAAAATAGCACTGAAATTAAGGTAAAACATCTACCAAAGAAAACTAAAATAATGGGGCAATTGAGCTAGTAAACAAGCCAAATGAGGGGAGGCTAACCCCTCTATATTTGGGACTTCAAAACTACATTTTAACCTTTGAAAAACCTCTGAAAATCAGTGTTAAAAAGCTCAAAAAGAAAGAAAAAGAAAATGAAAAGATGGAAAACACAGGGGTAAAGGCCTAAGAAGCAAGGTTCAAAGAAAGTTGATCCATCCCTCTACCTTTAATGGCCTTAAACCACAAGTTTCAACCCATAAATATAGGTGAAAAATAGTACAAAAACAACGATAAATGATGGTCAATGAATAAGGGAAAGAAGCTTGAAGTTATACCTCTTGAAGTGGAATGACACTTGAATCACAAACCACTAATTTCATACCCTCAAGAGCTTAAAATGCAAGCTTAAATACCTTAGCAAATAACCCTTAAGGTTTGGTTTGGAGTGTCTAGGCAAAGGGTATAGAAGTTGCAAGGGAGAGAGAAATGTAGAGAGAGAAATATTTTCCAAAACTTTGTTTCACAAATTTTTTCTAACCGTAAATTATGAGAGAGTCATCTATATATAGAAATATATGAGACTATCTCGAAAATATCCATACAAATCTGAGTAAGGTAAGCGCATGCATTTGTGGAGACAGTTGGCACAACTGGCAAAAAGATCTGAATTTTTACCTAAGTGCCTGGCAAGCTACTAGTGGGTCTGTTGGTCCCTTGGATGGTCAGGCTTAAAAAACTACTGTTTTGGTCTAAAAACAAGGCACAAGGTTTGTAGGTCTTTTGAGGCTCAAAACTGAGGTTTCCTACTGAGGAAATCAAGTATTTGGACAAGCGTACAAATCATCATTTGGTGAGCAATTGGTGGCATCCAAGTCTTAAGGGCGGTAAAAAATGGGGTGTCTACAGTTGTCCCTCTTTGACAGAGTTCAGAGTCATGAAATGACATGAGTGAATGTCAAAGCCCAGAGATGACCTATTTTGATAAGGCTGTAAGACTTGGGCAAACAATCAAAACATAACTTAAATTGGTTGAGCTCAAAAGCTGCCTACGTATCCCTTTGCAAGGAATCAAACCAGAGTAGTTCAGGGGCAAGATGCAAATGATATGCACAAAGAAGATACTTTGAAAGTTGGACTCATATGCCTCGCGAAGCCAGCTATTTTGAAAATCCATGATCATGGAAGATGATGCAATAAGCAATAACATGATAAAAATTATCACAAAAAGTCCAATCTACACGGGAAGAAATAAAAACACACTCTAACCATGCCGAAATCGTGAGAAGAGAAAGAAAATCGCTTAGGGTCACGTTTCACGCGTCTTGAGATACTCTACCCAGGCCGACATCATGAGAATAGGAAAAAAAAACCCACTCAGGGTCGCGTTTCTTGCATCCTGAGATACTCTTCTCTTGCTGAAATTGTGAGAAGAGGAAGAAAACCGCTAAGGGTCACATTTCATGCCTTGAGATACTCTTCCCGTATCGACATCGTGAGAAGAGGAAAAAAAACCAGCTCAGGGTCGCGTTTCACAAGTCTTGAGATACTTTTCCCAAGCTGAAATCATGAAAGAAGGAAGAAAACTGCTCAGGCCTGAGATACTCTTCCCACCCCGACATTATGAGAAGAGGAAAAAAAACCCGCTCAGGGTAGCGTTTCACGCGTCCTGAGATACTCTTCCCATGTCGAAATCGTGAGAAAATGAAGAAAACTGCTTAGGGTCGTGTTTCACACTCCCTGAGATGATACAAAAGATGCAAAAAAAAACATGAGATTACGCGGCAGATGCCCAAAGTAGGAAAAGCGTACGATAGATACACAAGGTGAACGGGTGTGATAGATGCACAAAGTGAGCGAGTGCAATAGATGCACAAAGTAAACAAGTGCGATAGATGCACAAAGTGAACAAGATTGAAAATCAATACAATGACAATGCATGTTTTATGCAAAAGCATGTTAGTTATGAGCGATGCAATGCTTTATGCGACATAAGAGGTATGTGAAAGTGCATGTTCTATCTGAGATAAATTGACAAAAGCGAACAAGCGATGTTCAACAACAACCCCCTTACTTACCTTTCGGAGGCTTTGAAAAATGCTCAAAAAGGATACACCTTGTTCATATTTGAAATTAGAAGTACAGCGGGCATTGGAATGGCGCAACTGGAACACAGTTTCGAGCTCCTCGGAAATCAAATCCAATGTAAATACCTTAATCGTACTTTCTAGACCCAAAATGGGACCTTCCATACACTGCTAGGACGAAAGGGGAACAAAACCAGCACTAGGCAACAAAAGGGGCCTGCCGGCCACTAATGTAAATTCAGGGGCAAATTGCACATTTCGGCTTGGGTCTACTTAAACACATCACCAAACTTCATTTCTTTACACCTATATGACCAAAATCTCTCTCCCTCTCTTTCTAGGTGATTCCTCTCTAGATTTGTGCTTTCTACGTGTTTTCCAATGCCTCATGCAAACTTTATTCGCAAAACATTTTTGGTCCTCTTCACTTTGAACAGATCAGATTTTGTTTTTGTTGGTTTTTTTTTTCGGATTTTTAGCACTTTTAGCTTGTTTCTCTTGAGTTTTTCTTGGGTTTTGTAAACTTTCTCGGGTTTTGACTTTTTTTCCTATTTTCTCTCCCATAGGGTTGACTTTTTTCAAGTTTTCCTTATTTTCTCCATTTTTCTTCATTTTTCACCCATTTTTCACCTATTTTCTAGATGGCAGATGATGTTCCACATGATGGTGCTCCTCCCGAGGTACTTTTACCTCCACCTTCTGTTGAGGTTGAGGAGTTTATAGGCTGAGGTGGCAAAATTGCGAGAGGACATTCTTGACTTCAGGCAAAGCGAGATCTTTGCCCAGGGCCAGCTTTGAGTTACCACCATTGGGGGTGAAGCCGTTTCATCTGGCCACTTACCCCCCTCGTACACACACGATGGCGCTTGGAGACATGATGCACTTTGATGACTTCGTTGATGGTGTGTCGGAGGATATTTTGCTGAGGGAGACGGACTCCCACCTTTCCACGGCGTTACTAAGGTACAACACTATGTTCATGGTTTACTGCTTTTCATCTGACTGCCTTGCACCGCCTTTCATTTGATTATTCTTTTATCACATATCTTTAATCTGATTCACTCTTTTTTTGCCACAAGAGGACTCTCGCTTCTGTAGGGGCTACGGGGCAGTGATAGCCAGGAACTGGTATCACGAGCTCCCATCTTGGGTCTGTGATCTTGTCGATGAGGCAAGCTTTGGCTTACTCTACACCGGGCTTACGTGTCACATGGCTAGCCAGCCCTACTCCGAGCATTAGTGGAGAGGTGGTGGGATACCACTAACTTCTTTCATTTTTCTTCTACTGGGGAGATAACGACGACCCTCTATGAATTTTCGATGATCACGGGCTTAGGAGTATGGGGTGATTCGATCTCTTTTGACATGGACATGGGCCAATAGGAGGCGGCCCGAATCTACCTGCTCGGGGCGAGTCCGCCTTTATATAGGCCAGCTATGGTACGATACAATTGGTTCCTGAAGTGCTTCCACCGAAGTTAGCCTTAGACACAAGAGAAAGTAGAGCAGTACACCCGGGGCTTCTTGATGTATCTTTTCGGTACCACCTTGTTTGCGAACAGGTGGAACACCATAGGTTTGTACTTGTTGAGCGCCCTTGTGACCCTGTCCCGGGTTCGGTTTTATATTTGGGGTGGGCGGCTTTGCAACACTCTCTGACTACATGAGCTCAAGTTCCGTATGAAGGAGATAGGGTCGAGGCTATTGGAGAGCTTTGTGAGGTATACTGCTGTACTTCGGTTTTGTTTACTTCTTCTTATGCTTCCTACTTTGCATTTTCTACCTTATATCTGTTCATGCATTGTGCATACGCCTTGCACTTCTGTTTGCATCTGTTCACTACTGTGCCTTGACTTACACTACATTTGACATCTGTTCTATCTTGTTTAATTCACACTGCCGACCTTTCCTTGTAGCTGTGGGTTTATGCCTATTTCCCCGCCCTTGCCCCAAAGTCGATGGATGAGATTTCTCTGATCGTGTTCTATTCACGGCGGTATGATGACAGGTGCCACCACCGGAGCTGCAAGGACATGACCTTTGCCTTCTATCGTTGTTACTTTGACACAGTAGTTGCCCACAAGGTAATTAGAAACTCACAGTCATTTCTGATTTATTACCATTGCTACTGGTTTGATCAATTTTCTGACAACTTACAACAACTAATAACCTGTAAACTTTCTTTTACAGATCACCTAGCAGCCCTGGGCGATGATACTAGCCAGAGTTAGAGACCAGTATGATGGAGCACAGGCTACTTCGTCTGAGGATCTCTTGGGGGCCCATTCTATCGAGCCTGGTTCCTGGGTGAAAGGTTTGTACCTTTGGACCTTTGGCGTCCACTCCAGTTGTTCGTATGCCATCCCTAGCATCCATGAAGACAGGTGATAGCCTCTTAGTTGAGGCCATTATCCGATATGGTGAAATTTGGATGCCGACTACTTGAAGGGAGGCGATTACCTGACCTTCATCAGGACTTACCTAATGCCACCCTTGACTAGAGTTCACGTTGGCAATGCAGCATGTACTTCTTTGGCCGGAGAAGCCGAGGCTAGTATTGGAGAGGTCCCTCCTGCTGAGAAGGCTACTGGTTGGCCAGCGATTCCCACTACGATTTCTTGTGGGCGGCCTAACAAGACAGCCTATCAGCTCCTAATTGAGCCACTAGAGGTGGGGCATGGGTACGTTAGAGCCCCGAGTTCACTTCAGGTATGGACCATACTTGACACCTTGCTTCCTCGTATTCTTCATTTTTCAAATATTGAGTAGTCGACTTCACTTGCAGGCATCTACAGAGTATACGAGGGGCCTTTTTTAGCTGGTTGCCTCTTTAGTCCACATGGTGCAAAGGAGAATCTTTGCTATACTGCAGTATCCGGTATACTTCCATTCCCTATCACGGTGCATTGTTTTCCACATTGTACCGCCATACCACAGTGATACTTATACTGTGCGACATCTACGGTGATACACTGCATATTGACATACATTTTGATCTTTGCTTCTGCTTTGACACCTTTGCACCCATGTTGTATCATTTTCTACATGACACTCCTTGCATACTATACAATGAGGGCACCCATACCTTGTATGTGATACTTTGATATTGCCTTTTAGGTTCCACTTGCTTGAGGGCACTAAGCGGCAACACTAGCACCCAGATACCTCCTCAACGATAGGGAAGAGAGAGAGACAGTCTTAGCATCTGACCGAGGCGAGCATCGGGACGAAGGTGAGGTAAGCGAGGTGCATGGAGTCGAGTAGCTCGGGCGAGTTTAGCGAGGATGATACTAAGACCAGTGACTCTAAGGAGGCGGTGAGTCGACGCTCTAAGTCTAAGGGCGAGGATGATGGTGCTAGCTCTGGCTCGGAGAGCGATGAGGGACTTGAAATTTGGTTTTGATTTAGGAAGCAGAGATAATGGGCTTGTTTAGTTTGTGTTTGTAGAGTAATTTTTGAGATAAAAAGTACAAAAACTTGTTTGGTTTGCCTTTTTTCATAAATAATTTTGAGAAATTGTTTTGGGAATAGGGTTTTAAAAAAAGTGATTGATTTGATGTGTATGAGAGAGAGAGAGTGATTTTCGAAAGAAGCAAACCAAACAAAATTTTGAGATTTTTTTTGAAAAAATTTGTTTGGTTTGATTACTCTTAAAAATTTGTTTGTAGAGAATTTTTCCTAAAAAATTTTCCCAAAAACAAACCAAACAAGCCCAATGAATCTTGGCTTTGGCTTAGAGTCGATTTTGATAGTGGCGTGGAATGGAGATAGTGCCCCTGAGTCCCCAATGAGGAAGAGAATGAAGAGGGCCTCTCGAGCTTGATGTGACTTGCGCTGACTTTTGTACTCTTTTGTTTAGTTTCTTTTTGTTTTGGTAGCTTAGCACATGTATAGCTTCAGATAGGTTTTTACTTTTGCTTTTGAAAGACTTGTACTTCTTTTGCGAAAAAAAAAACACTATGATTGGGGTAAACCCTGTAGTTTTATGAAAAGAGTTATTATTTTTGCATCACGAGCATCATATTTGCATAGAATGAAAATAGAGTTGGCTTTGAAATTGAGAATGCTTGTATTGGAAGGATGTTTTTAATCGGATAATGAGCCGACCAATAACCAAAATACAAAATACAACTCGATAAACAAAGTAAATATAGCTCAAACACAGCTATGTACACTTGCTCAAAACAAAAAGACTCAAAACAAGACCTTAAAACACAAGAATCAGGACAAAACTAAAATGCCAAACTGCCAGGCCACAAAATGGGCAACAAGTCGCAAAAGGTGGGCGGTAGGCCACAAAAAGTGGACGGCCCCATTAAAAGTGGGCGGCCTGGTAAACCACCTGATGGCTGACAATTGGCCTTCGCTTACAGCCCTATCTTCTACAAAAGGTCTTCTTTCGCCATTTCTTCACCAGAACTTCATTTTAGCTGCTGTTTTTTTTTTTCCATAAATGGAGATCTTCATTATTGAGAAGCTCACGGATTGGATAGCCACTTTAGATGGCACGAAAAAGGTAAATTTCTGAGATTTCAGCATAAATGCACTTTTTCTGTTGAGTCGTACTTCTCTTTGTTTTCCGTTCCTACATGTTGCGGCTCGATGTTGGGACCTAATTACGCATGTATTTCACTTTGGAGCACAAAAAATGTGTCTGACTCTTGAAGAGTTTCAAGCATTGTTTGAATCCCGACGCGACAAGGAAATCAGCGATGCCCTGGCTTTGGGACGAATGTGTGGGCTTACTTTGCACGAGGCTCGATCTTTGGCTCATGACAGAAAGCTAGATCTACCTACCTTTATTCAGCGGTTTTCTGACATCGGAGACAGAGGCGACCTTCTCTGGCGAGCCTTTTGGTAACATGCCCTCTGTTTATGTATGCTCGTGTATTTTCTTTTTGCCTCTAGTTATGACGGAGCCAGCATTAAGCTAATCGAAGTAGCCCAATCCCTGAAAGTGGGTAAGAGCTACATTGGTTTAGCACTGGCCGATACTCTGATGGGTTTAGATGCTTTTCATCGGCGAGAGACCACAAGGTTTGCGGGGAGTCCACTACTACTCTAGGTATTGTTTCCTACCATTTCTTATATAAGTGATTCTTACATCACTCGGCACTCACACTCTATTTTCCTCTCAAAGCCCTTTTCTTTACTCTTCTCTCAACATACATCTCTCTATTCTTTAAACTCTCTTCTTTTTCATCTCTTCCCAAGTTTGGCTCATGGATAAGCTAAAAGTGGTGGACTCTTGCCCCGAATATTCAGCCCAAGCTTACTTCTTCCGCCAGCGGTTGGTGGATTCTCCCACAGAGGTATGGTGGTGCAACTAGATGTGCAGCAGGTCTGCAGTTGACATAGCTTGGGGTAGCCCCTAGCTTAATTTGGCAAAGATGAGCTGCAGCATTCTCCGACAACCAAGCGTATAGTTGATTGGCCTCACCAACTACGTCTTCTACTTCCCTTTCTGATTCAAACGCCAGTTCGGACATGATCAAACCCGTCCAGACGAAGGGATAGAATATCCAGCTTCATTTCCCATTCGTGGATCACACTTGACTCGGTACCTCACTGCTTGGAGGACGAGAGAGCTTCTGGCCCCTGCCCCTAGCTTCAGTTATGCACTTTCGGGCGAATGCTTGGCTTGGCTTCAGAACGAGGTACAAGTGGGGCTAACTTTGGCTACAGAGACTCCCACGAGCACGAGCAGAGGACACTAGAACATTTGATCTCACTTATGCCCCTAGTTTATTGCTTTGACCTTTATTTTCAAGTTTTATGATGTAAAAGCAACTTTGATTTACAATCAGAGAGTTGGAGAATGTACTTGTGTTGAAATCAATGGAATTAAAGTTGTGAGCACTAAAAATTTTCTTTTTGGTCCCAAAATGGTCCAAGTTGTAAAAGGTAAATTTTAAGGAAAAAAAAAATCAACTTTTATTAAAACTTTTCAAAACCATTTTCGGGAGTGATCACCACCTGACACACACAGAATCAACCCTCAAGATGCATAGCCTAGAATCAACAAATCACAACTACCCATAACTGCATTCATACCGGCCTTTCTGCCGCCATACTAAAAATCACATAATCGAGCTAACTGATAATAGAGAAAAATGGCCTGATCAAATTGAACGAATAGGACAGTTGAATTAGAGATGGTTACGGCCAAACTTTAGGATGAAGTTGCCTACGTATCCCAAATATGGGAATCAGGCCTTACGTAGTTTGATTCAGGTTTTCTCGAGTATTAACTCTCTCCTTTTGCACTCTAACTATTGCTAAAGTCGCCCTTTCGGGTTTTTAACCTTGCGAGCTCAGTATTTCTTTATTTCTAATTTTTCATGCTCTTACTTTTCCCTAGGTCGCCCTTCTGGGTTTTCGGCCTAGCGAGCCTCTCAAGGGTAGTATTTTTTCAAGTTGTCCATGTTGATCGGCTATGAAAACTTCAGGCCATCTAGGTCCATGAGAATAATCGCCCCTCTTGACCAGATAGATTTGATGATGTAAGGACCAGTTCACTTGGGTCAGAACTTGCCCCTAGGGTCATGGATAGGAGCTCGGTTGTCCTTGAGCACCATATCCCCTTCTTTGAGAGTTTTTGACTTAACCTTCTTGTTAAAATCCCTAGCAATTTTGCGGTAGTAGCCTTGAACATGATACAATGCCTTCAACCTTCTCTTATCAAATAGCATCAGTTCCTCGAACCTGCTCTATTGTCAATCCGCCTATGTTATCTGACACTCAGCCATAATTCGCAGTGATGGCACTTTAATCTCTATTAGTAGAATAACCTCCATCCCATAGACAAGAGAATAGGGGTTGCCCCTGTGGATGTTCGAATCGACGTTCTATAGCCCCAGAGAGCAAATGACAGTTTATCCAGCCAGTCCTTGTAAGTTTCCACCATCTTCCGCAAGATATTCTTGATATTCTTGTTCGCGGCCTCAACAGCTCCGTTGGTCTGTGGTCTATACGTTGATGACTTGTGAAAAGCCACATTATATTTCTCAATGAAATCCACTACCTCTTTCTTGAAGAGTGAGCCGTTATCTGATATGATCTTATTCGGAACCCCATATCGATAGATCATGTTATTTCTGATGAATTTAGCTACGTGCGACACTTTCAACATAGCATAAGACTACGCTTTTACCCACTTTGTGAAGTAGTAAATCGGCACCAGAATGAACTCATGCCCATTTGACCCCTTTGGCATGACTGCGCCGATAACATCGATTCCTCAGACTGAGAAAGGCCATGGTGAAGTCATATTGTAGATCTTAGACAGCGGGATGTTCATGTGATTGGCATGAATTTGACATTTGTGGCATCGTCGCACAAAACCAATACAATTCTCCTCCATAGTTGACTAGTAATAGTGACCCCGGTCTTTTCCCATTTGATTATTATATCCGGACTTAGGTTCCGTAGATTCTGTTATTGTATAATTGTTGTTGTCGTCCTTATTTTCTCTTTTGAGTTATAGGATGTGTTGGGTAGGTCTGTTTCAGGTTGGTTGGGTTCGGAAACCAATTGTTGCTGTCCAGTTTTTGGGTTGGTCGCTCGAGGCGAGTTTAGTCGCTTCGGCGAGATTGAGTTTGTGTCTTGTGGATCGAACGGGGTTTAGCTCGGCGGCGATTGTGTCTAAATATAGACACGAGAGCTATATTTCTTAGCTCGGCGAGCTTTCCTTAAGCAAGCGAGTTTGAGTCCTTAGCTCGGCGAAATTCTATCGCTCGGCGTGTTCTGATTCTTGAACTGAAGCATTGCATTCTTAACTCGGCGAATTTCATTCGCTCAGCGAGTCATTCTTGTGCAGTCGCTCGGCGACCAATCCTTCCTCGGCGAGCTGTCGGGTTTAAATCTGTGGCGGTTTTTAAAACACTTTTCACCCTCTTTTTGATTCCAGAACCCTAGGTACGACTTTTCTCTCCCTCCACTCACCTTCTCTCTTAAGTTTGATCTACTTAGAGTGCGTTTCTACCCTAGATCCTTTATTAAAAAGATAGAGTGAGTCGAGGGCTTCCAGTTAATCTGAACGTTTGGTGGTTTGGAGCACTTTGGAATTTGAGTCTTCATCTCCGTCTTCTCCATTCGGGTTATTTTCTTCGAGGTAGGGATTTCCTACTCCATATTATAGGTTTTGTTCTAAGTTTTGGTATTTGATATGTTGGGGGTTATTTGGTAATTTTGGGAAAAACCCTAATTGTTTTAATAAATTAATTTGTATAATTAATTTAAGGGAAAATTGGGGAATTTAATTAAATTCATGGAATTGGACAATTATAAGTTTAAATGGTGTAGTTGGATAATTTTAATCACTCACCTACTGAATTGTTGAGATTATAATTGTTGATATGTTTATTTCTTGTCTAGAAATAAGCTTTTGGAGCTATCGGTGGAGGATAGTCGTGCTTGTTGTCGACATAGCATGAGGATAAGGGAAACTTGAAACTAATGACTTTGGTTAAGTCATAAATTTTGACTCTTGAATTATCTGAAATCGTGCATTGATTGAGCATTGCATATGCATATTGTTTGGGAGGAGATAGGGGATGTACTCCACGGTTTAGGGAAGATAGGGGATGGACCTCTAAGGGATATTGTTTGGGAGGAGATGGGGATGGACTCCATTAGCATCACTATTATGTGTGCTTATTGATTTATAAGTGTTTCTATATGTTGTTGATCTGACACTAAAATGTGTATCAAATGAGAAGTATGAAGTGTTTTGACATGAGCCTTAGTTTCATTTATTTTGTTGATATTGGAAGTAATGTTAATGTGATGGGTAATTCACTGTTATAGTTTGGCTAGGTTCTGAGCCATATTGTTAAAAATGAAAAGTTGAATAAATAATGGAAAGGGAAACTGATATTTAGATTAACCATCTATTGAATGCTATTGCTTTATTCAATTCTTATATTTGGTTTAGTATATTTCTACTGGGCTGTGGCTCACCCTATATGGGAACATCATTTTCAGGTTCAGGTAATGGGCTACCTCCAAGAACTTAGCTTGGAAGGATTTGGAGTTGAAGACTCTGTTTAGATTAGGCATTTGTTTTGTTATTTGCTTTATTTGGTATTACATGTAAACACTCAGGCCAAGGGCTTAATTCGTAGTTGAGTTAGTACTCACATTTTTGTGCCCAAGTATTAAGCTTGGAAAGATGTAAGCCCATAGGGCATTTGTTTTGACGTTACATGTAATGTCTTTCAATAATGATACTCTGATAGACGAATGATAATTTGGTTTTCTTTTGTCAATGCATGTTAATGGTATATATATTATGGGTTAAATTATGAGGGCATTACAACTTGGTATCAGAGCATACCGGGTTCAAATACTTTGGGTACGTGGGAAGTGATTAGTATCACAATGGGTTCGTCTCGTTTGACAGAGACTTAACTGTACTGTTATATAATTATATGATAACATGTTTATGTGACTATGTGGGTATGGAACGTAGTTTCTAGGATGTTGATTGGACCCTTGAGTTTCTAGTAGTCTTGTTGGAAAGGCACTTGATCAATGCTGCTTCCAACCGGAACTATAGTAATGCTTTGGGACTATCATTATCTAGGAATGAAATTCGTAGGTGCTTATGTGATTATGTGCTTATGTGGAGTGAATTACTGTTGTCCAATGCATTAGGACGCAAGTGTTATAGTTTTGGCACACTTATTAATGTGCTAACGTCTTTGTTACCTTTATTAGGATGTCAGGACGAGGACGAGGGAGGGCGATGGCGTGTTAGGCGGTAGGCAGAAGTGCCTATCTGAAAGAGATTAGGTAGTATAGGAGGGAGTTAGCGAGCCAATGTGGCCGAGCAGTGAGACAAGCTCTGGCGCTTTGGCAGAGATAGCGAGGGCATTGAGAGTCAATTGGCATTCTTAGGGTGAAAATCAAGCCCGAGTTATTATTCGGATCAGGGCCTTCTTTTACGAAGAGGAGTTCTTAGGTCCTGAGACGAATTTGTGGGTGATCCTAAAGAGCCACTTAAGGCGGATGAATGGCTCGAGCGGACAACGAAGACATTTGAGATGCTAGGCATCGAAGGCGAATCTTGAAGGTGACCTTGGCATCTTTTTGACAAGGGATCTTTCGGCGGTGGAAGTTCACTAAGAGTCGCATAGGAGGGACTTGGAAGGCTTTTGTCGACACTTTCCAGGAGAAGTTCCTGTCTTCAGCTGTTAAGGAGAGGTTGAGAGAGCAATTCTGCCAGTTTAAGCAAAACAGTTCTTCAGTGGCCGAGTTTGAGGCCGCATTTACTAGCTTGTCCAGGTTTGCACCTGAGTTGGTGGTGTCTGAGCAACGCCGTTGTATTGAGTTCGAGAAGAAGTTCAGGCGTGGCCTCAAGTTGAGAGTTGTAGGGACTATGATTCGAGATTATGGGCGTCTGGTTGATGCTGCAGCCCATACCGAGATCATGATGCAGGAAGAGGAGGAAGGGCAGAAAGGCTCCAAGAGGAGTCAGGATAGTCAGAGTGATGGTAGGAGACATAAGGGTTTTAACCCTTAGCAGTCTCAGGGTAGCTTTTCTAGATCGACTTTTCGGTGCGAGTGCGATTAAGGAAAGCGGCGAGACATTACTGTTTCAAGTGTGCTCAATTTGGGCCACAAGTTTCAGCTTGCATGAAGGAGGTGGGCGAAAACAGCGTCATCTTGGCTCGATCTCGAGCGAGTCGGTAGAGGCGGTAGCTCTCGTGTTATCGGTATGGTCGAGCGGGCACATGAAGAGTATTGCCACGGTTGAGTGGCACATCTAGTGCACATCTGGGTTGAACAAGCTTCGACTCATCGGCCATTTCGGTTAATTCGAGCCTCGAAGGCTAATCGAGGGCTTCATCGTCGATCTGTCTGATCTTATGCTCCTAGGGGTGGCGGAGTTGACGAAGATCATCTGGCGCATGTATCTTATTCTGTATGAGATCTTATGCAGCTCCATCGGTTGTGAGAGTACCTTCTTGTTTTGCAATTCGGTTGCTAGTGTATTGATTAATCTGGTGCATCTCATTCCTTTGTGTTTCTTTGCATTTGCATCTGTTTTGGAGTTGGAGTTAGCAGTTAGCATCTCCTATTTGTGTAGTGTCACTTCTTGGGGTGAATTGATCTTGAAACAAGGTGTTAGGGGTTGTGATATAAGTCGATCATAGGCTTCCGTTTCCTTTTGTAGTTATGCCCATGAAGGGCTTTGATGTTATTTTGGGTATGGGTTGGTTAACGTCATACCGGGCAGTTATTGATTGCTACCGCCCGGTCACTTGTTGTCTGCAAGTGAGGAGTGTTTTCATTTAGGGGTTGGGTTGGTAGTGTTTTGCCACGGTATGATCATGAGGACGGAGTGAGCTTAGTGGTCTACTTGCTAACTTTGAGAGTGGTGAGTGTGATGAGACCAATTTGTGTTGCCAAGAGTGGTTTGTGAGTACTCGGACGTCTTTCAAGGGACCTTGTTGGTTGCCACCTCACGAGAGATTGAGTTCTCTATTGACTTAGTGCGACCTGCGATTTCTATGGCACCTTATCGTTTTACCCCAGCTGAGTTAGTTGAGTTGAAGATCCAACTCCAGGAGTTGCTAGATAAGGGCTATATACGTCCTAGTGTTTCACCGTGGGGAGCACCGGCCCTCTTTGCTAAGAAGAAAGGTGGTGCTTTAAGATTGTGTGTTGATTACCAAAAATTGAATCGGGCTACGGTCAAGAATAAGTACCCTATGCCTCGTATAGATGATCTGTTCGATCAGTTGAAGGGTTCCCGTTGTTTCTCTACGATAGATCTGAGATCGGGTTATCACCAGTTGAGAGTTAGGGAGGAGGATATTAGAAAACTGACATTAAAATGCGGTATGGCCACTATGAGTTTCTAGTGATGCCATTTGGGCTCACCAATGCACCGGCAGTCTTTATGGACTTGATGAACCGGATATTCCGGGAATTCTTGGATCGTTTTGTAGTAGTCTTTGTAGACGATATTCTTATCTATTCATCTTCAGAGGAGGAGCACGAGAAGCACTTGAGAGTGGTGCTTGAGTTACTTAGAGCCCATAAGCTTTTATGCTAAGTTTGGGAAATGTGAGTTCTGGCTAGAAGAGGTGAAGTTTTTAGGCCATGTAGTTTCTGGGGAAGGGGTGTCTGTTGATTCATCCAAAATTGAGGTAGTGCAAGATTAGGCACAGCTTAAGAGTGTGTTTGAGATCATGATTTTACGGGATTAGTGGTACTACCGGTTTGTGAAGGATTTCTCGAGTTAACCGCCGTTGACTAGATTGACTCGGAAGAGTCAAATTTGTATGGAGTGAGACTTGTGAAAAGTCGTTTGAGTTGAAGATTAGATTGACCACCGCTCGGTTTTGATTATTAGGAGAAGGCGTTGGGTTATCTTTTTATTGTGATGCTTCACGAGAGGGTTTGGGTTGTGTGTTGATGCAAGAGGGGAAAGTGGTAGCCTATGGCTCATGTCAGTTGAAAATACACGAGAAGAATTACCCTATCCATGACTTAGAGTTAGCAGCTGTGATCTTTGCCTTGAAGATTTGGAGACATTATCTTTATGGTGAGAGATTTGAGGTATTCTCGGATCATAAGAGTCTGAAATATCTGTTTACACAGAAAGATCTGAACTTGAGGCAGAGGAGGTGGATGGAGTTCATTGAGGATTATGACTTCGAGTTGCATTATCATCCGGGGAAGGGCAATGTGGTGGCCGATGCCCTTAGCAGGAAATCTGTCGGTGACATAACTGGTAGAGCCATCCGGGAATGGGAGATGTTGGGTGCACTTGGGGAGTTTGATTTATACAGGCGAATCCGTAGAAACTGTGACCTTGTTTTTCTGTTCTTGACCCTACACTTATGACCAGTATTAGAGGCACGAGAGGTGACCTTGAGGTAGAATCTCTCAGAGAAGATCTCCAATGGGAAGGTTGAGAAGGGTTTGACGGTGTATCCCGACAGTGTGAGATCAAGAGACCGTTTGTTTGTCTTTGGAGTCTTGCCGAGAGGTACTCAAGAGTTTCATCATTCACGCATATGCGGTGCATCCGGAGAGCACTAAGATGTATAGAGATTTGAGTCGCTAGTTTTGGTGGCGGGGTATGAAGAGATGTGGCGACTTTAGTGTCCAAGTGCCTTACTTGTCGACAAGTGAAGGCCGAGCATCGAAGGCCGGGTTTATTACAACCCTTGCCTATTGCCGAAGTGGAAGTGGGAGCATGTCACTATGGACTTCGTTGTAGAGGCCTTGGAGGACTCGGCGGGGTAGTGATGCTATTTGGGTGGTTGTAGACGGTTGACTAAGTCGGCGCACTTCATTCCTATCTTGGCGTTAGAGATTGATAGATCATCTTGCCGACTTGTACATTCGGGACATAGTGAGGTTGCACGGGGTCAGTGACAATCGTCTCGAGATAGAGATCCTCGTTTACTACCGGGTTGTGGCGAGTTTGCGAGGTGCCTTAGGCACTAAGTTGACCTTAGCACTTATCATCCTCGGTAATGGCAGGCGGTCGAGCATACTATTGAGATCCTTGAGGATATGCTTGGGTTGTGTTCTTGATTTGATGGGTCGTGGGAGAGGCACTTACCTTTGGTGGAGTTGCCTACAACAACGGTTTCGATCTAGTATTGGTATGGCAGTTTGAGGCCTTGTATGGCCGGCGTGTGGAAGTCTCCGGTGTGTTGGGCGAGGTGGGTGATGCACCTTTGTTGGGTGGGAGTTGGTGAGAAGCAGCGGAGAAAGTGGAGCTTATCCGTAGAGGCTTATTCTGACCCAGTCGTCATAAATCTTATCTTGACCGCCAAGTAGGAGAACCTTTGGTATTTGAGGTGGGTGATCATGTCTTTGAAAATATCACCTAGGCGGGGATTGATGAGGTTTAGGAAGGCGGGAAGTTGTCCTCGGTTTATTGGTCCTTTTGAGATCCTTGAGAGGATTGGCGAAATTGCCTATCGTTTAGCTTTGCATACAGTTATCAGGAGTTCATGATGTGTTTCATGTGGTATGCTTGAGTATGAGCCGGATCCATCACATGTGTTGGATTGGACCGATTTAGTGGTCGATGAGGATGTCTTGTACGAGGAGAGACCTGTTTGGGTTTTGGATAGGCGGGATCAAGTTTTGCGAGGCAAGACTATCCCTTTGATAAAGGTTTTGTGGAAACATCACGGAGTGGAAGAGGCCACTTGGGAGCGTGAGTTGGAAGTCATGAGAAATATCCGAACTTGTTTGTTGATGTGCAATCATGTATTGAAATTTTGTAATTTTAATGAACTTTAAGAACATTATATATATGTCTTAAATTGGGAAACATTGAGAATGTTTTGGTTTAATGAAAGTATTTTGAAACTTGCCTCATAATGGAAGTTTAGTGTAACATTGCATATGTTCATTTATTGTAGAATTGGAGTTATATCATGAAATTGAATATGATATGAAAATGGGAATCATATATGAAAAACCTTTGAAATTGAAAGGGAATTACATATTAATAATGAAGAATGATATATATATATACATTGTGAAATGCCTCCTGATAAGAGACGAAATGACCGGTATTGGGTCAAGTAGTTTATTATTGTATTGTTATATTGTTGGAATTTGAGAAAAACACATTTTGAAAAGAAAAAAAAAAAAAAACTTATGCTTAATTTAGGGGCGAAATTCTTTAAAAGGAGGTTATAGCGACCGGTCTTTCCATCGATTATTGTGTCAGGACTTAGGTTAGTAGATTACATCATTGTATAATTGTTGTTGTCATCCTTATTTTCTCTTTTGAGTTATAGGATGTGTTGGGTAAAGTCTGTTTCGGGTTGGTTGGGTTGAAACCAATTGTTCTTTGTCGATTTTGGGTTGGTTGCTTTCGAGCAAGAGTTTGGTCGCTCGGCGAGATTGAGTTTGTGTCTTGTGGATCGAACGGGGTTTCTTAGCTCGGCGGCGATTCGTCTAGTATAGACACGAGAGGCATATTTCTTAGCTCGGCGAGCTTTCTTTCGCTTCGTCGAGTTTGAGTCCTTAGCTCGGCGAAATGTCGCTTCGGCGTGCTTCTAGGTTGTAGACCTAAAGCATTGCATTCTTAACTTGGCGAGATTTCCTTCGCTCGAGCAAGTCATTCTTAATGTCACAGTCGCTCGAGCAACCAATCCTTCGCTCGGCGAGCTGTCGGGTTTAAATCTGTGGCCGGTTTTAAAACACTTTTTCACCCTCTTTTTGATTCCAGAACCCTAGGTACGACTTTTCTCTCTCTCCACTCACCTTCTCTCTTAGGTTTGATCTACTTAGAGTGCGTTTCTACCCTAGATCCTTTATTAAAAAGATAGAGTGAGTCGAGGGCTTCTAGTTAATCTGAACGTTTGGTGGTTTGGAGCACTTTGGAATTTGGGTCTTCATCCATGTCTTCTCCATTTGGGTTATTTTCTTCGAGGTAGGGATTTCCTACTCCATATTATAGGTTTTGTTCTAAGTTTTGGTATTTGATATGTTGGGGGTTATTTGGTAATTTTGGGAAAAACCCTAATTGTTTTAATAAATTAATTTGTATAATTAATTTAAGGGAAAATTAGAATTTAATTAAATTCATGGAATTGGACAATTATAAGTTTAAATGGTGTAGTTGAATAATTTTAATCACTTACCTACTGAATTGTGGAGATTATAATTGTTGATATGTTTATTTCTTGTTTAGAAATAACTATTTTGGGCTATCGGTGGAGGATAGTCGTGATTGTTGTAGACATTGCATGTGGATTAGGGAAAATTGAAACTAATCATTTTGGTTAAGTCATAAATTTTGACTACTGAATTAATACAGGAAATACGTGCATTGATTGAGCATTGCATATGCATATTGTTTGGGAGGAGATAGGGGATGTACTCCACGATTTAGGGGAAGATAGGGGATGGACCTCTAAACCGGATATTGTTTGGGAGGAGATAGGGGATGGACTCCATTAGCATCACTATTATGTGTGCTTATTGATTTATAGAAGTGTTTCTATATGTTGTTGATACAGCACTAAAATGTATATCAAATGAGAAGTATGAAGTGTTTTGACATGAGCCTTAGTCTCATTTATTTTGTTGATATTGGAAGTAATGTTAATGTGAAGGGTAATTCACTGTTATAGTTTGGCTAGGTTCTGAGCCATATTGTTAAAAATGAAAAGTTGAATAAATAATGGAAAGGGAAACTGATATTTAGATTAACCATCTATTGAATGCTATTGCTTTATTCAATTCTTATATTTGGTTTAGTATATTTCTACTGGGCTGTGGCTCACCCTATATGGGAACATCATTTTCAGATTCAGGTGATGGGCTACCTCCAAGAACTTAGCTTGGAAGGATTTGGAGTTGAAGACTCTGTTTAGATTAGGCATTTGTTTTGTTATTTGCTTTATTTGGTATTACATGTAAACACTCAGGCCAGGGGCTTAATTCGTAGTTGAGTTAGTACTCACATTTTTGTGCCCAAGTATTAAGCTTGGAAAGATGTAAGCCCATAGGGCATTTGTTTTGACATTACATGTAATGTCTTTCAGTAATGATACTCTGATTGACGAATGATAATTTGGTTTTCTTTTGTCAATGCATGTTAATGGTATATATATTATGGGTTAAATTATGAGGGCATTACATGATCCCTTTCAAACCCATTTTCATTTTTTCTTGATTTCTTCACCTTTCCCTCATACTCCTCTGCAACCAACAAAGCAATATCCACCATCTCTCTCTCTCTCTCTAGATCTCTTTGTGGTGGAAAGTATGATATTGTGATTATTGACTTGTGTTTTCTCTCATCTTTCTCACTGAAGTAAAGTAAAAGCTTAGATGGATAATTAAAGAAGAAGAAGAAGAAGAAGAAGAAGAAGAAGAAGAAGAAGAAGAAGAAGATCACTACCCGAGCCACCAACTTCACCGCCACCATCGCTATCACCAGTTTCGTTACCACCTAGAATCATGTTCCACATCATGTTATAAGTGAAGAAGAAGAATAAGAAGAAGAAGTAAAGAAGAATAAGAAGAATGAGGAATATGAAGGAGAAAGAAACAAAATATAAATGTTTTGAAATTTTCAAAAATAGTTTTCAAACAACTTCGACATACCAAAATCGTCCATTACACAAAGAAGTGAGAAAATGAGGTAGTGTAAGCGAAGTAGGAAGTGAGGTGAAGAGCATAAGCGAAAGAATGAAATAGAACCGTCAAGAATCGAGAAAGATATGAAGTCGAAAAATGAAACAAGAAAATTCAAAAGCGAGAAGAATTGTCATATTTTTATATTAATTTTTAAAGCTCCGATGGTATGTAAATAGAGGAAGAACGAGACGTGTGAGATGTGATACAAAAACTAGACCGTGAGTTGAATCCAACGACGTAAAAATGAGACAAAATGAAGTTATGATGAAAGAGATAGAAGGGCTTGAAGTGGTAGTTGGTGGTGGTGGTGGTGGTGGTGGTTTGCTGGTAGGAAAGGGTGGGTTTGAATCTTTCTTTTGAAATTTGGGGCCGAAATAGAATTTTTTAAAACTTTTTCCGTTTCAAATGTGATGGTAAGGGCAAAATTGATAGTAACTTAAATAGTACGAAGGTAGTCATGAAAACAAGAGTAGTTTAAGGGGTCATTGAAAATCGTGTAAAAGTATAAGAGTAAAAATGAAATAATCTTAATTCACAGGATGGTATTTTCTTTTTGGGGGCTATAATAATTTTAAAATTTAAAAAATATCTTTATTGTTTATTTTTGTCAAGTTAGCTTTTATTTTTTTTATATTAAAAAATTCTAAAAATAAAATAAAATAAAGCCATTTGGTTTTCAAAATCCTTTTTTAGAAAATTTTTCTAAAAATTTAAAACATAATTTGGTTAAAAAAATGAAAAATATTGATAATTTTCATATAATTTTAATTTAAAAAAATCCAAAAGAGTTGGTCTGGTGGTCAATGTCTGAGACCTAAAATTATGTTTCTTTCAAAATTTCAAGTTTGAAATCTCTTAAGAGAACAATTTCTTAGGGTTAATTTATACAGAACTTTGTCTCGACTTTAATTAAGTCCCCTATTAATGAACAGTGAAATTAGTCTTTTGAATTAGTTAATCCAATAAAATTGATATGAAATTTTAAAAATGAAAAATTTATTTCTTAAAATTCTAACAAAAATTATTCATAATTTTTTTTAAATGTACCTAATTAGATATACTTAAAAGGGCGAATTATACTAATAGTTTCTATAGTTTGGAGCTCATGTCATTTTGGTTCATGACTTTTCAATTGCAGCACATTTAACTCTGAATTTTGAATCTTGTTTCAAATAAGGACAATTAAAAATACCATCGCTCAATTTCAAGGGTAAAGTCATTAATTCGATAAAATATAAATTAATTTGACAAAAATAAATGTCAAAAAAATATTTTCTACTCACCAAAGATAAAATTATGTAAAATTGATAAACCTTTTAGACATTTGTTTTTATTTTTTTACCAAATTAATTTTATTATATATTTGAATCTTGATTATATAATGAATGGTTGTTAGGATTTTAATGTGTGTCGATATATTTAATATATGAAATATTTTTAGTTTTGAATTTTTGATTTAATGGATTGGTTTTAATAACGATATCAAAGTTGTCGCCATATTTAACTTTTGAAAAAATGAAAACTAATTTAATAAAAATAAAACAACCCTCATTACATGATCATCATCCAAACACATAATAAAAATTAATTTGGTAAAAAAAAAATGTCTAAAAGATTTATCAATTTTACATAATTTTATCTTTAGTGGGTAGGAATAATTTTTAAAAATTCAAAAATACTTTTGTGACACTTATTTTTGTCAAATTAGGCCTCGTTTGTCTATTATACATTTTAGCCAAAAAATTAAAAAGTCATTATAAGTTATCACACCACTCTCTCTAGTTTATATTTTATCAAATTGATGACTTTACCCTTGAAATTGAGCAATGGTATCTTCAATTGTCCTTATTTGGAACAAGATTCAAAATTCAGGACAAAATGTATCACAATTGAAAAGTTAGGGATTAAAGTGACACAAGACCCAAATTATAGAGACAGATTAGTGTAATATGCCTTACTTAAAAAGTATAATATTTATGAATTTTATTTAACAAATTCAACAAATACAAAATTTATTAAAAAAAATTAGTACATTTTCATATTTTTATATATTTATTAAAATTTTAAAACATTTTTATTTTTTAAATGTATCTAAGTTATGCACATTTAAAAAAGAAAATATCACTCCCTCTGTTCTAAAATATTAGTCTGTTATTCTATTTTCTATTGTCCTAAAATATTAGTCACTTTTCAAAAATTAGAGAATAAAATAATATGAATTTAGTATTTTATCCTTCTTTTAAATTTATTAATAACACAAAAAGCATAATTATAATAATTGATATTCTAAACAAAATATACTATCAGAGGATAATTTAAAAAAATTAATATTTTTAAAATATAATAATTATATTATTAAAAAAAATTAAATTTTCCAAAAAAAAAAAAATTCATTATTTTAAAACGGAGAAAGTACTCAAAGTAGTAAAAAATTTATTAAAAATAAAAAAAATAAAAATCAACACCAAGGTAATTCACGTTTTAAATTTTGCAACATGAAGTCGTCAAAGTGTGGAAAAATTACAGAAGTGCCACATCACGAGTTCCGCGCTTCTGAGAGAGAGAAGGCACTTGTGAGAGAGAGGACGAAAAAAAAAATATATATATATATATAAAATACATGATAAATGATTATCAATCAATTAAGGGATTGTTTGGGGTGTCTTAAATAAGTGTATTTTTTGAATTTTTGGACTAGAAAGTTGAGGAAAAAATATGATTATTTAAGATAACTTTTTGATTTTTTACAAAAAAAAATATATATTAAAAAATTATATAAATTAATGTATATGAAAAAATTGGAATAAAATAGATTGTACGGTGGGCTGGGGGTAAAAGACAGCGTCCAGTGCATAGGCTAAAAAATGATTTCCTCCTTTTCGGGTATTGAATAGACGATACTGTTTTGCCCGTGGGAGCGCACCACGGGTCCCGTTTTGCTAATCGGAACCGTTCAATGTGTAGAACTCGCTAAGTACTATATGCTTGTAACAAATCACATTGATCGGATATCGATAGCTATCTGATCGGATTAGTTTTTTTTTTAACCGTTAACTATAACACCATAAATTTTTTATGCAAAACTGATTTGATCATGTAGTTAGCGATATTCGATCAACGTGATTTTTTACAACCGTATAGTATTTGACGAATTGTACACATTGAGCAGTTGAGATTATCAAAATGAGATCTGTGATGGGCTCCACGGGCGAACAACACCGTGTTATGCACCCACCTGTGTAATTTTTTTCCAAAAAGTCAGCTCGTGCTTGTGGGACATCAGTTCAGTTTGTAATAATTTTGTGTAAAATTAAATTTTTTTATATTTTTTTAGTAAATAATGATAATTTTTTAGCTTTTTAAATAAGCTTTTTGACTTTTTGAATTTTTTTAAGGATCCCAAACCAAGCCTAAGGATCAAGGGATCATCCATTTGAGGGAATCACAATCATCTCCTTCATCTCTCTTTTTAATTTATTCTTTGCTAGGTCATTGGACTCATTTTTAGGTCTAATTTTGATGATTTAAATCGTTTGCATTTTAAAATTTGTTGAATATATTATATTTATAAAAAATCAAGTTGATCGGATATCATAAAATATATGTTTAGAAAACTGTTTATTAAATTTTTTTAAAAAATAGTTTGTAATTCGATGATCCGAATACGTAGTTTCTGATATTCGATCAAATTAATTTTTTACAAGTATAATATACTCAATAAATCTTAAAATATAAATTATTTGAATTATTAAAATTAGAATAAAAAATGGGCCTAATAAGCTGACAAGAAGAGCTGAGGAGAAAGACGAAAGGAGGATTTGATTCCATTTGAGGGTCTCACGCATTAATCGAAAACTTATTTATTGTGCAGGGCCGGACCTGAGTCCACTACTTTTTGGCGTGGTAGGTTCCCCATTAATTAATGGGTGAGGTTATTTCTTCTTGTATAATATGGTAGATGTGAAGTTATTTGATGATATTGAGATACGATGAGGTGATGTATAAAGATTTTGGAAATGTAGTTGTGTTAAAAATTTATTGAGGAGCTTTGTCGCCCTTGTGATTCTACTGACTCAAACCGGATTAGGCGAGGTCTTATGAATTTTTGGATACGGTGGTTTAGACTTAAAAAAAAATGTATAAAAGATTTTTGTGGTTGGTGAAAGAAATGAAATTTATTTTATGTTAAATGATAAAGAACAATATAAGATATGATGTATTATGATTGATGAAGAGTATAGATATATGACATTCTAAGAATATTAAATAATTTTTTTATAGATGAGATATGAAATTATTGTCCTACATTCTTTGGATTCAATTTAAAATTTTATTTAGTTTTTAAGTTTTTAATATTTTAATTTCGATAAAAAAAGTTATATTTAAGATGATGATTGATTTTTGTTTTTTTAGTAGTTAATTTGATATTTGTGAAGAAAAAAGTAAAATTGTTAGGTATACTTTCTTAATAGAGTACCGGATCTAATAATTTATTTAAAGAATATTTAATTTAATTTAGTATTAATTTTAATATATATATTTTTTATATTATATTTGATCTTTTAGAGGTTAAATGAATATTTTAAAATTTGTTTGATAACAGAAAAGCTCAAGAGTTAACCATATCTTTTTGTATGGTTTATTTTGTATGTGAGAGAAGCCGATATACATCGATGTCGGTGGGCTACTTTTGAGTGAGTTTACTATGAGTGTGTCGAATTTTGGGGCTGATATATTTTGTATGTGAGAGCAGCCCATATACATACATACACAGATGGACTATTTTTGAGTGAGCTTACTGTGAGTGTGTTGAATTTTGGTGTTTTGATATATTTGTTGGTTCTGCTTCAATGGGGGTGTTGTATTGGCCGTTTGGTCCATTATTTTTGTTCTTTTTTAACTCTGTTTTAAAGATAATTTGTTTGTTTATTTGGTGACATCTTTCTTTTATTTATTTGTGATTATTTGAAATTTAAGGATAGTTTGTGAGACTATTCGTGTCTCATTTATAATCGTTTGAAAATTCGTAATTACTAGTGAAACCGGACTACAGTCTCGTGGACATACCGTACCTCACATTGAAATCACGTATAAATTATTGTGTCATTATTGATTTAATTTTTTTACATTATTTTTTTAATTTTTCTTGATTGATTTATTTGTGAGAAATCATCTATTTTCCATAACAAAATGATTATGATTTAAATGTAATATTTTATCTTATTGATTATTTTAACTTATTTTATTTTTATTTTTATTTTGACCCCACACACCAAAAAAAAAAAAAAAATACTCTCAACTCAACTTCCTAAACACCTCTTTAACTACTGATTTTTTAAACATATTTTAATTATTCAACCATGTTACATCCCCTTAATAGCACTATTACTTTGACTCCTAGGCCATGTTTATTTGGATCCTTTGGGGGGAAGGTTGGAGTAATAGTTAAGTGGGATCTACCTAAAGAGTGTTTATTTGTTGATATTAGTGAGATCATTAACTATCCTCTTGAATTAGTAATCCCTCCATGTAGTAGGACTAACAAAGCCATGAGAAGGTTGGAATTAGAAATTGAGTGAGGGAATTAGTGAATTTTTAAATAATTTTTAAGTAAAAAATATATTTTTTAGAACCAAAAAAAAATTTTATAATATTAAAAAAATACAACAAATTAAAAAATATTAGTTTAAATATTAATACTATCTATAGTATTCTTAATCCGGTGGTATGCAAACAAACACTATTTATTTTACATTTTCAACTTAATACCACTACGCTAATAATCTCTTCATTCAATTCTATCGTGATTTTAATCCCTTCCATCATATGAAGCTAAACAAACATGACCCTAATGAGTTAGAAGGAAGAAAGAAGGAATACAGAGATAAAGATGATGGATGAGAAATGTTGGCTTTAGGGATGTAATAATGACTGGCCCGCCATTAAGCGGGCCTCATGAACTCCTCCACATTAGCGGTTGGGTGAATTGACCATGAGCCAAAAAATGGAGTCTGAGCTTAGGCCTAAGTCCAAACCCACTAATAATAGCGCTTGAGCCACGGGTTTTGGGCATAAACCGAGCCTAATCGAGCCTTTATATATATATATATATATTATTAGGAATAAAAATAAAAGAAAAAATTATACTAGAGTATTTTAATTAAGATTAATGAGATGTTTTGTTTGGTTATGTTTCACGGTGATATTTAAATTTAATTATATGTGATTTATGTTTTTTAATTATGAACTTATAGCTAAAAAATGCATAATTATGTAATTTTTCTCTTTCGAAATGAATAATTTTATATATATGAAAACGAAACTTTCAATATTACAATATTAAATTATTTATATAACATTTATTGAATGAATAATTTTTATTTCAAAATGAAATAAAATATTACAAAAATTGATATAATTAAATAAATTAGGTGTAGATTATAGATGATGGTAGAGTAATTCCATCACTATAGGTCAAGTACATTCCAACTAGATTGGCACCTACTTACCTACTAATCATTTGCATTATACTCCACCTCAATAATCTAATACAAAAAAAAAAGAAAAGGAAATGAAATGAAATAAAATAGTAAAAAACAAATTGTTGATCAATCATTATATTTCAGTCGCGTTGCACGAGGACATGTCATTCAAATCATTTTGAATTCACACATTTTCACTATAATTTTGTCTTCTTGTAAGCGCATGTGTATGATCTCTGGATATCATCAGTGCCTCAATCATTTCGAGTGAAAGCCTGCTCAGGTAATCGCCCAACACCCGTCCACCTGCACTAAAAGCTGTTTCCGAAGCAACTGTAGAAATAGGAACGGTTAGTATATCACAGGCTATCTGTGAAACCACAAGCCACATAGTTTCATTTTGTTTCCACTATTCCAAAATGTCAAAATCATTGGAATCATCCACTGACGGACTTTCCAAATAACGTTGTAGTTCAGAACTACTTACACTTGTATGTTGAGATATTTTTCTACTTTTTATTGCTAAAAAAACACTTAATCTCCCGCCTCGAGATGAGGCGCTAATATAGTGTGTATAGGTGTATTCTGAATCATTGGTACTGTATTCTTCAAATAATTTGTTGCATGTTTGTATAATAGGGGCAAATTGTGTTTGATCAACGAAAAGGCGTTCTAAAATTCTTATAAACTAATTTCTTTACACCTAGGATCAATTATTATGGCTAAACCTAATAGATGAGAAAATTATCAAAATATTTATCAAATTTTGCTTTCATTGAAGTAATATAGTGTGTGTAGGTATATTTCTGAATCTTGTTGCCTTGTATTCTTCAAATAATTTGTTGCATGTTTGTATAATAGGGGCAAATTGTGTTGGATCAACGAAAAGGCGTTCTAAAAATTCTTGTAAACTAATTTCTTTACACCTAGGATCAATTATTATGGCTAAACCTAATAGATGAGGGAAATTATCAAAATATTTATCAAATTTTACTTTTATTGAAGTAATAATGATTACATAATATTCATTACCCATATATTTTCACGAAAATTTTAATTATTTTGCCAGCATAAGTAAAACAAATGGTGAAGTATGAATATATATAAGAAAATAATTTTGTTGAAGTATCAAAAACTTTTAAAAAATCTTTATCCAAGGCTACTTGGTGCCAATTAAGTTCTGTGGGAGTCAGCACTCCTCCTATTGATGTTGTTGCAAAAATAAATCTATTATTCTTCTTTGTTTACGAGCTATTTTTAACATATTATATGTTGAATTCCACCTACTATCTACATCTAAAATTAATTTTTTAAATTGCATATTTTCTCGTTGGCAAATTTTTTTATATTCCGAAATTCGATTAGCAAAAGACATAATAGTAACAGCTGCATTTTTTATTACATGTACAGAAGTCTCGTATACATGCATAGCTTCTTTCACAATTAAATTTAAAATATGGGCACAACAATGAATATAAAATAAATCACCATTAATAAGTAATTGTAAAGTTGATTTTAAATGGGTTATAGTTTGATTATAATATGCTGCATTATCTAAACTAATCATAAATATTTTATTTTGTAAAGCCCACTCATATAATACATTTCTTATTTCTACGCCAAGCGAATGACCAATGTATGGAAGTTCAACTAATTTAAATGAAATAATTTTTTTATTTAATTTCCAATCATTATCAATAAAATGTGTAGTGATACATTGATATTCAAAACCATTATTTGACCATAGATCAGAAGTTAAACAAACTCTTCCATTCAAATTTTTAAAGATGTCAAATAACTCACTTTTAACATTCTCAAATTGCTTTAAAATCCTATTTCTAGTAGTATTTCTTGAAAAACTTTGATATTGCGGTGCAAAACTTTCGTGAATCATTTGGTAAAATCGGACATTCACTAGTAATAAAAGGTAGTTCTTTTTTAATAATATAATCAACTACAAAATTTTGTGCGTATAGAATCATATGGAAATATTTGCAAATTACTAGTTGATTAAGCCCCTAATTGCATTTGATTTGAATATTAAGTTGTTAACTTTGTAAATGTTTGTTACTATGCCTTTTTAGATATTTGGTGCCCTTGTAAATGCAATACTAAGTAAATAAGTACAATATTTACATTTTAATTTAAATGTAATTGTACTATTAGAATTATTTATGGATATTTGAAAATATCATCGCTCAATTTCAAGGGCAAAGTCATTAATTCGATAAAATATAAATTAATTTGACAAAAATAAATGTCAAAAAATATTTTCTACTCACCAAAGATAAAATTATATAAAATTGATAAACCTTTTAGACATTTGTTTTATTTTTTTACCAAATTAATTTTTTATTGTATGTTTAGATGATGATCATGTAATGAGTGGTTGTTAGGATTTTAACGTGTAATCGATATATTTAATATATGAAATATTTTTAGTTTTGAATTTTTGATTTAATGGATTGGTTTAATAATGATATCAAAGTTATTGCCATATTTAACTTTTGAAAAAATGAAAACTAATTTAATAAAAATAAAACAACCCTCATTACATGATCATTATCCAAACGCATAATAAAAATTAA
This sequence comes from Camellia lanceoleosa, assembly GCA_025200525.1. Taxonomy (NCBI): domain Eukaryota; kingdom Viridiplantae; phylum Streptophyta; class Magnoliopsida; order Ericales; family Theaceae; genus Camellia; species Camellia lanceoleosa. Next base: position 3,994,801 of record CM045759.1, on the reverse strand, counting down.
TTTGGTAAAAAAAATGTCTAAAAGATTTATCCATTTTACATAATTTTATCTTTAGTGGGTAGGAATAATTTTTAAAAATTCAAAAATACTTTTGTGACACTTATTTTTGTCAAATTAGGCCTCGTTTGTCCACTATACATTTTAACCAAAAAATTAAAAAGTCATTATAAGTTGTCACACCACTCTCTCTAGTTTATATTTTATCAAATTGATGACTTTACCCTTGAAATTGAGCAATGGTATCTTCAGTTGTCCTTTTTTGGAACAAGATTCAAAATTCATGTTTATTTGGATCCGTTGGGAGCAAGATTGGACTAATAGTTCGTGGGATCTACCTAAAGAGTGTTTACTTGGTGATATTAGTGAGATGATTAACTATCCCCTTGAATTAGTAATCCCTCCATGTGGTAGGACTAACAAAGCCATGAGAAGGTTGGGATTAGAAATTGAGTGAGGGAATTAGTGAATTTTTAAATAATTTAGAAGTAAAAAATATATTTTTTAGAACCAAAAAAAAATTATAATATTAAAAAAATACAACAAATTAAAAAATATTAGTTTAAATATTAATACTATCTATAGTATTCTTAATCCAGTGGTATGCAAACAAACACCATTTATCTTACATTTTCAACTTAATACCACTACACTAATAATCTCTTCATTCAATCCTACTGTGCTCTTAATCCATTCCATCATATGAAGCTAAACAAACATGACCCTAATGAGTTAGAAGGAAGAAATAAGGAATCTGAGAGATAGAGACATGAGGGATGAGACATGAGGCATGAGAAATGTTGGCTTTAGGGATATAATTATAGCGACCACTGGTCTTTTCCCATTTAGTTGTTGCATTAGGACTCGGTTTACGTAGATCTGTTGTTATATAATTGTTGTTGTCGTCCTTTAATTTCTTATTTACGGGTTATAGGATGTATTGGCGAGTTTATTCTGAGTTGGTATTGTTTGGGAGCAAAGGGTTCCTGCCCAGAATTTTGACCCTTCGCTTGAGCGAGAAGTTCGTCGCTCGAGCGAGCCCTTTGTTTTTGTTCCGTCGCTCTATCCAGGGTTTCTTAGCTCGAGCGAGCGACTGCGTCTGGGTATAGACTTGAGAGTTGCATTTCTTGGCTCGAGCGAGCTTTTCTTGGCTCGGCGGCGAGTGTATGTTTTCGAGTTCCTCGCTCGGCGAGCATTCATCACTCGGCGTATACAGGTTGCGAACACGAAGCTTGAGTTTTAAGCAGAGTGAGACTTTCTTTGCTCGGCGAGGTTTCTTGTGTCTGGTCGATCGAGCGACCAAGTCTTCGCTCGAGCGAGCCTGTTTATATCAGCAGGCAGTAGCGATTTTAAACATCACTTTTCTTTCTCTTTTATTTTGTAAACCCTAGCAGCCGACTCTCTCTCTCTCTAAACTTGTCTTCCCTCTAGATTGCATCTCCTTCTAGTGGGTTCCTAGCCTAGTCTCTTTGTTAAAAAGATAGAGGGTGTTGAGATCTTTGTTTTAATATGAGAATTTGGCGGTTTGGAGCACTTTGGATCTTGGGTCATCATCTCCATTTGAGTTCTCCACTTCGAGGTAGGGATATCCTAGTCCATATTATAAGTTTTGTCCTAAGTTTTAGTCATTTTGATATGTTGGTGTTGTTTGGTAATTTTGGGAAAAGTTAGGGTTTGGTTCATAATTTGAGAAAAAGGGAAATTTTATATATTAAACTCTATGTGTTTGGAAGTCATGAAAAATGACATTGATAGTATTGAATTAATAAAATTGAACCTTAGGGTTGATTTTGTGAAAAAGAGAAAAAGCCCTAATTGTTGTAGTAAATTAATTTGTATAACTAATTTTGGGGAAAATGTGGAATTAAGTTTAAATTCATGGAATTGAGGAGTTCATTGATTGAATGGCGTAGTTGGATTGTTTAATCACTCACCTATGAAAATGTTGAGATTATATCTGTTGTACATTTATTTCCTGTTTAGAAATAACTGTCTTTGGGCTATCGGTGGAGGATAGTCGTGATTGTTGTAGACATTGCTTGCTGATTAGGGAAAACTGAAACTAATCACATTGAATGAGTCATTGGATATGACAGTTGAATCAATACAGCAAATACGTGTACTGATTAAATATTGTGTATGACAAGTGTTTAATACATTGTATATGCATACTGTTTGGGAGGAGATAGGGGATGTACTCCATGGTTTGAGGGGAGATAGGGGATGGACTCTCAAACCTATTTGGGAGGAGAAAGGGGTTGGACTCCATTAGTCTGACAAATCTGTGTACTTATTGATGTATGGAAGTATATTTTAGTCTGACAAATATGTGTACTTATCAATTGATGGAAGTGTTTTATTATGAGTCTTAGTCTCATTTAATTGTTGATGTCAGAAGTAATATTAATATGAGATGTAGTCTCATTACATTGTTTGGGTTCTGAGTCATGTCTGTATAAAATGGAAAGTTGAGTAATAATGGAAAATGAACATGTCATGGACATTATTGTCATGAAATTGTATAACGATATAATGGATTTAACAGTGACAACCATCTATCGAATGCTATTGCTTTAGTCAATTCTTATATTTAGTTTAGTATATTTCTGCTGGGCTGTGGCTCACCTTATACGGGAACATCATTTTGGTGCGTGATATGCTACCTCCAAGGACTTAGCTTGGAATGTAAACTCAAGCTAAGGGCTTAATGTGTAATTGAGTTAGTACTCGACTTTGGTGTCAGCGTTGGCTTGGAAAGATGTAACTTAGTAAGCGATTACTTTCGTTATTACATGTAATGTCTTTTAATAAGATTACTCTGACGAATGGAATAAGGTCTTGTCTTTCTTAATCAATGCATGTTAATATTGTATATATTATGGGTTTATTTTGAGGGCGTTACAATAATAATGGGGCCCGCCCATCAAGTAAACCTCGCGGGCTCCCTCCACTTTAGCGGGCTGGGTCGGGTCAACCCATGGGCCAAAAAAGGGGTCCAGGCCTAGGCCCAAGTCCAAATCCACTCATAATAGCGCTTGGGCCGCAGGCTTAGGGCCGCAAACTGAGCCTAATTGAGCCTTTTTATATTATTAGGAATAAAAAATAAAAGAAAAATTATACTAGAGTATTTTAATTAAGATTAATGAAATGTTTTGTTTGGTTATGTTTCATGGTGATATTTGAATTTAATTATATATGATTTATGTTTTTTTTTTAATTATGAACTTATAACTAAAAAAATGCATAATTATGTAATTTTTTCTCTTTCGAAATGAATAATTTTATATATATGAAAATGAAACTTTCAATATTACAATATTAAATTATTTATATAACATTTATTGAATAAATAATTTTTATTTCAAAATGAAATAAAATATTACAAAAGTTCATATTATTAAATAAAATAGATGTAGATTATTAATGATGGTAGAGTAATTGCATCACTATAGGTCAAGTATATCCCAACTAGGTTGGCACCTACTAGCCTACCAATCATTTACAGTATATTCCACCTCAATAATCTAAAAAAAAAAAAAAAAGAAATGAAATGAAATAGTAAAAAATAAATTGTTGATCAATCGCCGGAGGAGGCAGACATTTGATCGCGTTGCGATGATATGTCATCAAATCATTTTAATTCACTCATTTTCACTATAATTTTGTCTTCTTGTAGCGCATGTATATGATCTTTGGATGTTATCGATTGCCTCGGTCATTTGGGGTGGCTTTGCTCAGATAATTGCTCAGCACCCATCCACTTGCACTAAAAGTTGTTTTCGAAGCAACTGTAGAAATAGGAACGGTTAGTATGTCATGGGCCATCTGTGAAACCACAGGCCACATAGTTTCATTTTGGTTCCACCATTCCAAAATGTCAAAATCATCGGAATCATCAAATGACGGGTTTTTCAAATAATGTTGTAGTTCATAACTACTTACACTTGTATATTGAGATATTCTTCTACTTTTTATTACTGAAAAAACACTTAATCTCCCGCTTCGAGATGAGACTGCTAATATAGTGTGTGTAGGTGCATTTACAAATGCAATTGCCCTGTATTCTTCAAATAATTTGTTGCATGTTTGCATAATAGGGGCAAATTGTGTTTGATCAATGAAAAGACGTTCTAAAAATTCTTGTAAACTACTTTCTTTACACCCAGTATCAATTATTATGGCTAAACCTAATAGATGAGGCAAATGATCAAAATATTTATCAAATTTTGCTTTTGTTGAAGTAATAATGATTACATAATATTCATTACCCATATATTTTACGAAAATTCTAATTATTTCTGCTAGCATAACTAAAACAAATGGTGAAGTATGAATATATATATAAGAAAATAATTTTGTTGAAGTATCAAAAACTTTTAAAAAATCTTTATACAAGGTTACTTGATGCCAATTAAGTTCTGTGGGAGTTAGCACTCCTCCTATTGATGTTGTTGCAAAAAATAAATCTATTGTTCTTCTTTGTTTACGTGCTATTTTTAACATATTATATGTTGAATTCCACCTAATATCTACATCTAAAATTAATTTTTTAAATAGCATATTTTCTCGTTGACAAATTTTTTTATATTCCAAAATTCGATTAGCAAAAGACATTATAATACTTAATTTGCATTTTTTTATTACAAGTACAGAAGTCTCGTATACATGCATAGCTTCTTTAACAATTAAATTTAAAATATGGGCACAACAATGAATATAAAATATATCACCATTAACAAGTAATTGTAAAGTTGATTTTAAATGAGATTCTGATTTGACTATAATATCTTTGCATTATCTAAACTAATCATAAATATTTTATTTTGTAAAACCCACTCATATAATACATTTCTTATTTCTACATCAGCGAATGACGATTGTATGGAATTCAACTAATTTAAATGAAATAATTTTTTTATTTAATTTCCAATCATTATCAATAAAATGTGCAGTAATACATTGATATTCAAAACTATTATTTGACCATAGATCAGATGTTAATCAAACTCTTCCATTCAAATTTTTAAAGATGTCAAATAACTCACTTTTAACATTCTCAAATTGCTTTAAAATCCTGTTTCTAATAGTATTTCCTGAAAAACTTTGATATTGCGGTGCAAAAATTCCGTGAATCATTTCAGTAAAATGAGGCATTCACTAGTAATAAAAGGTTGTTCTTTTTTAATAATATAATCAACTACAGAATTTTGTGCACGTATAGAATCATATGAAAATATTTCCAAATTACCAGTTGATTAAGCCCCTAATTGCATTTGACTTCGAATGTTAAGTTGCTGACTTTGTAAATGTTTGTTACCATGCCTTTTTAGATGACTAGTACCCCTTGCAAATCCAACATTAAGTAAATGTGTAGAATATTTACATTTTGCTTTAAATGTAATTGTACCATCAGGATTATTTATAGATATTTTTTCAAAATGTTTCCAAACACTACTATACGCTCCTAGATGATGATCCAATTGTTGGAAAAGGGATACTAGAAGGAAAATCAATAGATTTATGTTGTGTAGTATATGTATCAAAATCGATATAAATATTAGGAAATGTAAGTAAAAAAAAAAACCCCAAGGTTTCATGTGTGTTTCAGTTTTAAACCTAGAATTTTAATATTGACAAATTAAACACTAGAGTTTCTTCTGTGTTTCAATTTGGCCCCTCCGCCCATCTCCGTCATTGTAATAACCCCGACCTTCGATTAATGCTAAATCATGATTAATTATGTCTAACAGTAGATTAGGAGAGATTTGGAATTAATTTGGATGTGTATTGCATTATTTATGTGTTTCTATCTGTTTGCGACGTAATGATCTGTTCATGTCTTTGACTTTAAACTGCGAATTGAAAGCCGTATCGGCGCCCAATTCCGAAATTGATTAATGTTTTATGCTAGTTAGATTTTATGTGATTTTATGGTAAGTTTAATTAAAAGTTGATTTGGTATGTTTAAATTAGATTAAATAACATTAAATCACACCAGTTTGAATTATTGCATAAATGCCATTAGTGGGCCACTTAGGTACCATTGCTTTGAACCCAAATTATACACATTTCACAACACCTCCTCAGCCATTTCTTAGACCAATTCGAGAGAGAGAGAGTAGGAGAATTTGAGTTCAACAAGGGATTTAACTTGGAGACTTAGAAGAAATCAAGAAGAATTGTATTTTGAGCTCTTAGACTTCGAATTCAAGATTTAAGGTATGAGATTTCCTTTTCAATTGTGCATTTAAGATTAATTCTTGCATGGTTCATGGAAGATTAGAGTTTAAAGTCTAGAATTGGGTTAAAATGTTGAATTGGGTTATAATCCATGCATGCATGTTCATATGATAACATTTTGAAGTGTTTTCATGGAAATTCTTGCATGGAAGACCATATTCTAGTCATAGTCCATGAGTTCATCATGATTTTTGAGTTTAATCTTGCATTTGGTTACATTTTTGGAGCATTGAATTCAAATGAACACTTGCATGTTTTGTTCTTTAATATTTCTTGGAAGTTTGTTTGAATTGTGTTCAATTGACTCACATTTGGGCTTTGATTCTACAAATTGATCTTTGAAACATCTTATACTATGAGTTTACTAGTGTTTTCCAGAAAATGGGCGCAAGAGGTTGAGTTTTGAGGTGTTGAATGCTTGGTTTGAGCTTGAGAGGCAAATATGGAAATTCCAGAATTTGGCTTCCTCGCTCGAGCGAAGGATTTCCGCAAGCGACCATCGCTTGTTGAGCTCCGCTCGAGCAAAGGAATAGTGGCTCGGCGTAAATTGCAAGCTCTCGGGTTTTTGGTGCTGCGTGGGCCGCGCTCGGCGAAGGTGTGTCTCGCGCTCGAGTATCGGCGTAAAAATTCAATAACCAATACTTTTGCATTTTACGAGACCGCTCGGCGAAGGAGTCTCGCTCGAGTGACCCCTGTTTTGACAAGCTTGCTCGGCGAAGGAAGTTCACGCTCGAGCAAGACCCTATTACAACAAATTTTGAAAAATGTTTTCCAAGGCATCTTTGCATCCTCATTCCATCCTAAGTATTCCTAGGTCATGTATAAGACTCTATAGTGAGGATTTGGGTTAGAAACACATTAGAACCAACGATGTAAGTTTTGTGTGATTAGAATGTGTGTTTCAAGTGTGTGTCCAGTTATGTGTTATGTAGGTCACGTGTCGCGTGTCGTGTGATCAATCTCTGCTCCACTGCATTTCAAGGCCATGATGAGTAATAATTTAGTAAAGTTATGTTCAAGCTGTATCTATTTTACGTGTGATAAAAGCGAGATGCATTTTACGAAATGATATGTTACGCATAATGAATGATTGTTCAATTTCTAACATGTATTAAGTGATAGCCTTAGCATCATGTGATATATGTTGGCTGTTACCCAGTATCGGAGGTATCACGCCCCAATTTTTTGTTACTCGGAAACATTACCAAATCCTTTAATTTAGGTCCATTTTTTTGTTTTTACAAATATACAAGTATCTATTACACTTGAGCAATAGAAATAAAATGTTACACCTTCTCTCTCTCTCAATGAATACAATACTAGCAAAGATACATGCCAATCTCCTCTGAGATGTTACAAAATATAATACAATTACAAGATCCATTACATCCACAAGGAAATTACATATAAGCGACCCTTGGACTTCTTATTTCTTCATTCATGGATTCACACTTATTTCTGTAAAAGATTAAAAAAAAAACAACGAGGTGAGCACTAATGCCCAGTAGGAGTCTCATAGTTCAGCCAATAGCAAGCCACAGAGATAGAAATGATGATGCATGCAAGGTGATACCATATAGTAGGGTGACATTTTAAAATTTTGAAATATCATAACTAGAGTATGTTTTTCTCAAGTGTCATGTGAACATTTATGGAAAACATTCAACCATCAAAACTCTTCCTTTTTCATTAGAAACCATAAATTCTTTTTAAAACATTCATGTTTAAGGGACCATATCATTTTATGTTTATTAACTCATTCCAAAACATTTCTCATTTAATTTCCCATATTTAATGTACTTCTTTTTCTTTCCTCCTCTTCCTTTCATTATATTCAATTAGAACTCCATTATTTCAAGTTCAAGTTCCATTTTTTTTTTAATTCCCTAATAATTCCCCTATGCCCAATTCACTTTATTATTTCACTCTCCAATTTCATTTCAATATAGCACATGATCAATAAACCCTTTCTAATTCAACCTCTCATTTATTAACAGAACAACACTCATAATTTACTTTTATTACCACACCGATTTTATTAAGTTCACCTTCACCAATCCACAATCCATTCTTTACAAAGAATGTCTATACATATTACTCTTTAAACCAAATCACATATCAACATGCTACTTTACAAATTCATCACAAGTTACAATTAACATCACCGACCTCAACACCGTCACCACACATTCCACCTTTGCCGACTTGATCTGGCGGGATAGTGGGCACCCAATTCATAGCACATTCCACATTTTGCCGCTATTATCTGGCGGGGAAGTGAACTCCCAAATATCATTGTCTCAAAAACCATGTCTCTTCTCGAAAATCATTTTCCACCTTTTAAAAACCATCCCCCACATTTGCCGGCTATTATCGGTGAGCGTGAGCACCATTTATTTTAAAACCATCCTTTTCCACTTTAAATCGGCTACAACCACGGCGGGTGTGTGGACACCCAAAAATCATTTTCCACTTTAGCGGCTCTGTCTGGTGGGGTGTGTGGACACCCAAAACACTTTTCCCACATTAGTCGGCGATAAGCCTAGGCAGAAATTGGGCACCTTTAATTCAAACCTCCCCATATTTTACTGCTATTAATGTCACAGACGGTCATGGGCACCAAAAATCATTTTCTCAATTTTCAAAACCATCCCCCACATTTTCCGGCTATTAATACACAGACGATCGTGAGCATAGAAAAACCATTTTCAACTCGATGCGTGGGTACCAACACAATACCACCCAAAACAACACAACCCAAACTCAACACAACCCAACACACAACTCACAATGATTCAACACAAATCAACATAGCCAACACACTTTAACACAATCAACACAACAACATAATCAACATTATTCAACATGATTCAACTCAACACTATTAAATGTAATTCAACATGATTCAAGAGAAATTCTTGAATCCCATTTCAACATTCAAAACCAAGTTCATGTCATCCATATCATTAATAGATTATTTCCCTAAATTTCCTTTCACATTATAGCATGAATTACAATATTCATATTAAGAGTTCAATTACTAATTTTTAACATAATTTCAAAACATCTCAAAAATCCAATTAAACTTGTACACATATAATTCAACCCACCAATTTTATGGTTCTACTTTCAATTTGGGCAAAATCATTATTTATTATCATAAATCAACTTAGGGTTTTTAAGAGACATCAAAATTTCAAGATAAATTCAAACTTCCCAAACCATTACTTTTTATTCCAATTTTCCCATTGATTACACACCTAAGGTTCATAATCCATCATTTAACACAATAATTAAACCTCAATACTTCAAACCCTAAACCCCAAATCTCATATTTGTACACTATATGCTCAAAAATATAGATTTTATATTTATATAGTCAAAATACCACAAATCTATCTATTAATGTAAGTATTGAAGAGAACTAGAACCCTACCTCTTGAAGTCAAGAGATGATGATCCAAACATTAATAGCAGCGAAACCACGAACTCTTGGACCAAAAGAGCCCTCGACAAGATCTTCAAGTTTCCTCAAGGGATCAAGGTGAGAGACACCTCCAAGAGTGTTGATCTAAGGATTGAAGTGGAAAAAGTGGGTTTTTGAGAGAGAGAGAGACCCTCGGTTTAGAGAGGGAAAGAGGGAAAAATTATGAGAGAGGTGGGGTTTAGGTCTATTTATAGTATTACATGATAGCCCTAAGGTCAATGAAAGGTAAGTCCAAAACCCCCAAAAATTGGGCCCAAAAACCGAACCAAAATCTAGGAAAAAAAAATCTGCGAGGGTTGACTTTTTGTAACCTGAGTCGACCCTATTTTCCAGTAACCAACCCACATAGATTTTGCAATATAAGAGGGTCAACCCTTTCCCAGACTGGTGTCTATCCTTGTGGACAGCAACAAGAGGAAGGTGTCAACACCACCAAGGCTGGTGTCGACCCTATATTCCAGCAACAATACAACATGCAAGGGTTGACCCTTAACAATGCTAGTGTCGACCCCAAGACAAAATTTCTAAGTTCCTAAGGAACGTTGACAATGACAAACATGAACGAACAAACCCAACGAGTTTAAATCGGATTGTACTCCTTCAAAACCAATAGACAACAATTCCAAAGACTCCCAAGATAAAATATAAGGATATTAAACACACTCTCCAAAGGACTAAAGGATCACGGGCATTACAAACTCCCACCTTAGGAAATTTCGTCCCCAAAATTGCACCGCTATAATAAAATAGCAACAACCTTATACTCCCCAATTCTTAACAACCCTAGTCGAGAATAAAGCATGAGAACATCCACATATATATATACACTAACCCTTACCCTGCCAATTACACCTTGCCTCAATTCCAAACCCAAAATGTAAAGTGTCACAGAGGTTTCTTTATGGAACTTATACATCTACACTCATTACCGTCTGGGAGGCCTGTCATGGGGCTCGACACATTCTATTACAGGTTAGGAGGTTCCTTTATGGGCCGGTTACTCATAACCTCACTGCGTGTCGTTTGCCATTCCGTTTTGTTAGTGCTGATGGATGTATCACGTAAACTTAATCATGACTTACGATTTCTGTCTATATATATGATCTGGACAAATGATGAATTTGATACAACTCTGAATTGTGATTTCTAAATCAGTACGAACTCATTCATTGAAACCCTTTACTCTATTATTATTCACTGGGCTTTCACCCACAGTTTATATTATGTATGTAGGTGAGCCGGTACATGACCAGGGCCAGAGTTGACGGCCTTCTATTCTGTTTTTGTCAGCCATCTGTTGCGCTTCTCGAGGAGGTTCCGGTCGAAGCCTAATGCTATGGCTGTTTCCTTTTGTGTTCATGCTAGTCTCTGTATGTGTTTTGTAAAGACAGGTCTTGGGATGTACACTTTGTAAATATTATTATGCTCTGGATTGGCATGTTTATGTATATATATATATATGTAAGTTTTGAAATGTTACATCCCATATGCGTTATCCACTCATTGGACCTTGTCTATTTTGTACTATTGCTTCCATGACCCCTTGTTATTTGCTAATCTATTGAGGCCTTTGGTAATGCATGGATTCTTGGTGGGATTCTGATGCTAAACCTCTGAGGCGAGTTTGGGTGTAAATGAGTGGTATCGAGATCACGTGTTCTATAGCACACATAGGTCCGTATGAGCATAGGATGTCCTAGTAAGAGTTAGGGGCATTCCATCTGCATGTGTGAGTGTGTGGTAATACTGCTGAATATGAAGGCTGAATGTGCATTTAAATCAAATGAATTGAAGGAAATGAGTAAAATTATATACGTGTTTATTATCATTTGATGTTTGTATAGTAAGATGGAGAATGCAAGGAAGTGGTGAAAGTGAATCTTTAGAGGCTCGCATGGGCCAAATGGAACAAATGTTGGCGGCATTGATTGAAACCTTAGTACAACAACGGAGACAACAACTTTTGCCCTGCCTCATGGCGCAAAGCGAGGCGGAATAACAATAACATCATTATTTTGACACGAAATTCATGAAAATGAAATACGCCAGCGTTCTATGGTGGAATTGAACCTTTGAAAGCGAGACATGGTTGCTTGAGATGGTAAAATTGTATGAAATATTTCCTTGTTACGAAAATCAAAAGTCCTCCTAGCCACATACACTCGAAAGATGAAGCCCGCGGTGGTGATTCTTGATCGAAATAGCAATGAGAATATGACATGAGGCACGGTTTAATGCTATCTTTTCGACAAGTACTTTCCCCGATGTTTGAGGATCGGAAAGTGTACGAATTTCAGAACTTAAACAAGGAAGAATGGCTATAGAATATGAAGCCAAATTCACCGAGTTGGCGCGTTTTGCTCCACATATGGTGAATCTTGATTACAAGCACGGAAGTTTGAGGGAGAAATTTGGACACGGAAATATTTGACGAGTAGGCATCCTGAAATTGCCTACCTATGTGGAAGTTCTGGACAGAGCCTTAATGGCAGAGGCCACCCAAGCCGCCGTGAAGCAAAGTAAAGCCCCGATAACTACAACAACTGAGTGGAGAGGAAAAAGACCTGGATTTGGTTTTAAGAAAGTGGTCCTTTGTCGATGAAGCCAAACATAGGGACTTTGAGCAGCTCAAGTCGAGTAGTGGGTCCATTCGGTTTATTCGATTGTGGTAAAAGGCACATGAGTGTGTGCTCACGAGCATCGGTGCATGTTTACAGTGTGGCGGTCGGGTCATGTAGTGAAGGTACCGCTCAGTTGAGACTACTAAGCAGTCCTCTGACAAGTTTAGCGGGATCATACGTGGCCAAAACCAATGCCAAAGCCAATATTGGGAAGGAACCTGCGAGACAAGGCAGTGTTTGCCTTAGTGCCCGATGGCGTGCGAACACCTATCTTTGTGGTGTCGGTACACTCTATATGTTCTCAAAATGCATGTGTCTTGATAGATTACGGTTCTACACATTCCTTTGTATCGCATGCGTTTTCTCAAAAATTGACTAGACCATTAGAACTTATGACCTATGTGTTATCTGTAACTACGCCATCTAGGGATTCTATGATGTGTGCGCATGTTTATCCAGCATGTGATGTTATGATTGGCGATATGGTGTTATATGTGGATTTATTACCCTTGGACATTAGTCATTTTGATTGTATTTTGGGGATGGACTGGTTGACTAAATACTGTGCTACCATTGACTATGCAAATAAAACTGTTGTGTTTAGAGCAGGGTATGCTGAATTTACTTTTGTTGGGAATGGGGTAGTTCTTTCCCCATATTTGATTCTGCTATAAATAGTAAAACTCATTAGAAGGGATGTAGGGGTTATCGTGTTGCATCTTGTTGCACCATCGTGATTACTTGTAGAAATAATCCTGTTGCTTGTGAATTTCGATGTGTTTAAGTGACTTACAGGGACTTAATTGATAGAAATTGAATTTCTTGTGGAGGTGTTTAGGGACACAACCTATTTCTAAGACTCCTATAGAATGTCTACCTCCAGATTGAAAGAATTGAAAACTCAACTTGAGGCTGTTAGACAAGAAATTTATCCGTCCGAGTACTTCACCTTAGGGTGCTCGGTTTTGTTTGTCAAAAAGAAGGATGGGTCTTTGAGATTGTGTATAGACTATCGGGGCCCGAACAAAGTGGTATTAGAATAAATACCCTCTGCCCCAAATAGATGACTTGTTTGATAAACTTGAGGTGCCAGTGTTTTCCAAAATTGACCTCGAATGCAGGTATCATCGATTAAAGGTTAGAGTTGAGGACATAGAAAAGCGCATTAGAACTAGATATGGACATTATGAATTTTTAATGCCATTTGGGATGACCAATGCACTGACTTTCATGGATCTTATGAATAGGGTGTTTAAATGATATCTGGATGATTTTATTGTTGTGTTTATTGATGACATTTTGATTTATTTTAAAGGCAGGGAAGAACATAAGAACCATCGAGAACCACCTTCTGATTTTGAGAGAAAAGAAATTGTATGCTAAATTATCCAAGTGTGAATTACGGCAGCGATTGTGGCATTTTGGGACATGTAATCAACAAAGATGGAGTTCTGTTGACCCTCGAAAATTGAAGCTATTGTAGATTGGCCTAGGCAGGCAAATGTGAAGTCGAGTTTTTACGGGACTTGCGGAGTTACTCTGAAGGTTTGTGAAAGACTTTTCCAAGCTTGCCTTGCCATTGACTCAATTAACTTTCGAGAAAAATGTGCCATTTGTGGAATGAACAAAAAAATGACTTTCCAAGAATTGAAAACCGAGTTAGTGGTTGCACCAATCTTAACTTTGCCTAATAGTGATGGGTTTCAAGTGTACAGTGATGCTTCTTACAAAGGTCTGGGGTGTGTATTAATGCAAAACGGAAGGGTGATTGCCTATGCTTCTAGACAACTCCGACCACATGAAAAAGAATTACCCAACGCATGATCTTGAGTTAGCAGTTGTGGTGTTTGCTTTGAAAATTTGGCGTCACTACTTGTATGGGGTAACTTGTGAGGTATACACCGACCATAAGAGCTTGAAATACTTCTTCACCCAAAAGGAAATGAATATGAGACAGAGGCGATGGTTAGAGTTAATCAAGGATTATGATCTGCAAATCTTGTATCACCCAGGAAAGGCTATCTAGTAGCGGATGCCTTGGCCGAAAATCCGGTCTTGAATCTGTCATGTTTGCTATCAACGAAAAAATTGTTGGTGACCTAGAACAAGATGGGCTCTTGGCGCTATTGTCGCTCAACCTACAATTCTTGATAAGATCAAGCAGCAGTGATCGAGGATGAATACTTGAAAAGATCACGGAGGAAATTGATTCAAAAGTAGAGATTTGTGTTTGAGAATGATGTGTTGAAATTTCAGAACCGTCTTTGTGTGCTCGATTATTGTGATTTGAGGAAACGTGTTATGACCGAAGCTCACAGTAGTAAATTTGCTATGCATCCGGGGAACACGAAGATGTATCATAATTTGAAAGCAAATTTTGGTGGCTGGAATGAAAAAGAGTATTGCAGACTTTGTGGCTAGATGTCTACATTGCCAACAGGTTAAAGCTGAACACCAACGACCCCCTGGTTTGCTACAACTACTCCTAATACTGGAATGGAAATGGGAGCATATTACCATGGACTTCATTGTGGGATTGCCTCGTTCTTCTCGAGGTATGGACTCTATCTGGGTTATCGTTGACCGTTTAACTAAGTCTACCCATATTCTGCCTGTCAAAACTATTTATAATGCTGATAAATTGGCCAATATCTATATGATTGAAATTGTGAGATTGCATGGAGTGCCAGTATCTATTGTGTCTGACAAAGACTCAAAGTTTGTATCGAGATTTTGGCAAAGTTTGCAATAGGCTTTGGGAACTGAATTGAGACTGAGCAGTGCCTATCACCCAGGGCAGATGGCCAAAGCCAGCAAACGAACCAAACTCTGGAGGATATGCTCAGAATGTGTGTGTTAGACTTCCAAGGGAATTGGGAGACCTACTTGCCATTAGCTGAATTTGTGTACAACAACAGCTACCATTCAAGCATTGGAATGGCTCCTTATGAAGCTTTGTATAGAAGAAAATGTCGTTCTCTGATATGTTGGGCTAAAGTAGGTGATAGACCTTTGTTGGGACGGAACTTGTGCAGAAACAAGCGAGAAGGTGAAATTGATCGACAACGCTGAAAAGCAATCGGTCGGAGAAAAGTTATCTTGATGTCAGAAGAAGAGATAGGGAATATGAAGTTAGGGACCATGTGTTCATAAAGGTGACCCGATGAAGGGTCAAACTTCGGTTTAGTGTTAAGGAAAATTGGCGCCAAGATATGTTGGACCTTATGAAGTCCTCGAAAAGATCAACTGATGTTGTATCGGGTAGCCTTACCTCGATGATGGAACATATGCATAACGTCTTTCATGTATCGATGCTACGAATATTTGAGGATCCTCCATGTCATCGAACACATGTAATTTTGAAAGATGACTACATACGAGGAAAGACCTATCCAGTTGTGAATCACGGATCAAGGTTGAGAAATAAAAGAAATACCATTGGTAAAAGTTGATTGGAAAAACCATGGAGAAACCTCGCAACTTGGGAAGCAGGAAGACATGATGAAGAGATATCGGATTTGTTCCGTTGGACCCAATGTTGATTACTGAATGAAGGTAATTTGAGTTTGGAGGACCAAACTCTTTTAAGAAGCCTAATAACCTTGACCTCGATTAATGCTAAATCATGATTAATTATGTCTAACCGTAGATTAGGAGATTTGGAATTAATTTGCATGTGTATTGCATTATTTATGTGTTTCTATCTGTTTGTGGCGTAATGATCTGTTCATGCCTTTGGCTTTAAAGCTATGAATTGAAAGCCGTGTGGCACCCAATTCAAATTGATTAATGTTTTATGTTAGTTAGATTTTATGGTAAGTTTAATTAAAGTTGATTTGGTATGTTTAAATTAGATTAAATAACATTAAATCACACCAGTTTGAATTATTACATAAATGCCGTTAGTGGGCCACTTAGGTACCATTGCTTTGAACCCAAATTATACACATTTCATAACACCTCCTCAGCCATTTCTTAGACCAATTCGAAGAGAGAGAGGGAGAGTAGGAGAATTTGAGTTCAACAAGGGATTTAACTTGGAGATAGAAGAAATCAAGAAGAATTGCATTTTTGAGCTCCTAGACTTGGAATTCAAGGTTTAAGGTAGGAGATTTCCCTTTCAATTGTGCATTTAAAGATTAATTCTTGCATGGTTCATGGAAGATTAGAGTTTAAAGTCTAGAATTGGGTTAAAATGTTGAATTGGGTTATAATCCATGCATGCATGTTCATATCATAACATTTTGAAGTATTTTCATGGAAACTCTTGCATGCAAGACCATATTCTAGTCATAGTCCATGAATTCATCATGATTTTGAGTTTAATCTTGCATTTGGTTACATTTTTGGAGCATTGAATTCAAATGAACACTTGCATGTTTTGTTCTTTAATATTTCTTGGAAGTTTGTTTGAATTGCGTTCAATTGACTCATCTTTGGGCTTTGATTCTACAAATTGATCTTCGAAACATCTTATACTATGAGTTTACTAGTGTTTTCCACAAAATGGGCCCAAGAGGTTGAGTTTTGAGGTGTTGAACGCTTGGCTTGAGCTTGGGAGGCAAACCGCAAATTCGAATTTGGTTTCCTCGCTCGGCGAAAAATTCAACAGTGACCATTGTTTATTGAGCTCGCTTGGCGAAGGAATGGTGGCTCGGCGTAAATTACAAACTCTCGGGTTTTGGTGCCTTGTGAGCCTTGCGCTCGGCGACTAGACCAACGCTCGGCGAAAGGTGTGTCTCGCTCGGCGAGCATCGGCAGACATCGGCGAACATCGAGTGTAAATTCAACAACGATACTTTTGCATTTTATAGACCGCTCGGCGAAGGAGTCTATCTCGGCGACCCTCTGTTTTGACAAGCTCGCTTGAGTGAAGGAAGTTACGCTCGGCGAGACCCTATTTTTGACAAATTTTGAAAAATGTTTTCCAAGGCATCTTTGCATCCTCATTCCATCCTAGGCATTCCCTAGGCCATGTTTAAGACTCTATAGTGAGGATTTAAGGTTAGAAACACATTAAGAACCAACGGCGTAAGTTTTGTGTGATTAGAATGTGTGTTTCAAGTGTGTGTCCGATTATGTGTTATGTAGGTCACATGCCACGTGTCGTGTGATCAATACTGCTCACTTTGTCTATTTCAAATAGCAGTGAGTAATAATTTAGTAAAGTTATGTTCAAGCTGTATCTATTTTACTGTGATAAAAGCAGATCTGTTTTCCAAAATGATTTGTTATGTACAATGAATGATTGTTCAATTTCTAACATGTATTAAGTGACATCCTTAGTATCATGTGATATATGTTGGTACATTACCCGATGTCGGAGATTCCTTTATGGAACTTATTTCTATGCACTCTGTTACCGTCTGGGAGCTGTCATGGGGGCTCAATACATTACATTAACGGATCAGGAGGTTCCTTTATGGGCCCGGTTACTCGTAACCTCCGCGTGTCGTTCTATTCTGATACGATTACGGTAGTCTGATGGATGTATCACGTAAACTTAATCATGACTTACGATTTCTGTCTATATATATGATCTGGACAAATGATGAATTTGATACAACTCTGAATTGTGATTTCTAAATCAGTACGAACTCATTCATTGAAACCCTTTACTCTTTTATTATTCATTGGGCCTTCGCTCACAATTTATATTATGTATGTAGGTGAGCCGGCACATGACGAGTCGAGTTAATGACATACATTACATTTTTATCGACCATTTTATTTGCGCCTCTTGAGGAGGTTCGAAACCTAATGCTATGTTTCTTTTGTGTTCATGCTAGTCTCTGTATGTGTTTTGTAAAGACGGTCTTGGGATGTACACTTTGTAAATATTATATGTCTGGTGGCATGTTTATGTATATATATATATATATGTAAGTTTTGAAATATTACATCCCATATGCGTTATCTGACTCATTGGACCTTGTCTATTTTGTACTATTGCTTCCGCAACCCCTTATTATTGCTAATCTATTGAGGCCTTTGGTAATGCACGGATTCTTGGCGATTCTGATGCTAAACCTATAGGCGAGTTTGGAGTCGTGTGATCATATTAAAGTAACAAAAATCTGGGCAGAATTTCAGATTCAAAGCCATATGTTCAAACACTTGTATCTCTCTCGTCGTAACTCCATTTCGCCTCATTTTTCCGTCGTTGGATTCACCTCATGGCGTAGTTTTCATCCCACTCTTCATACACCTTGTTCCACATCTTTTTACTTGCCGTCGGAGCTCCGAAAGTTGGCTAAAATTAAGATTTTTCTCTTTTTGGACAATTTTCATATTCAAGCATTTGTATCTCCCTCATCGTAACTCCGTTTCACCCCATTTCCATGTCGTTAGATTCAACTCATGGTCTAATTTTTATTCCACTTCTCATATGCCTCATTTCACCTCTTTTTGCATGTCGTCGAAGCTCCGAAAGTTGGCCAAAAAAGAAGATTTCTCTCTCTCTCTCTCTCTCTCTCTCTCTCTCTCTCTCTTGTTTGTTTTTCTTGCTACTATCACAACATTATTCTTGGCGTGGAGATGTAATGGATGATGTGATTGGAAGCCAAGGCATATAACATGCTCACCAACCCATTTAGTTGTTGATTTTATGTGTAGTTATATACCTATCATTACTTGACAATCACAGCTACCATTACGACCACCACCACATCTTGTAGATAATGATGATGAAGTAGCGACCGGTAGTAACAAGCTAGGAGGAAGAGCCGTGGAGAAGTAGGAAGAAGAGAGAGAGAGAGAGAATGAAAAAAGCTTATTTTGGCCAAATTTGGAGATCCGGCGGCATACAAAAGCAATTGAAACAAAGGCATATGAGGGTAGAATAAAAATTAGGCCATGAGTTGAATCTAGTGAAGCAAAAATGAAGTGAAATGAAATTCTGACGAGGGGATACAAGTGTAAATATGTGAATTTGAATTTGAAAGTTTTGCCCAAAGAGGAAAAATCTTATTTTTAGCCAACTTTAAGCTTGGCGACAGAAAGATATGGAACAAAGTGTATGAAGAGTGGAATAAAAACTAGGTCATGAGGTGAATCTAAAAAAAATGAGGTGAAAGTTACGATGAAAGATATATAAGTGTTTGAATATGAAATTTTACTTGATTTTTTGTTAGTTTAATATAGCGGAGATGGACGGAGGGGCTAGATTGAAACACAAATGAAATTTTAGAGTTTAATTTGTCAAAATTGAAATTCAGGGTTTAAATTGAAAAACATGCAAAACCTGGGATTTTTTTTGTAAACATCCACTAGTCTCTTCAAATTCTTAGTCAAATTAGAGCTTAAAAGGCTATTTTTCTATTTTAGCTAGTCACATTTTTAGTACCCACTGCATCAAACTCTCTATTTTAACTCAATCCTATTAAAATATTATTTTCTTATTGTATTTGTTATTCTTTCTTTCTTTTTTTTTTTTATTAAATTGATGAGCTGCTAGCCAAACAATTCCTAAAAAAAATTTAAAATAAAATAAAAAATTGTTGTTGACTGATTGACCAGCCGGACTTCTAGGCGGACATCCGATAACACCTAACCCGCTTGTTGTAGCGATGAACAGTCGCTCGCTTCATCAGAGGAGGAACTGTAGTGTTGGCAAAATGAACGAAGGGTATCGCGAGTCTGATGGATCACATATTTGATGCTGATGCTCTCTACAATATCTTCAAAGCCATTGTGGAGAGGTTGATGCTGATGCTCTAATTAACCCTAATTTTAATTATGACTCAAAAAATATGAAATTATATCATTTTCTTTTTTAATTATAAGGTGCATATGGTATACACCCTTTGAAGAGTGTGTATTATAGTATTTTACGATATGTTATACCATCTCACAAGCAGATATTAATTTTTTATAATTATTCAAACATATCAACTTTTTAGAACAAATCATTAGAAGAAAAGAAAAAAAAGTGTTACAAGCAAAGTAAATTAAAAAAGTAATCACTAGGGTTGTAAATTTGATACACGGCTCGTTAACACGACTTAAATTACACATGTAATCAGAAGATTTAGAGTTGATAATTTTTTAACATGAACATAAATATAACAGGATTGGACAATACAAATATTAAATAAGTTATGTTAGGGTTGGGTAGGCATAACTTAAACATAACCCATCGACTGTCTTAATTTGTGACAAAATTCATGTCAATACATGAACACAAATTTACTATTGACTTGCAGATAGCTCAAATGCAATATGAATCTGATAGTCATAGAATTTTAAATGCTTTATTTTTAGTTATTGAATTGTATTTTTAGATTAGATATATGGTGGATTAGTGATAAAGGGGTACACATCATATGTATCTTACCACAAATTAACATAATTTTATTATAAAATTTTGTAATATCAACAATAAAATGTGTAATCTCACTATAAATTATTGTAACAAAAAATGTTGTAACCATGCCACAAACTTTTGTAACATTAACTACGAAATTGTGAACATTTTGTTATGTTAATTTGTTGCGAGATTACGTATTTTATAATTGATATTATGAAATTTTATGGTAAAATTATACCAATTTATAATAGAGTGCATATGTTGTGCACCCGTAACATAGGGTTTTCCTTCTTTCTATTATAATGCAATATGCTTTAAATTAAAATAGAAAATTTTAGTAGGAAATTCCTTCCTTTTGTGTACTTGTATCCTAATTAATCTATTAGATATTCTTATATTCTAATAAATCCTATTATTTTAAGAATTTGATCCACTAAATTTTAATTCTCATATTTAAAATTTATTTAGAAACAATTTTACCCTTATAAATATTTGTTTGAATCCTTAACAACTTCACATGCCTTTGGTGTGTGCTCATGTAGATTATTTTTACTTTTATATGTTAAATTTTAAAAATTATTCATATGCACTATCGAATAGAGAAAATTATTTATAAGTCCTATTATAGGAACTTAATGTGAAGTCTGTATAATTTCTTATAGAGTTTTAAGTCCTAAGATAGGTTGGAGGTTGTGTTTTGTTTGCTTCTATTGATTTGGACTCCAAGTGGTTGAGGAATGAGGTATGGTTTTGCTCCTCCAAGTGGTGTGATTTGTTGTTGTGTGGTGCCAATTGTTCATGTTTCATTGTCATCTTATCTCGATAGGACTTGAAACTTATGAAGTAATTGTTGTATGATGCCAATTGTTCATGTGTGGTGCCCATTGTTCATGAATTTTTATGAAGTAATTTTACACACCTTTTAGTGTGTAACATGAAAATTATTCATATGCATTAGTGAATAGGGAAAATTATTTATAAGTCCTATTATAGGAACTTATTTAATGTGAAGTCTGTATAATTTCTTATAGAGTTTCAAGTCCTAAGATAGGAATATGTTCCATAAGGTCCTATGAGTTATAAATAAATGGTATTATTCACTACTAAAAAAAAATACTTTATTTGCTACAAGTAAATGCAAATAATAAAAAGTTGCAAAAAGACCTTTTAAAACGACCCATCTTTGACAACAAATAGAACACAAATGTGGGTGGTAAATACTTTTTGCGACATAAAATAACAATAAACTATTTGCCACTACCTAATCTACTTATAGCGACTAATGTTTTGCGTAAAAAAAATTAAAAATACCTTACAATGTCTTAGCGACCATCTTATTCTTTATACTTAAAAAAAAAAAAAAAAAATACCTACAATATTTTAGCAACCTATGTTCTCATATATATATATATATTCAAATATTATATACAATAAATATAAAGTGATATTTACAAAAATTCTAATACTCATGTATTATTTTCCATCACCTCCCTCAAGAAAATTATCTTTCTTCAAAAAAAAAAAAAAAATGACAATACAAAATATAAACTTCTATACATGCAAAACAAATATCCATCAACCATCTTTAAAAAATATTTATACAAAATGCTAATAGATTCAAGTACTACAAAAAAAATAAATAAAATAAAATAAAATCTCAATTTAGCTCTCAATATCACCCACTCAATCATATCAACTACTCCTCAACACTACGCAAAAATATACATCAATATATTAGTTGACTAACTTGGATGTCAAAACAAAAATGGATACAAAAGAGCACATTAATTAACTAACTTGGATTGGGGATGGCAAAACCTTTTCCAATAGGGTACAAAGTTGAAATTGTTCTTAGAATCAATACTAGTTTGAAAAAGAGTTAATCATTTAATCATCTCACAAAATATCACGGAAAATCAAATTGTCATTGCATTTAAGCTTTCAAATGTCCCATTGGTACAGTAACAATATCTGGTGAAATTTGGACTATTCAAGCTAACACCCAATGTGTCACGACCCAAACCGGCCCTATGGGTTTAGCTTAAATGGCGTGATGTCAAGAGATTAGAAGGCCCTCTGAAACGATAATACTGATGAAGCGAGTTCAGGAACTGGCGAAGCCAATACTGATATAACTAGTGTCCATTGGTGTGAAAATCGGTATGCCAAAAACATTTTCCGTACATATATGCATTCAAACCCGATGTCGGTATATACAATCATTACAAACATTGATGCAGGGGACTTGATCCTCGATATGAGCGATAAAAGCAGTCTATCCTGTAACGAACAGCATTACAAAAGTAGGAGACTAGTGGGGACACAAAAACACCCCAAGCCATGACATGGCGTCCTAGGAACATCACGGTGAGGCACATAAATTTGGTGACAAAAGCGGGGACCAATCAGCTCCTAGCTACTGGTTGTTCTTGCAGAACCTACATATATATAAGCAGTGAGCTAAAGCCCGATGAATAACAATAAGCGTAAAGAGGTTATGAATGAATGTCGCTTACATTAATGAAATGGGTTCATTTAAGCGATAGTTCGGTCTTCTGATATTTGATCAAGCAGGTCATATGTGGTACATCCAATAGCCTATAAGCATGGTATGGTCGAGAGGACCCGAGTCTTAGAACTCAACAATAATGATGGCCATCAATCGGTATGGTTCCACAAGGAAACCAACGAGCTCTGTAACGATCAATAACAATGGGTCTAAGGATGCCTGTCTGATTGGAAATAGGACATACATTCATTGATTAAATATCCTTGATTCGATGTGATTCGGTAGCAGTATTCAAAAGATAACCATTTGAACATATCTTTACACATCTGTTACTCACGGTGATTGGGCTATCAATAGCTAAAGCGTCCCCGTAGCCAACCCTAAGCGATCAATCAAATTGAACACACTCTAAGTTTAGCGATTGGGAAATCGATATTAACTTCCTAATATGCCTCGGTGTGTTCTATATCTATAACCTCATTAAGATGCCCTAAACTAGGCCTAAGAATGCCTAGGATGGGATGAGGATGCAAAAATGCATCTGAAACATTTCGAATTTTTTGACAGAGTCATTTCGGCTTGACTTCCTTTCGGCGGAGCGGTAATAAGCGTTACCCGCTCGTGCGTTATATCCTTCGCTCGGCGATCTACTAAACTCATCTTGGATGGTCAAAAAACCGCTTTCGGCGTGAATTTATCGCTCGAGCGCTCTCATCAATGTCTGCAACAATTCTTGGAGGTCACGATTTCTCGCTCGGCGCTTGAGATACCTCCCGCTCGGCGGACAAGCTGAAATCTGGAAAAACCCAGGTGTGATTACACGATTCAAAACCAAGGTTTCAACCTCCAAAATCGATCCTCTTGGGCCCATTTTTCTGGAAAACTCATAAAAACACATAATATAACATGTTTCAAACCTCAATTTAAGAAATCCAAAAGGCCCGAAGGGTGTTTAATTCCAAACCCAATTTCAAACCATTTTTCAGAACAATTCTCAAACATGACATGCATGGATTAAAACTCTTTTCAGGCTTCAAAACATGTGCTCTAATGAGCTCCCCAACTAACAACAAGATGAAAACCTTTCATGGACTAAAGCTTAGACATGAACATGCATGTAGCCCGCAATCAACCATGAATTCAACTCCAAATTCACTAATCTCTACATGTCATTGCAACAATGGAGCTCCAAATTCACTATTTATGAGCAAATTCATGTCCTAGTTCTATAATGATGTATGAAACATGCAAGAATAACTTCAAATGCAACAATGAGAGATTCAGTTACCTTGCCTAGGACTTGGATACAAGGTGTGGGGGAGCTAAATTTGCCAATTACACTTCAAGATTCTTCTCGATTCCTAGCATGCAAGATGAATTTC
>CM045759.1:3787456-3970157 GCA_025200525.1 Camellia lanceoleosa | reverse complement strand
TTTTCATCTTCTCATTCTAAACCATGATTTAAAGACAATGGTAGCAAGTTAGATTTGAATCTATAGAATTTTGATATAGATTTAA
The DNA here is from genome assembly GCA_025200525.1 of Camellia lanceoleosa. Lineage (NCBI taxonomy): Eukaryota > Viridiplantae > Streptophyta > Magnoliopsida > Ericales > Theaceae > Camellia > Camellia lanceoleosa. Next base: position 3,970,072 of record CM045759.1, on the reverse strand, counting down.
AAAGAGTAGAAAAGTAAGCAGAAATGAATGAAAAATTTAATCCTTTCTTATTTTTTTTTTCATTTTTTGTAAATTTATTATCCAAACACAACCTTAAAAACCCTACAAGAAGAATACAAATCAATCAAATTCATCTCCGAACAAAACAATTAAAATAATATGAAAATGATTTCGAGACACCTTAATTTATCACTTTAAAAATCACTTCAATGATATGTCTAACAAGGTCAAATTTTAATTTATCAAATATTCATCATTTGGAGATCTTAACCTCCATATTACATCATTAAGGGTGGTCTAGGGATGGTAAATTAAGAGAGGTAGCATTGAGCAGTTGAAAGTATAGATTGGACCCTCCATCAATCAGTAATTAGGATTCTGACTCATCTCAACCTCAGCCCTATGCGCGTTCCTTTTTTTGAATTTTAGTGTTTGATAATTCAAATCATTCTATATTTGTGAATTCGTTGAGTACATCATCTTTACAAAAAAATTAAGTCAGATCAAATAACAAAAATCGTTAAGTTCAGATCAATTTTGTATGAGTTGTTTATTTTTTTTACTATTTATTTTTTTTTTATACAAAACTAATTCAAACACACATATCATTGTCAGTATCCCATTGACTTTGATTTTTATAATAATTATTGAGTCAATAAATCTTAAAAGAATGCATTCAAAATTATCAAAACGGATGCGTAATTCTCACAAAACCTAACAGCATCTTTCCAATATGGACATGAAGGACGAGAGAAGCCAACCTTATTAAAATATAGAAAAAGATCGCTATAATAGTTTTGAATAGCGAGTTAGGAAAGGAAATTGATAGTAATTTTAATCATCAATCCCAACAATAAAGTTGTTTGAAAGTTCTCAAATCTAAATATATTTATTTCTCTATGTATAGGTGAAGAAATTATTTAATATTTTCAAGTATTAGGTGTGTTTAGTATTTTTAATTAATTATTATTCAATAAATCTTTTTATATTTTTAATCATTCAAATATAATACCTCACGTACCTACTCTACCTTTTTTTCTTTATCAATCATAAATATTAGCAAAATATTATGCCAGTTTTCATATTCTAGGATTAATGAATAATTACTCCGTGATAAGTTTTATATACCGTATTATGAGAGTAAATATATATCTATGCTAACATGAAGTAGGAAAAAAAAATAAATAGAAAATGAGATTTAGTGCACCAATTAACAAATCCAGTTGGGTATGGAGATTTTAAATTCCACCTTTTAAAATGAAGAAAAACATCCATCGCTTTGTGTTCCTCCTCTTCCTTCTGCAATCTCATAGTCTGCTAACTTTCACCCCTCACCCTTTTCTAGCCCTTCTTCTCCATACCTCCCTCACTCAGTTGCCTGCACTCTCAACTTTTTCTCCCACCCCAATTGACCATCCTAACCCTCTAAATGACCAATGCGTGACGTACAAGGCGAAACATAAAGAAAGGTTGAGAGAAAGAAAGAGAGAGAATGCGAGTGAAAGAGGAAGAAACATCTAGGGTTGGTTTGAGTTTTAGAGATGAGTTTTAGAAAAAAAAATTTAAAAAAATTGTTTGATTTGAGATTTTTTTCAAAAAATTTTCAAAATCACTCTCTTTCTCTTACATATCAATCAATCACTTTTTCTCTCTCCTCTTTCATTCTCAATTACTTTTTCTCTCACAATAACGGCCTCCCTTAATTACAACAAAAGATTTGCGCGGTAATTTTATAGTTGTGGTTAGTAAATGAAATATATATATATATATATATTTATATAAAAATTGACGCATTTAAGTAATTCTATACATAGAAGGTATAAATCACGTATATACTTCATTTCAATAAAAAGTCACGGTGTCCACAGATTACGTTATATTTTCTTGCTTTTGAATGAATTGTTTGGTGCAATTTTTTTTATAAGTATAAAATTAATAAATAGAAAGTAAAATTAAAAAGTATCATTTATTTTATTTGTTTTTGAGAAATAAAAATTCAATATTTTTTTTTTGAAAAAAATGGAAACCAATTTTATAAAAAAATAAGGATAAATTGCTAAATATACCTTCTAAGATTTGCTTAAAGTCATGATTATCCCCTATAATTTGAAAATTACAAAATACTCCTTGTTTAAAAAATTTATTTAATTAATTAAAAAAGAAATTCATAATTGTTCTCTTATACAATAATAAAATTACGTATATTATTAATTGAAACATATTTATAACATCATTAAAAACAATGTTAATTAACTTAATGATTTTATTAATAAAATGGACGATTTGTTTATAAAATTAAAAATCTCGGGAATGTTAATGTAATTTCCAAATCAAATGGGCATTTGTATTTTAATCAAACTCGAGGAGATGTATTTGTAATTTACTCCTAAAATAAATATCAAAAATACTTTTAAATTTTTTTAAAATTATTTATGACCTCCCAAAAATAAAATTAAGTAAAATTAATAAATATTTTCATTTTTTTAATTTCTTTAACCAAATTAATTCTTTTTAATTTTTTTAATTTTTTTTTAAAAAAAAAATTTAAATAAATTTCTGAAAAATCAAACCAAACCCAATGATAGTTTTATAGGAGATTTTGCACAGAGTAGTTGTGGTTAAACATTATAAAAATTCGACATGATTTAAGCAATTTACAAATATTATGGAAAGGTACAACAAAAGCAAGTATATCTTTTCACTTGGTCATACACTGTCAACAAGGGTAGATATGTGGCTGTTGGCTCGCCCCAGCCCACCCGATCCAATCCTATTTTTTTAGAGCTTGGATAGCAGATTATTTTTAGGGTCAAGATGGACTAATATTTTTTAACTCAAAATATTAATAGAGTTAGACTTGAGGTTTATATTGTCAACTTAGGCCCAGCTCAATCCGGCCTATTATTAAATTAATTAATTATTTATTTTTATTTCTAATATATTAAAATATTTTTTTTTTGGATCTAGACTTTATTTTTTTGATTTTATTGAAATTCACATTTATGGTGATATGTGATTGAATTGTATTTAAAAAAATTTCAATTTATAATAATGTCAATATATTTTGTTTAAGAAATATATAATGTATGATTGAATTTAATTATGGAATAATTTAATTTTCTTTTAACATATATATGTTAGGTGAGTTTGTAATTTATAATTATTTTTTAAGAGCCTTGGGCAAACATAGAGGCTGAATAAATGTTAGGCGTAACCTGGTTTGAACAGATACAAAATTTTTATTATGTAGTTTTAATCCGCCCAAACCTAGTCCGCTCGATGATTATCCACCTCTCATCAATAGATTACATTATATTTTCACTTTTGAAAGAGTTGTTTGCATAATTTTTATAAGTAAAAAATTAATAAATACAAAGTCAATGTTAAAAGTATCATTTTTTTAATTTTTCAATTATCAATTTCTTAGCATATTTAAATTACTTTTATTTCATAAATTATAAACAGAAATTGTACTAAACACACTAATACAAAATTTTATAAGTTGAGTTTTTCTTATGTTAAGATCTCAATATGAGAGAACTTGAGAGACTTATAAGGTTCACCACAAGTCCTGTTTTGATGATCCGAATCTTTCATTTTGTAGGCCCTCAAAATGTGTAATATCTATAATAAAAAATTAGTTCAATCTAATAACCATAACTTTTATTGCATTTATCTATGAAAAAATGGACAAGAAATATATTTTTTAAATAGATCATTCATTTTTTTAGAAACAAATGCTATAAAATGAAAGATTCGTATTATCAAAACGGAACTCATAATAAGCCCTGTAAACCCCTCAAATTCTCTCATATTGGGAGCCAACCCCATTTTATAATTAAAAAAAAGTTACTAGACCTAACAAATTGCACAATAACCAATGCTTACTAAAGTTTAAGCGCTTTCTCAATGGATTAAAGCAAGTTGGCCAATACAAACTACATTCACCTCCTATAAAATTTTAAGTAAGTGCAAAATTCTACTATACACACTTTTATCATGTGTATTCCTAAGTTATATTAATTTTTTCTCTACTAATGACTAATTTTTTATTTAATTATGACCTTATTTTAATTATGACTTGTGAGATCTTTGGTTATACCTCATATGTTGTTTAATTATAACTTTTTTATTTTTAGTTATGACTTTGAAAGTATAAAATTATGACTTTTTTTTAGTTATAAAATACATATATCACACTCTTTGAGAGATGTACACCATAATTTTCTCTTAAAAATAGTATAACAATTTTAACATAATTGTATTAGTTTTATTTAAAATTTTAATTCACACTATGCTTAATTCATTTTGCGTTAGTAATTGTCAGTCTTATTACACTATCTTCATATTTGATTCACAAGACTAATAGTGAGATATTAATAATCATATAAAATTAGCGATATTCACTATCCAATTGGATTAATAAGATAAATTATCCATTGAATTAATAATCTCACCTATACCCCATTACTAATAATCGTACAAATTTGTTGGATTAATTATCCATTGGATAAATAATCTTAAACCAAAATATTAAAACAAACATAGAATAATTGGGCTCACAGATTAATGATCTCAATCTCATGTTATAATCCATCCAATCAAACATGCCCTATATGTATTACTGTTAATCTCTTTAAGCTTATTAAAAAGAAAATCAATGTAATTATAGAAGATTATGAGATTTTCTACAATTTTTTTGCAAGTCCACCAGAGTTGGTTATGTTTTCTACCCTTCAACCTACAATTGCTAAGTTTAAGACTAGGAAACTATATATCAACTTATTTGAACCAAAAATAATTACCGACACATAGGGGGTAATTTTTTTTGTTAATTAAAAAAAACAAAAAACAAAAAATTCAGTTCAAAAAAATTCAAAAATGATAGACTTCAAATTTTTTACCACAATTTCTACTAAACAGCCACATGTGTGAATCCCACATGTGTGTCTTACATTTGTGAGTATTTGATAAAAAAAATTTAGGATAAATTACTAACACAACTCCTGAGATTTACTTAAATTACAAATTCCCCCCTGTAGTTTTAGAAATTACATTATGCCCCTAAGTTTTCTAATTTCATAACAAATAGGTCATTTTATTAATAAATTATCAAGTTAATTAATAATTTTTAATAATGTTAAAATTTTATTTCAATTAATAATTCAGATAATTTTATTTTGTATAGGTGAACAGTTAGAAATTACACTTTTTTAATTAATTCTGTTAAATAAAAAATTCTGATAATGAGGTATTTTTAATTTTTCAAACCACATGGAGTAATTCGTATTTTTAGCAAATCTCAGGAGGTGTATTTGTAATTTACCCAAAAATTTATATCATTTAACATTGCTCAAAAAAAATAAAAATAAAAATTCCCTCTTTAATAAATATTTGCTCCATGTCTCACTAATTGGTAATTTCCCCTTGCACTTTCCAAGGTAGGTTAGGGATAGGGTTGTAATTTTGGCCTATGGCCTGTAGGCGGCCAGAAACTCGCCCGTAGCCTGAGGTGGGCCCCGCTCGTTTAGGTCCGGGCCCAAGCCTAGCTCAAGGCCTTGGGCCAGGGCCTGAGCCATCGTTCTGAAGTTCGGCCACGGGCTCGGCCTCACTTTGGCCCAATCCATCGCCTGGCCCAAAAGCCGGCAAGCCTCTACCACCGAGGCCTAGTGTTATTTTTAATGGAAAATAATAAACCTTTGATAGAAAAAATTTAAAATTTGTTTAAGCCCACTCAGCTCGAGCCTGCCTAGGGGCCCACTGCATCGGGCCACCCCAAATGCACTCCTATTCCCGGCTTGGGCTTGGTCAGCATGGGCATAGTTTTTCGGCCTGTGGACCGGCCCGCCCAAATTTCTATTTTTAGCGAGAATCAAGAAGTCGACATGGGCCCTCGGGGAATGAGCCGGTTAAAATACACCCCTAGTTAGGGAGGATAAGGTTTAGCGCAAGTTGGCCATTTGCAATTTTCATTTAAGCTTGAGCTTACTCAAAAGCATATTTCAACTTATTTAATGGCCATATCCATAATTGTCTTGGATACAATACAACTCAATAATAAATTTAAAATTCAACTCTATTTCTCACTCATTAAACCCTTTTAAAATTTTAATATAAATTGTTAAACCATCAAAATTTTAATATAAATTATAAACACATCAAATTTACACTATTATTTATATGTGTGCACCTCTGATTATATGTCAACATTCATATATACAGAATAATATTTGCTAAATTCGCCTTTTTCAAGAAGAGGGTGAAGTAAGAGCGTCAAACCATTTTTCGTGTAGAGATAAAACAGTGTTTAGTAATGACAGGAACCTCTCTCGCATTTTTGCAGTAAGAAGCTATACACTTGCAATGAGGATTTGTAAATCCTGTAACATTGAGATTCATAGAATCATGTCAAAACCATGGTTAGCCAAACAAACTATGGCTACTCTGCCTTAGCCTTTTTGAACTAGATTGTCTTATTAATTTTTTAACTTATTTTATCTTTTATAACTAAAATAGCCAAAAAAAAAACCTATACCAAAGTCTTCAGTTTGACCAACATCCTAATGTCATTCAGCTAAGGCCGAATACAACTAATTTCCTTGACCAACTAAGGTCAAACATTTGTCCTGTCTCATTTGCCTGACATATCAATTATGTTTGGGCTTGATTGACGAAACAAAGCTCAAACCTAGACCCCAAAAAGAGTAATAAAATAACCAATTGTGTTGAAATAAACAAGCTTTTTCATAACTAAAATCCTCTCATTACTCAAATAAATGTAAATAACATTTTGATTACTATAGCTTAACATTGAATGATCACGCAAACAAGAAAACTAGCAACACAAAAGGAATCACAGTTGTTATTTAACTCCAACATATGAACAGAGAAGTAAATGGTCTGATTTGATTTGTACACTGGACCATATGCTCATGTCATAGTGTTACCATGACATCTTTAGGATCTTTCAACCATAAGTGAAAAAAAAAAAAAAAATTAAAAAGAACAAAAAAATAAAAAGACAATGATACATTGGATGGCTGGAGACATTTGTTTACAGAAGTGATCGACTCTGCTCACTAAGTTGGTTCAGCTGATTCTGATGATTCCTGTGTCGGTTGATTTCTCACTATCAATACCTTCTTTTGTAATTCCAAGTTTGACATCCGCTCATCCTCCAATGCTCGCTCAAGCTTTTAACCAACCGACCAAAGGTATTAGCGTAGTGTTATTCAAAGATAGATGACCAAAATTAGAAGTGTTAGTAATAAATCTATATATCATTGACAAAATTGCTAATACTAACATACAAATGAAGAGTGAAAACATATAGTACCCAAAAACAAAACAAAACAAAAACGGTATTACCTTTGCTGCTCTAGTACTCCATTCCCCTAGTATAGCTCTCAGCCTTTCATTCTCCTCAACATACTGTTCCAGCAATGACATGTGAAATTTAACAATATGATTTTAAAAAAAAAAAAAATTTAAAAAAAAGGATAAGAAAGAGAGAAAAAGAAAGACGATCTAACTGATGCAAAGATACCATTTGCAATAATATATTGACTTCACAAATGATATTTTGATGCTGAAAATGTTTTTAGGGGAAATTTTAAGGGTCCTATCAGTCTGACAGTTAACAAACTGATTATCCTCCCCACTGGGAAGCCAAAGGCCAACAAAGTTCTGTAGTCTATCTCAAATGCCATCTTGAGGAAAACAGAACGCTTAGCTGAAGCAAATTTTAAGGTTTGGAAATCATTGTGCAAATAAGAATATACATGATAAAGGATAAATTCATTCCACAGTTTTTCAGTTCACTCCAGTTCTCACCAAAAACAAGAATTATGGAAAACATATCTGTTTGGATTTTTAAAAACTTGTTTTCTAATTTTATTTATTTATTTGAAAAAATTAGTAACTAATTTGACAAAATAAATACTAAAAAAGATATTTTTTTTTATTTGCAAAGGTTTTCGCTTCAAAAAGGAGAAAAACCATATAAAAATGTGTTCTAAATTTTTTTTTCACTTTTTTCACCAAACTAGTTTTTGAAATTTTCTTAGAAAACAAATTCTAAAAACTTAACCAAACTGCATTCAATTAATAAGGCTTGATGCCCCCAATAGGTATCCTTAGCAATGAGAAAATCAAAATTCTCTATAAATGCAGAACTCTGTCCAAAAGAATAGAGAGGAAAAAGAAGAAGAAGAAGAAGATGATACAGACTGACAGACACTGTTTTCCTTCCGAGGATTTGGTAGTGTTTCTGGTTCTTTTTTCCAAAGATAAGGATTTTCAATTCTTTTGTTCTTATTTTATCAAATCCCATTGTCTGAGTTTTTGTTTTGTTTTGTTTTGTTTTGTTTTCCATATCTTTTATTTGTGCCTCACAACAAGAACAATAACAAACTAGGTATCTATATAAGCATATAAGATGGGACAGAGAGATTAAAGACACTACATAATGCTAGTAAAATACCTGATTATTGGTAGTAAGGCAGCTGGATCTCAGAGTCTCTCTCAGCAATCAAAGATCGAGCAAGGCTCAACTCAGATTGCAATTGATTCATCTGAACATAACAATCATTCTCAACATCACCAAAAAGAAACAATATCACTCAGATTGAAATGCTTGATGAGGTTCATAGTTCACATGATTCTAGGTTGGGAGTTTTGTAACTTAGAGAGATAAGAGAGCTTTCTGTTGAGCAAAAGAAGTAGGTGAGAGGTTCAGACTCATGACAATTGAGTAAATTCTAATTGTGAATTGCAGGTTAATTACATCATTCAAGTGTAGAGCCAAAAGTAGGGAGCATAATGAAAACTGGAAAAGCAAGAGGAAAGGAAACACAAAAGAGAACCACTAGGGAAGCATTATAAATATTCTACTCAGATGAAACAGCATTAAATTTTAACCTTCTTTGGGTTGAGAAAACAATGTATTACCTCAGCTGAAAGTGTTCGTAATTCCTGATCACGAGCTGCCAAAAGATGAGCAAGATCAACCTGCAATAGGAGCCGGAAAAATATTACTATTAACTGTTCAATCAGTCCAGTTCTGCCTCAAGAGAAGGAATTAAAAAGTAGATGAAGAAAAAACACACCCATGTAAGTTCATTATTTAAGAAATCATACAAGAAACAAAACATTTATAATCTACATTTTAGACTCTTTTAAGTTTGGTACCAAAGAAGAGGACCCTTCCACCAAACCGTCGAGTGAAAAGAGATTATGGGTCCATATGGCTTGTAGTTGATATCCTTCCATTTCTCAACAATTTCCCAATTTCTGAATCTGAAGCCAGCCATTATCGGCTGGCTACTATAAGGATAAATTTCTCATCCCACTTCCAGATTCCATTATAGTCTCAATACCAGAAGGGAATTTAACTACTACTTCAATCTCCTTTAGATCAAAAGAAAAAAAGAAAAGAAAAAGAGCATGTGGCCATATACATATTCGAATAATATTTCAGGAACAAAATTTACACGGTAACATATATTTTTTTTTAAATATTATTTTTACCCAGAATGATAATTAATTACCTGTGGGGTGCTCCCATCATTGGATCGCTCATATTTGCTTAAGCATTCTTGCAACCGAAGGATCTGAAAGGATACACAAGGTACGGAATTTATGAGAATCACATTACCACTTTTTACCACTAATGAACTAATTATGCATATCAGAGCATCTCATTGCCCACTATCAATCAAGCAACTATCAATCAATACCTCCTCACTTAGAAAGTGAAGATTTTCCCGTTGATATTGCAACAAAGCCATTTGCTGATCAGCAAGCCGACCACCATCATGGTACCTGCCATGTTAAGCAAATATCACTACATGAATATTGCCATTTAGAGGTTTGTTTTGGTTTATATAATGGTGCAATAATTTAGGTATTACAGCTACAACCCCCTCAACTTACACAAAGAAGAGGGGGGGGGCGGGGCGCGGTGTTGGTGGTGGTTTGCGCTGAGAGTTACATCATTCCTTTGGCATACTTAAAATATATTTGGTTGGGTGAACCCTTCAATTTTCAGAAAAAAGTATGTGCTGCCTTTGAAACTCAATCCAAGTAACCATACAAAAATTCCAAAGGAAAACCAAAAAAAGAATTATATTCTGAAGAATATTCGAAGTTCAAGTTGGCACATGGAACACATGCACCTAGTAGTACATTAAGCCTTTTGTAACCATTTAACTAAATTTTCAAAAAATCAGATTACTAACCCAACAACAACAAATAATAAAAATGATCTTTAATTTAACTTACTGAACCTGTACAAGGGGATGTCAAAAACGATTTAAGCCTTTTGTAACCATTTCCTATGATTCAGAATAGTAACTAGATTTTCAAAAAATCAGATTACTAACCCAACAACAAAAAATAATAAAAATGATCTTTAATTTAGCTTACTAAACCTTTACAAGGGGATGTCAAAAACGATATCATCATGCAAACTTCCATGATCCAACCAAGGAGTAAGAAGTAGTGCCTCTTAGGTGTGGTGGAATCCGAGTAGCTAATTGCACTAATGTAAAGTATCAGCCAAAAATAAAAAAATAAAAAAATAATTGAATAATTACTCCCTCCATCCTATAGTGTTACTCCTTATTTCTAATTTAGGATGTCCAAAATATTAGTCCTCTTTGAAAGTCAACAAAAAACTTTATAATTTTCCAAATAATAAATATTTAAAAGTAGGAATGAAGGGGACGTTTTTTCTTTTGGAAATCAATTCCTTCTTAATTTGAATTTGAACTACAAGTCCCCTTAAAAGTTGGAATTCCCAAAGGGGACTAACATTGTGAAATGAACAAAATAGAATACATTCATGACGTGTTCAACTAAAATATAAGTTTATAACATTGACGTCAATCTTTACAGAAAAACAAGGAAATTAGAAGTAGACACTCACAAAGCTAAAATTGTTTCACAAAAATTGAGAATATAGGTTCAATAATATATCACTACCTCAACCCTTCCAAAGAACTTGATGGCTGAAGGGGAGAATATAATGACTTCAAAACATCAGGATGAGAATCCAACGAATTATACTGGTGTATGTAACCTGCAAGCAAAAAAATGAGAATTTCATTTAATTCTGAAGAGAGAGAGAGAGAGAATGACATTCAAATTATAAAATGTGAACACATTGGAAAAGAAACTTTCACTGGAAGAAAGGAAAAAAAAAATCCACAAATTAAGTTTTGCAAGAAGTAAACCTAAGTTGGCAGTAGGCTGGTAGCCATGAACACCCAAAAGGTGGGTTGGCTCTTGTACTCTCTTTTTTTGGTTCAAATAGCTGGTAAAAATTGTCTCATTGGAGCAGTTGTGAGATTTATTTTGATCTATGTTATACAGACTCTTCTATTTTCCCCAATGTTGGGATATGCATCCAATACCTGTACCCAATTTAGAAACCTGGATCCTCTAATTTTACAGGATGTTTAAAGAAGACGTTCACATTTGCTAGTAAATAAGATCTAGCTTCTCACATGGCTAGGAGATACAAATTCCATATTTTGTAACTAAGGTTCAAATGTGTGTCAGCAACTCTGTAGGAACTTCAATTAGGGGCAAAAAAGAAGCCAGTACTAGGAACTTTTGATGCAGCATAATCTGTCCCTAAAGTAAACAAGGGGAAGTATAAGCTACTTTACATGCATCAAAATAAACTGCAAGACATATACACCACTCCATTACCAAAGATATATTTAGGAGTTGCATGGATTCAACTCCTGAATATCTCCAAGTATGCATGCATGTAAACTCACCAACGTATACACTCATGAAAAACCCAGCAAATACTACTTCAATCAGCATAATGATCCTGTGAATTTGGCAAGTAAGCAAACATATTGTCAGCAAAACATACTTCTGAAAAGTAACAAGGAAGATCAGTTCTGAACTTGAAACTGGCAGAATAGATAACTAGCTTTAGTTTCAGTACTGATTCATCCAGGAGGACTGGGATCAACTTAACAGATTTGACTAAATTTGTCAAAAATAATTCATACCGCAGTGTTAGATTAAAAAATACAGAAAGATAAGTGAAATTCATCAACAACACATGCTTGAACTCAAATATATATATATATATATATTAAAAAAGAAAAAAACAAATTACAAGAAAAAAGATGTACAAGGTATTGAAATGTTCTATCTACTGGCATATTACCACCATCAAAAATGCAATCATGGATCTGAAAAAAAGACAATTAAGAGAGCAGTGAAGTATTTTTTCATAAGGCGGGTTACAAGTTCTGGAGTTACTACCGACTATACTTCGTGGGCAGTCTCTACTTCATTAACTGAACTTCCTCATTACTTCGTATAAACAAGCATGGCTACCATCCATCAGACATTGAACGAAATGACAAATTAAACATGGCATCATAGGGCTACTACCACAACTATCAACCGTAACTTTCTTTCTTTTATTTTTGACAAGTAAAACAAATATCAATGAAGAGCATCCAAAGGGGATGCTACACATAAAAAAGGAATAAAAGGTTACACTTAATAACCTCGACATGCAATGTGTCGTATATCTCTATCTCTCAGCAAATCCCATACCATATCCCCTTTTTATGATGAAAGGAATCTTATAGAATCAACATTGTTCACTACTAGATGTGGAAGCACACATGTATGCATGTGATCACCACCCATACTTGATATTTGTATGTGAAGCTTACCATGTACAAAAGTTTGTGCCTAGAGGGGGGTGAATGGGCCAAACACTGACTAATTACCACTTTCAAAAATATCGGCCAACTAACAATACCAATTCAATCTTAGATCAGGTATGATAAGGCAAATCATCATAGAATAATAAAACAAGAAAGTGAACATAGTGATTTAATGTGGAAACCTTATGGGAAAACTCTCCCACGAGATATAAAAAAAAAAAATCCCAACACTGCAAACAATCCACAAAAAATCAAAGGCTTACAAGACAGGTTTACAAGAGTCAGATGAAAGAACTATAACTTTACCTAGTTAACCTAACTTCAAAATCTCTCTACACTCCATGAGCTCAGCCTGAAATAATCAACCTCTTTTGATTTGTCATACCACCATGAAGATCCTCACCTTGATCTCTGCCTGTGACAATTCCATTTACCTAAATGGCTATGGGATGTCAAGATACTAAAGTGCAATACATAGTGTGAAGATAATTATTTGAAACTCGAGGAAAAAAAAAAAAATCTTAAGATGCTAAGGTTGAAAAACACTCAAAACTCTCTCAAGACTATTCAAATAAGTGGCTTAAACCCTAAAAATGGGTTAGGGTCTAATATATATCAAAAGAGCAATCAAAACCTAAAAGCAAACAAATTGGTCATTTTCCGCATGGGTGATCAAGGCCTTATAGAAAGCAGTCTCTGAAATTTTTATGAGCAAAAATAAGGGCGCCATGGCTCAAGACTAAGGTGACTCTCAAAGGCGCACATGAGCATTGAGCACTGGTAAGGCGCATGGGGATCGAGTGCTTATCAATTGAGCACTGGTAAGGCATGAGGACTCACAGACTTATCAACCCTCAACTCTAGAAATGTGTGAACTCACTAATTTTGTTAAAAATGGGTTCTATAGTCAATGCAATACTCATCTAATGGAAAAAACAAAACAAAAAAAAATATCAAAATCAGTATAATTTGAAAACACACAAGTGTCCTCTGAAATATTCAACATGCAATGCAAATATATCACTGAGTGATGTTTGCAACTGCTGATTTGAATCTCCAGCGAACATCAACAACTAAGATTCATGTTTTGTCATACAAATAATCGCAGACACTATCTATCCTAAATCCTATCTCACTATGTTTACTCTTAACACAACTCTTGAATTAATTGGTGATTGGAGCCTTGGAGGTGATTGTTGGAATATTAAAATATGACAAAGCTTCAAACACCAAATGGTGTGTTGCATTCATAACATAGTAAGGATTTCATAGACCAAAAAAAACAGGAACCACAAAATCCTTGTCATAGCCTTTAATTGGAACTGCTTGAATAAACTCCACAAAAGTTCAATATCAAAAGCCATGTGGATTGCAATAATAGACTAAGACAACAAACATTTTCAGGTTGCCCTAATGAATCATTCATAAGGACACTTATGCCTGCATTGATGCAAAAACTCAAGACACAATTAATAATAAATAAATTAATTAAAAAAACGCTCAATTAGTACACATTAATGTGTGTTTGGGAGGGGAAAAATTGGGCACACACCTAACTTCTGGCATAGTGCACAAAGTGGTTTCCCCGAGACTTGAACCCATAACCTCAAGGTTATTAGGCCAAGGTTTTACCATTGAACCAATGGTCACCCCTTCAAGACACAATTAATCATTTGTAAAAAAAAATTATGCCTGCATTGATGCAACAACTCAGACACAATCAACATAAAAGTACATTGGCCTTTCTCCTTTCAAACTGACATAAAACAATTATCTTCCAAGTTGAAAATTATAAAAAGAATCACTTTCTGATGCTTGCACAAACTTAAATACTCATTGAATAATCACATATCTATATTTATTTTTAAAAAATTCACTTGTATATATATACAATATGAAATTTATGAATCTAATGTAGTCATTATTAAATTATGTAAAACAGAATCCAAAAAGCTTTGTACTAACATCATAAGATAGAAAAACGGATTATTGGGAAAAACATTAAAAAAAAAAAAAAGTAAAACAATAAAACATAACAAATTGAATATGCACATAACTCAAGAAAGCCAAATAATTAAATCTTCAGCTATTTAGGTATGGGGTGTGTGTGCATACCTGAGTAAGACTGTGATAGAAAGAATACTAATATGGGGCCTCCACACCATGACAAGCAGCATTGCAGCAGTTCCTGGCAATGAACCAATCTATTTGAGATAAATTATTACAAAAAGACAAAGTTCCCAGAACAATTAGTTAGTCGTATGTCAGATGCAAACCTGAGAATAAAAGTAAGACCATGTGCAATAACCTTGTATGAAAAAACTACCCTAACTTGAGAGTATTAAAAAAAAAAAAAACTTACAAACGAAACAGCCATTTTGTTATTTAAATTAAACACCATCTCTCATTTGAACTGCCTAACATTTCATGTGAAGTTGTGACCAAGTTGATGGAATTGAAAACCATGATTAAAATTGCAAAAATAGTTTAAGTAGAACCAAAGCTGTCATAAGTGAATCAATGATATTTCTCATTTTGAAACACATAATATTTCCCATGAAACTTTGGTGAGGGCCGGGGGCGGGAAGCCAATGGAATTTAATGAAGAGATGTGAAAAACCATTAGAACATTGGGTTAACCAGAAAGAAAAATGACATTGGTGAAGTGCCATATCTGCCCTAACGAGTGAAAGCAAAATAAAAATTGATACAATATGGGTGTTTGGAAAGTGGCTATTTTTTAGGCTTTTTGACTATTTGGCTATTTTAGTAGGCTATTTTAGTTTTTGTGCTTGGAAAGATGGGTTGAATTTTTTGTTAGATTGGTGTATTGAAAAATGTATTTGAAATGATGTGGGGTAGTAAATGACCAAAATGCCCGTGTATATTGTAGCTGCTGCTGTGGGTTCTCAAAAATTAAAAGGGCAAAAGTGTTATTTTACCCTCTGTCCGTTACAGCTGTGCATCATGTGGGAAGTCCTCTGCAACAGTACTTTTTGGATTTTTTTTCTGAAGAGGCTAAAATAGCCTATAAATTTCATTCCCATACACCGCCAATACAACAGAAGCCAGTCGCAACAGAATCAACCCTCACTTAATAAAAGAAAAGAAGAAGAATGAAAAGGAAAGAAACTGCCCTCTAGTCCAAGAAGATGAAAATAAACTTGGGTCTCATAATTTTTTTTACACTAACTACTTATCAATAAATTTTTTAAGAATACCACGTGCTAACACAAATAAATGAGCAACAAATGATTTTGGTGCAAAGAGATCCCTAAATTGTATGCTTAAGCCAATGAAAATTTTAAAACATTTATCGATCAGAGTATAATTCCATTTCACCATCAAAGTACAACCTTCATAATCCACTAAAAGCAATTTTTCCCATATTTCCTAAAGCAAAGTATGCAAGTTTGTTGCAGTATTTTATCATCATCAAATAGATCTTCAAAATTGTAAAGATCAAACAAGTAACATAGATACGAATTTGATACCTAATAACATGAATATAATTTCCTACAACAATTGATTGTGCTATATTTTCAACTATATAGCATTAAAAAAAGATTTCTTACCGCCATCATAGTTGAGAAAATGAAACCCGTGGGAACAATAATGAAGAACTAAAATACATACCATATGCAGTGGTGGCAAATGGAAGGCGAACAACATGCTTCAACTTCTGGCTGAAAACATAGTAACCCTGCAAAATCGATGAGCATTTCACATCTAATCTAAGTAAGCTAACAAAAGTATTAGAGATCCCAACACCAATACACAATAAGAGAAACAAATCTGGTTCCTTGTTCCAGCTATAAATTACCCCTCTCCTCCCCAAAAAATAATTGATTGTGGATCAGGAGTAGTTTCATCCCTTAATATAACATAAGCCATTCATTCATGATTAGAAGAAAAATGATTTTATTTTATCCAATCCATGCTGCATTAATAAGGACAACTTCCCAACATCCCAAAACCAGAGAACTAATAGAACAATATCACCCTTCCCACTTTCTGTACTGCCCATAAAGTTTCACATACGCATGCATACATACATGTGGTTCATACATACACCTGCATGCACAAAGACAATTTCGTGAACTTATGTGCGTAGAACCCACCCAGCGACAAAAAATCAACCTAATGCCTGTCTTTCTCCTCATACCCTTCCAAATAGGGTGGTTGGATGAAGTTGTACAAGTCTGCAATCATCAATGGTAGTATTTAACCTCTCATAAGGATGAGAGGTATAACATGATTGGTATATCTTTCACAGGTCGCTTTTGTTGGCTCGCTGAGAGTTTGGTCCTTTCCTTGAAGATTGTTTTGATTTTGTAGAAATTGAAGTCGTGATTTGTTGTATATGATTTCTTTTCTTTTCTTTTGTTTTCTTTATTTATTTTCATGTACAGTGTGTACATGGATTCATCCACCATGCACATTGAAAACAGAGAGGTATAGCTCTTTCTAACAACACCTATTTCTATTTGGTTTTCCTGTTTTTTGGATCTTTTCCCTATCTTCTACTTACTTTCTCCTTATATATAGAGAAGCTACTTTCTTTTTCTCTCATTCTATGTCCTCTCTTTTTTTCGTATGATCCATCTTTCCAAGCCTAAAGGTTAGGTTTAATGTCAATCCCATTTTTGTCATTCATGCCAAAAAATCATGTTCATAACTATCTCACACTCAACAAAATTCCAACTACTATTGGGGTCAATTACACTAAGATCCCTCAACTATTAGCGAATATCACTTTACCCCCTCATCTATAAACTCGCACATATTGACCCCCCTCAACTATTGTATACATCCCTTTTGGAGGTGGTCTAAAAGGGGTCTGCAGCGGGTGAAAATGATACATTTTTATAGTTAAGGGAGTCAAAATGTACAGGTTCATAAACGAGGGGGGGTAAAGTGATACTCGTTAATAGTTGATGGGGTCTTGGTGTAAATAACCCTTACTATTTTATCAAGAGAAATGTGTCCATATGGATCATATACCTACACTTATTTGATCAATTTCTTATTATAGGAAAGGAAAATTGAGCTCCTAATATTCCCCTAATATTCAATTCCATCAAGCCCCTAATGTGTCTATATGGACAACATGGCCCTACTAGGCCATGGTCCATAATCAATGTAATTGGAACTCTACATGTGAGGCAAGCAAAGAGGTATCCAACCCATTTGTGAACTTAGCAAAAAAGGAAAAAAAAAAATGAACCCAGAAAGTGATATTCAAGAATGTAAAAATAGCTATTTTACAACAATTCCAAATTGCTTCTAACTTAACCACGTATACACCATTTTAGCCTATATTTCCTCAAAATACTAATTTTAGCATCAATTGCCAAAATTATCAAAATAGACCAAAGGATTCGGTAAATTAAGAAACTTACAATGCCCTCATATCAACAACTTTTAAAGTCAATCCAGGTAGCAATTAGCAAAAGACCATATTATAAGTACCATCATCATCTGAAGAACAATAAAGCATGAAGTAGGTGCAAGTGTCCAACTTTGCCATGTAGCATGAAACGTCACCTCTATGATGGCCTTAGGATGCCACATGTCAACCTCGTAAGGCAACGACACATGGTCCAATGGAGCATCACTGCATTCGCACCTTCAAATGAAGCAAGACCAAGGACAAAAGCATAAGGGACCCACAAGTCTTCCCTTGATTGGTATCATCGACTAGCTGCCAAAAAGGGCACTTGCCCCCTCGACTGGTAAGGTAACCTGATCAGCCCTCAAAGGAGAGCTCACCACCCTGGCTCCCTTGATCAGTAACATGGATCAGCTACCAAAAGGGCACGCAGTTTTTTTGAGTAGTCCATGTCAATGATCTCTAGGACAACAATAGGGGTGTTCAAGCAACCAAATCATCCGACAAATCCGACCCGAACCGACTGACCCGAAGACATCACGGACGGTTTCGAGCTTAAATTCGGTTTTCGGTTCTGCATAATTAAAAATAACTAAACCCGAACGACCGTATATTACTAATAATGATGCAAAATTCTGATGATGGTGCCACATGTATTTATCTAATTGGTTTGACAGATTACACACAACTTCCAACACCCTTATCTCTTCCCCTTCTTCACATTTACAGACATCTCTCTCTATCTCAAAGAACTCAAAAGACAGAACATGATGATGATCTCACCAACCCCCCTTTCATCTCTATCTCTCTCTCTCTCTCTCAGTCATAGATTTCAAACCATCTTGTATCTCAAAAAACTCAAAAGGCAGATAGATGATGATGGTCTCTCTCATAGTCACAGATTTCAAACCATCTTGTATCTCAAAAAACTCAAACAGCAGGTAGATGATGATGAGCACCCACCTACCCTTTCCTCTCTCTCTCTCTATATCTCTCAGGCTCTCACTTTCTTCATAAATTTCCCAAGTTTTTTCTCTCTCTCTCTCTCTCTCTCTCAGGAATCCTCTCTCTGTTTCTCTTTGAAACCCTAATGCATCCATAGTTTCTCTAATGGTTTCACCCCTAAATCTAAACTCAATCTTTAATTTCAAACCCTAAATACTCGATATATTGAAGATCAACTATGAAAACCCTCTTTGATTCAAGGCTATTGATGAAGAAAACCCTATAACTTCGAAGTATTGAAGTTTCAAAGTTCTCGACTCAACGATTAACCAAACCCCAGGTACAATTTTACGAAAATTTTGTAATTTTTTTGTTAATGGTTCATCACTGTTTTAATAATTTTTACTCAAACCTTCCAACCCATTCACAAATTATTCTCTCTCTCTCTCTCTCTCTCTCTCTCTCTCTCTCTCAAAATTAAAAACACACACATGTATTACATACATACACCTACGCACTCTCTGTTTTTCTCTCCTCACTGTCTCTGTACATGAACTAGGATTTTCTCCGGAAAATTGAAGAGTGATTTGGGAAAAACTTTTTTTCCAAATATAGAAACAGAAAGATTTTTCAAATAGATTAGTACTATTTTTTTTTTCAAGATTTTGGTTTTTTTTAGTGCTAAAATATGGTAGATATCATATATGTATTTGATAATTGTTTCATAAGAACTGAATATGATGGTGCTAAATTTTTCAGTTTCCAATAACAATTTATTTATTTCTGGTTTGTAAGTAATTGGATGTTGCCACATTGGAAGTTGAATCTGCTAAGCCCTTAATCTGAACATCACTATTTCTAATACCATGGCCACTTGGCAAGAAAACATGTTTTGGATGCGAAAGGTTGATTTTTTGTTTTTTTGTATTTTCGATCTACTCACTTAAGTTGACTTGTATTTTTTTAGATGGTTAGATATTAAGTAAAGGTTTTAAATGTTTCTGTTCATATTGATTGTTCTGTTTAATGTGTTCTTTATTCAAATTAAAGGTATTGAAAGCATAATCTTTGCTGATTTGTTCAAGTTCTGTTTGAAAATACATTGAGCTACAAGTTATGATTACATTGAACTTCATATATTTTTTGTAATTGGTTTAGACAAATCAAATATATTTATTTGTTGGGTTATAAGTTTTGAAAAAATAGTCTTAGTTTTTTGTTTTTTCAGTTTTTAGGAATTGGTTTTAAAAAAAAAAATCAAAATGTGTATTATTTTTTAACTGCTGTTATGATTTTTGTTTAAGTTTGTCATGTTTTTGTATCATTGCTTTTAAATTGTTCATGTAATCTTTGTAATAGATAATGGATCATCCAAATCAACCTACTGCCCAGGATGCTACTGTTATTCCCCCTTCTACTATCTAAGACCCTATTGATAATCCTTTAAAACCACCTAAGGTGCGTGTGAAAGGTACTAAGAGAAAACCTTCAAGAGCATGGGATCATTTTGATAAAATCAAGTCTGAAGATGGGGTAACTAGGGTTGTTTGTAAATATTGTCAAAAGGAGTATTTGGTTGATTCGAAGGGGCATGGGACAAGCAACTTGTTGAGTCACTTGACTATATTCTCACAGAGATGTGGATAATAATGGAAAACAAACTTTGCAAAAGGTATTGGGAGAAAACCTTCAAGGGCATGGGATCATTTTGATAAAATCAAGTCTGAAGATGGGGTAACTAGGGCTGTTTGTAAATATTGTCAAAAGGAGTATTTGGCCGATTCGAAGGGCATGGAACACGCAACTTGTTGAGTCACTTGACTATGTTCTCGCAGAGATGTGGATAATAATGGAAAACAAACTTTGTCTTTTCAGTCCAAAAAAGATTGAGATGAGGGTGTTAATCTTGTGGCAACGAGCTTGAGTGTAGAAGTTACAAGAAGAGCTCTTGCTGAGATGATAGTGCTTGATGAATTACCTTTTAGGTTTGTGGAAGGTAAAAGGTTTAAGAGATTTTGCGCCGTTTTGCAACCAAAGTTTAAGAACATTCCATCTCGTGTTACCATTGCTAGAGACATTGTAGGGATTTTCTACAATGAGAGGAATAGGTTGAGGAAAGTATTAAAAGGGTGTAGGATTTGCCTTAACATTGACACGTGGACCTCAATTCAGAACTTAAACTATATGTGTCTCACAGCCCACTTTATAGATGATGACTGGAAATTGCAAAAAAGAATCATAAACTTTGGTCAAGTGGAGGATCATAAAGAAGAGACAATTGGTAAAAAACTTAAAATGTGCTTACTCGAATGAAACATTGGTAGCATAGTTACATTGACTGTAGACAATGCTAGTTCCAACAACACCACAATTAAGTTTTTAAAGCGGAAAACAAGGGACTGGAAAGGGACTGTTTTGGGGCATGAGTTCTTACACATGCGTTGTTGTGCGCATATTCTAAACCTTATAGTGGGAGATGGTTTGAAAGAGCTTCATACATCCATTGCTAGAGTTTGTGAAGCTATGAGGTATGTGAGGTCCTCTCCCAATAGATATGAAGTTTTTAAGAAGTGTGTTGAGAAACAAAAAATTGTGTCGAAAAGTCTTGTGTGTCTTGATATGCCAACTAGGTGGAACTCCACCTACCTAATGTTGGAAGCTACTGAAAAGTTTGAAAAGGCTTTTGAGAGATTAGAGGACGAGGACTCTAATTACCGAGCTTACTTCAAGCGTTGCGAGGGTAAGGATGGAGATGGGCAAGTGTTTGGGGATGAAGATAAGAATGAGGATGGGAATGGGGATGGGGATGGGGATGGGGTAAATGGGAGGAAGAAATCAAGGAGATCTCCAACAGCAAGATTGGAATAATTGCAGAATTTTTTTAAAGTTCTTAAAACTTTTTACAATGCAACCAAAGCGATTTTCAGGTTATCTTTTGTTACTTCCAATTACTTCTTTGATGAGATATTTGTCATCAAACCAAGATAGAGCAATTAATCAAAAGGATGACACACTTTAGTCACAATGGCACAAAAATGAAAGAAAATTTTGAAAAATATTGGGGTAATGGGGGCTAAAAATAATATTAATTCATAAAGGCCCAAACATGAAGGCCCAACCCGTAACCGATCTGAACATGACCGTTAAACCGAAAAATCATCTGGCGGTTTAGACAACAAATCCAGTTAGCAGCGGTTGATTTTCAATCCACTTGCATTATTCCGGTTCAATAGTGGATAGAGGTCTAACCCGACCCAAACCGACCCGTGTACACCCCTAGACAACAGTTCACTCCTCGATTGGCCTCAATGAGCAACCTACCACAAGAAGATATCCAACCTATACCTAGTTTTGTTGTGTTAAACCTAAGACGAAAGTAAGGCGTAGGACATCTGCTCAGGATCACTGGAGAAGCTATGGTTTGGAGGCTAAAGTCAATGGATTGTTAGGATTGCTTGGTCACCCCCTTGGGCAGCCCCACCTTGACCAATTTGGAGAGATAGGGACTTTGACCAAGACATGTTATATCTCAAATGATGTATCTTACCTACCTCTTTTGACTTAGAGTAATGCTAAGCTTCATGAAAAAAATATCATGAAAAGCTTCATGAAAATTCTCCACCATTAGATTAGTTTGTGGTGTTTTATTATATGTTATGCAATCACATACATTAAGTTACAACTTATCCATCATAGAGCACTATAAGACATAACTAAGTTTATGCTATTTGCAAAACTAAGACTTCAAAATTAAAACAAACTTACATTAAAGTAAGTTGCTTTTCTTGTTTGCTGCCTACCACACTAGATTATTTCTTAAAGCTTCATGAAGCTTTTCATGATATCACTTTCATGAAGCCGCATTACTCTTCAACTTATGACACATTCCCCGATGTTTATCAATACCTACCTACTACAACCTCCACGATACATATCCCAGGACCTAACAGCGCTAGTGGATAGTTGAAACCACTGGATCATCGAACCAAGAGCGATGAGCCACATGGCCGGCGTGAGATGTCCTCCATGGTTCAACCATCGTATAAAAGGGACCTTTCCCCATGCATGCAGACACAAGCAGGCTTCAAGCCCCCTCTAGCAAGCTTAAGAGCTCTCTCTCCACTACCACCCTCTTTCTATCTAAAGCTACCTTGCCTCTCTCCTCCACATTTGTTGTTCCCTTGCCAGCTCAGTGCCTATCACCTCCCAAATCCACCTCAAGTGCTCATAATAACAATAAAGAAATAGTTCCCACAATAAGAAAAAGTTGAGTGATGTTCTTGAGCTTCTCCAATTTGTCTTCCAAGTAATGGCGATAGTACCATTACATATACAAAGGAAAAGACAGTAAATTGTGAATATCACCCAGCACTTCAATTCAACTACTAAGCATGTGGTAGATTACACCAACAAAATAATGAATAAAAAAAAAGAAGAAAAAACCTGCAATCGTATTTTCTGGACTTGGTACACCAGATACTGCTGAAAGATGCCTGAAATTGCAGTAAATGTGATTATTAATGAATTATCTGTAATCTAAAATGCCAAACATACTAATAACCATAAAATACTGAGCAAAAACATATGAGACATCAGAACCAAAAAGTAGGACCAATGAAGTTAGATTAAACGGAAATCAGTCAAGGAAGAACTAAACTGCACTGATAAACTATGCTTTCAGAATTTAAATTAAAGGGAAATCAGCAACAAGATCCTTATTATATAATTTTTGCATGATAAACTATGCTTTCAGAATTTGGTTACCAAATGAAGATAACTATCAATCCGATAAACTACAAACATTATAAAATTAAGAGCCAATGAGAGATGGTATTTATACCAAGTTCTTTTAAAGTTGTGAGTTTTATCATTAATCACGTCCAACTTTTATCTTTGTTTAATCCATTTACAAATATATTTTTAAAATTTAAGTAGTGGCAATACATGCCCTTGATAGAGTAGAATGGCGAAAAAAGACTCATGTAGTCGACCCCACTTGATTGGGACACAAGGCTTAGTTGGTTTGGTTTGGTTTGGTTTGGTTTAGTACATGCATGCAGTATTTGAGGAATATAAGGTGAAAATTTGTTATCAAGGCCCCAATTTAGAATCCATGTCTTTTAAAACATTAAGATCTTGAGAGTGACAAATCTGGAAGAACAACTCAAAAGATAAAAAAAGTATTGTTAACTTCTTCATTCTCGATCCAATTTCGAACTTTGAAGTAAAATTAGTACAAATAAGAATCCCCTTCGTTACATGATTTCTTCTCCATATATAGATATAGGATATATGGAGGAATCACTTAGAAGTACATAAGGTGCAACAACATCAAATAAATAAGTCACTGCAATTAAAATTTGTGCTCGTAAGATATTATATCATGAAAATGAAATATGGCATAACTAATCTTCAAGGAAACATATGGCATTTAAAAACTTGGAAAATGTAACACCTAAAGAAGCCTATTGGTGTCACACTGTTGGAAAGAAAGAAAAAAAGGAGGAAAGAAGGACGGCATCAAAAACTGGAAGAAGACAAGGAAAGGAGGGGAGGCAGGTGCTAGAGAGAGAGAGGAGAGAGGTTAAAAATTTCTGTAGAAGCCTATATTTGTAGACAATCCACTTGAGGAAGCAAAAGAAAATAATAATAATTAACCTCTAAGTTAAAGCCTAAAAATAAGACAAAAAATTAGCGTTACAGCCTAAACTTAAGATAGACACCAAAAAAAAAAACCAAGCCCTAATCAATCCTAAAATGTCTGCCTCTGTCTATGCCTAAAATATGTATGTAGCTCCTCTCCACAATCATTATTAATTAATTAACCTGGTTTTCTTCAAAATAAAATTCATAGATGAGATGGATGGATTTAGCTACACAAATTGCCAAGATGTTGAGAAACTATAATCCAAATGTGTAAGGTGTGGATTAAGGCATATATTATGTCCTCATAAAAGACAAATAACTTAGTCTCCTGCAAATCAAATCGAACTAGCTATTAAATCTGATGAAGACATTTATCAAAGAAAAAAACTAACGTAATTATGAATGAATATGGAGGATCCTGAGGAAAGAACCTGTGACAATCAAAAGAACAACATCACAACTGCAAAGTAATTGAGAAACCATTGCTTTTATTGGATGAAAAATCCATGGGGATCCCGCAGCCAAAATGGCATAACCTGCCTAGATTAAAGAAGAACAGAAACCAAACTTAATTTATGCAATCAATATCAATACAAAAATAACAAAACAGGCAACGAAAAGAATATCATATGCCCATTTAAAGTCCAAAAAAGAATAATATACACTTGCCAATAAAACACAGTAAAGAATACTCCCGACAAGGCTTGTTGGTTTCCGATGACCAAATAAAGGAGCCTCATGCAGTATATCAAGGAACCTATATTAGAAAACATAGAGATCAATATAAGTAAAAATCCAGTTTAAAGCGTGTATAGTCGAGAAGCCGCGCCTTGTTCATGCTAAAAACCAAGGTTCACAAAGATTAGGTTCAGCAATTGAACACAATTACATGACCAGCATAACTACATTGCAAGCAAACGTCAAATGTAATACATACCCAAACAAATGCACAAACACAAAGGAAAAGCAAGCACATTTGGTGTTATGCTGACATTACAAGTAAAATAAATAAATAAATAGAAGTCCCCCTCTCTAAACCCACCATTTCATTCTCTGCTAAGATGTGGAAATTTCTTAAAAAACTACTACAAATCAAACAAAACAATGATCCTAGATAAAGTACACAAGATTGTTACCGAGAAACATGAGTTCCTACAGCCTATTCTGTTTGTTAATATAAATTAGAATAAATTCTATCCCTAATTTTATTACAGGAGCATAATGAATTAGCCACAAGCTCCATTACAACAACCACCCAATAACATGTATCTTCCCCATAAATTTTTCGCAACTGTTTTATATCAAAACACAGCCATTAGTCATGCCTACAGAGTCTCGAAGCCAGAAAAATTAGCAAAAATCCAAACTTGTTAACTGAAATCGAAAGAAAAGGAAAAGATCAAAATCAACCAAGAATTGCTTACTACTCCAAAGCCATAAACACCAAAAATTAGAAACTAGTATTGACAAAAAAAATGAATACCAAAAATATATTTTAAATTTTCAAAAATTATTTCCAACCCACTGGAACATAAAATAATATGAAAATAATGAGTTTTTATGACTTTTTTCACCAAACTAATTCTTCAAAAATTTCACTCTCGTTCTCGATTCTTCGCTCAAAACCTACCATCTACATAACAACTGAATGCGAATCATGACACCAAATAATTCACATCAAAAATGTCAATGCACAACATAGAATGAGTATTATCAAAACATATACATACAAATACATATATGTATATGCGCATTGACTATAGAAGTCTTACATGGCGTTTTCTTCAGCAGATGGTGTGGGATTGCTAGAAGCGTGTCTGTCAGTCGACATCTTCTTCTTCTTCTCCCCTTTCATCTTCTTCTTCTTCTTTCTAGGGTTTCGAATTCTCCGAATTGATTACAGTTTTTGAGTGATGATTCGATTGAGTGCTTTCGGATTTGGAAATTTGGAATTGGTGTTTTGTAGTTTCGCTGAAACGGTGGTGGTGGTAGTGGTGGTAGTGGGGGTGGAGTCAGTGGAAGAGTCTCTTCTCTGGTACTGAAACGCGAGCCGTGATGGATGGGCTGGTCTTGTGGCTCCAAACCGGCTCCAGCCCAGCTGACGTCTTCTGTCGCGTTGCCATTGTGTGAGAGAGAGAGGGTGTATGTTTTAAGAGTCGTGGTATAGGCAATTGATTATTGAGGCCTGAATTTGTTTTGAATGAGGTGTGATTCGAACTCGAATCCGTCGTCTCGAATCCTCTTAAATCATGAAGCGTCGTTTGTGGTTGTAATTTTTTTTTTTTAGCGAGAACGGACGAAGAGCGAAGGAAGAGGGAGGGAGGAGGGGGAGAGGGCTGGAGGGCCTAAAATGGGGAGAAGGTGACGGAGGAGGAGGCGCGGAGGAGGAGGAGAAGGCGGAGGCGCGGCAGAGCATGGCGATCGGAGGCGGAGGCGACGCGATCGGCGATCGGCCACGCGATCGGCGATCGGTGATCTCCCTCTCCCTCTCTTTCTCTCTCTCTCCCTCTCCCTCTTCTCCCTCTTCTCCCTCTGCGTCAACAATGGCGGAAAAAAAAAAATTCAAAATCACTGAAACGACGTCGTTTCAATGATTCGGGGGATTCGGGGGAAAGTTTTTCGAGGTGCAAAACATTTTTCTTTGTTTAATTGGTCGTTCAGCTGATTGTTCGGTCAGTTATTCAGTCGATTATTCGGTAAAAAAACTGACAGCTGTAATTGATGATGTGACAATCGCGATAAACAAGTATTTCATCCAGTCGTTTGAGTGATCGTCCAACCGGTCGTCTGGTGACCACAAATTCACACTTGAACTGTCGAGACCTAAAACATTAGTGATGTTTTAAATTGTGTAAATCTGTCAATAAAATTTTACTTTTATTCTTAATTTATTGTTGTTTCTGCAATTTTATTTTAAAAAAAATTATTTACACTCCATTACTCATTTTAGTACACACTTACTTAGTTCACATCATATATAAATTAAAATATATATATATATATATATTATTTTTATACATACCACCAGTTTTCAAATGATATGAAATTACTCTCATCTTCTCTACTAATCTTTATCTGTAGCCCTTCTGATTATCACCCCTCACCATCGTTGCCCCATTACCATTGTAGCCCTTACCACCATTACCCCACCATCATCCCAGCCTCCCACCATAACAACATACAATCGCTGCAACCCCTACCATTGCTAGATTTTGTGCAAAATACCGTCAATTCGCTAAAATCACATCAATTTGCACCACTCTAACAGATTAGTGATTTAAACTTTAAAATTTATAATCCGCTTCTAAAGCTTTCGCTCAGCTATAATTAATACATATATATTTTTAACCTTTAATGAAATATTAAATGTAAAAATGAGTGTGAGAGATATTTAAAATATGAAATATATTACAAATTAGTAGTTATATATATATGAAACATATTATGTAAAACTACTTTGTATTACATGTATATATATATATAAAATATTATACAAATTAGTGTTATATATTATGCGACTGTATGATAATTAGTTAGAATATTCTTCAATCCGCCAAATATCGCCCAACCGCAATTTATCAATCCGCTAATCCACGAATCCATCATTCAGTTTGTAATTTAACTCTCAAACAATCCGAAGCCTTTAGCGCATCTACCGTTCTTTATCTCGTTGTCCCCTCTCGACGCCACCATCATCCATTTTTCTCTCTCTTCAAACAAAAATATCTTTCTCTGTCTCTTTTCAAATACATATTTGTCTACACTCTGCGTGTGGTAGGTCACCGACTAAAGGTGAGTTGCGATGGTGGTAATTTCTAGGTGATAAAAGGCACGATGGTGGTAGTTCATTGGGGTTGAAAGCGCAATGGTAGTGGTTGCGAAGTAGTGGGTCATTAAGGATAGTTGCTATAATAATGGTGGTTACAAGGTGGTGAAAGAAGTCATCAAACTAGTAAGGTAGCAAAGCGACGGTGTTAGAAAGATGGAGGGGGTTCACCAATGGCTAGTGTTGATAGTAGTAGCGGCTTGTGTATTGAGGGATTTAAGTTTTTTCCCAAAAGATAACCTAGTTGAGGGCATCTTTGGTAATAAAAATATACAAGGTAATAGTAAAAGTGGTATCTGAGATAGAATTTATGGGGAAGTATTTTGTGAATAATGACGCGTGGCTAAGATGATCGAAATATCGGTTGAGGTGCCGCGTGGCTTTGATCACGTTGCCAAGATGATCTCGATTAAGTGAGGTTATCTCTGAGGATCTGAATCTGAGATAAGCAGATAAAGGGCAAGAGTCCTAGAACATTGGGGGATCTCAGTCTAGATAAAAATAAGTCTCAAGAAGAGTTTATCTCTATCTAGCTGAAGGACCTGGATAAGCATTGAACCTGAGTCCATTGAAGCTAGGCTTCTAAAGGGATCAGGTCAGCATTGGCTATAAAAGCAGGGCATTCACGTGGGTCTCAGGTATGTGTAACATACTGTGAGTGGTAAATTGTGAGTTTAAGTACTTGTTTGATATCTTTAAGAGATTCTTGACTTGATCATCAGTGCCTCGGATGGAGGAATCACTTGATTATCACCTTCTTGTGCAGGTTGTTGAGCTTAATCTATTATGACGGCGCTCTCCAGCTGAATTCCCCATTTGGTTGTGTGGTCGGAAATCAACATTCACAGTTTGGTGCCGTTTGTGAAAACTTAAGGAGAATAAATGGCCAACAACAGACAGACAGTGAGAGTGGTGAGCATGCAGATCCCGACGTCGAGGAAGAAAACCGCAATGAAAGAGCACAGAATCCGAATCCTGGGGAGAACAATGTCGAAAAGGTAGCGCCCAAAGAAATTTGGACAAGATGAGTATTACAATGAAAACCTCAGATATGGAAGGATAGATGCTTGAGGAGAGACGGTGAGATAAAAGGGATGGCAAACAAGTTGGCAGACCTACAATCGGTTGTCAACTTCATGATGCAAAACAACGTAATGCAACCACCATTCTGTTCGAGACACGCCGGTATCAGCTGCCAAGAATGATGCCCAGAAACGAGGGCAAAAACAATCCCAGTAGTCCCGTAGCATGGTAAGGAAAAGGAGTCTCACATTGGCATATCAGGTGAGCAAAGTTAGTGAGAAGCGAGTCGCAGAAGACACCCCGAACCAAGGGGACCTATGTCAAAGAACCTTAGCATATCTAGGGAAAGAGCCTTTACTTTGATACAGTGAACGAAGAGAAGTCTAAGAGAATGCACAATGACGGCAAGATGGCGCCAAAAATTTGAAATCTGTCGATAGCCAAGCTCTTGGCGAACAAAGAGGACTTGAGACTACCTCGAGGCGAGGACTTGAGAGACTACCTCGAGAAGCGACACAACGCCGATATCACATCTCTCAAGCCGAGGGCGCCGTTCTCGGTGGAGTTGATGCATTTGAGGCCCCAAAGAGGTTCCACTTGCGAGGTTCTAAATATCTGATGGTAAGTCCGATCCGAACTTTCATGTTGGTTTATATTTGAATTCAATGGCTCTGTAGAGTAGGAATAAGCAGTTGTTGTGCAAGGTATTCCCCTCATCCTTTGAGGAGATAGTATCTGATTGGTTTCATAAGTTACCGAAAGGAACTATGAAGAGTTAAGAAGGTCTGGCTGAGATGTTTTTAGCCAGGTTTGTTACAAACAAATTCTGACCACTAAGGGTAGACTCACTTGGCTTTGAATATTAGCGAAAGTGAAAGCCTTAGGGCTTCCACCAAGAGGTATTATGAGATGTTCAACCGAATTCCTACTTGCAACCAGGAGCTAGCGGCCGTGTCTTTTAAGAACAGCCTAGATGACGAATGCCCTCTTCGGAAATCGCTAGCAAAAACTCTACCAAAAAGTATAGAGGAGCTCATGGCACGAATCGAGAAATATGCCAAGGCAGAAAAGGAAGCATAAGGAACAAAGACATCAAAGTAAGAGAAGAAAAACGACTTCATGCGGCGAGGTAGAGGTAGTCTGGTTAAATAGGCAAGAAATGGGGTTGAAATTTGCACGCAGTGATCCTGCTGTTGTTCGAGGATCGATCTACAAAGTTTTTGAAAGGATCAAGAATCAGTCGTATTACAGAGCACTGGAGAAGATCCCTTGCGAGTTTATGGGAAGGAGCCTTGGGAAGCATTGTGCTTACTATAATGAGGACGGGCACTTGACTTAAGGTTATAGGGCTCTAAAGACGCACTTAGAGGATCGACGGCACGGGGTCACTTAAGAGACCTAATAGATGAGGCGGAGACAAGGGAAGAGCATGCAAGGCTTTCCCAAGCACTAGCGACCTCCTCCACCACCGCCCGCTTGACAAGCAGATGGACCTTGGGTGATCAATGTGATTCATTCGAAGGTCAATGAAAATGATGTACGTAGGGAGACTCAAAGAGTGAGGCACCTACAGCACGTGTATCAGGTTTAGCAGAAGAAGCCTAAGACAAGTGAGTACTAGGGACCAATGGTTTCTTTTATTGAGTTAGACCTAAATATGGTACAGCATCTACACAACGATGGCCTGGTAATAACACTGAAGATTAGAGAGTGCCAGGTGAGATGCATACTGGTTGATCAAGGCAGTTCTTGTGACATCATGTATATTAGATGTTACAAGGAGCTTGGCCTTTACCCAAATAATTTGGAACAATCCAACAGCCCGATGGTTAGATTCAACGGAACGCCAACATGGTCTCTAGGAACCACGAATTTAGAGTTGTAGGCAGGAACCAAGAAGGTAAACATGGAGTTCTGAATTGATACCCCTCCTTACAATGTTATTTTGGGTAGGCCGTGGTTGCCGCAATAAGGGTTGTTCCTCAATATTGCACTAGCATCCACACAGCGATGCCACAGTAATAACATTGAAGATTGGAGAGTGCGGGTGAGGCGCATACTAGTTGATCAATGCAATTCTTGTGACATCATGTATGTTAGATGTTACAAAGAGCTTGGCCTTCACCAGATGATGCAGGACAATCCAATGACCGATGGTTAGATTCAATACAATACCGGCATGGCCTCTAGGAGCCACCAATTTAGAGGTGCGAGGCACCAAAAAATAAATCTGAGTTCTGATGAATTGACACTCTCTCCCCTCATAAAGTTATTTTGGAAAGACCGTGGTTGTACGCAATAAGGGTTGTTCCTTCAATGCTGCACCAACTGTTGCAATTCCCAACCGAACATAGGATTAAGAAAGTTAGAGGGGATCAAGTGCAGGCAAAAAATTGCACCATGGTAGCAATGAAGTCCACCTACAATGTGCGAGAAGCAGAGACAGTAGAACTTGAAGATGAGGACATAGAGGTCCTAGATGATGTCGGCAAGGAACAAGCCGACAAGAGTAAGGAAGCTTTGAAGAAGATTTTGGTCCAAGAAGATAATGGAGAGCGCTTCTTCCTCTTCGGCTCAGGCTTGGCCGAGGAGAAGGAAAGAGAATTAGAGACTTTCTTGCAAGCAAACATAGAAGTGTTTGCTTGGACGCTCTATGAGATGTCAGGCATCGACCCCAAGGTCACTTGCCATAGGCTCAATGTAGACAGGTCGGCAAAACACATCATCCGTGAGTGAAGCGACATTAGTATATATGGAAGTAGTTGAGGAGGAAGTGGACAAGTTGTTGGAAACCAAGCCCATTCGGGAGATGAACTACCAAACATAGCTATTGTAGACACCCCATTTTTGATGATCTTTGCGACTTGGACATCATAAACACCCAATGATGATTTTATATGCTTGTCAAGTGCTCGAAGTCTTCAGTGGAATGCCACAGCTTTGAGTCTTTCAAACCCTACACCCCTGTTACCTTCGTTTTGGACTCAAACCCAGTGATCTTCAAGCCTGCAACCCCTGGTGGCTTGCCGGCCATTGCTTTGGGCTACCGGCCATCACTTCTGGTTGTCGGCCAATGATGTGGCTTGTCGACCACTAGTGATGGTCTGCCGGCCACCAATGTCTTTTGCAGATATTTTGTGACAATTGTGCCAACTATTTGCACAAATGCTTACATCTGTTCCTGCGTGTATGGTTGGATATTTATGAGGGAAATTCATGTTTTCTATATATAGATGACCTCCCTCTCATTTTTGAAGGTTAGAAAAATTTTGGAGCAAAATTTTTCCTCTCTACAATTCTCTCTCTCTCTTACAAATTTCTCAACCCTTGCTTACATATCCTTCACCTTTGCTTATGTACTCTTAACCAAACCTCTTCATCTTTGAGCTGAGGTATCTTTGAGTCTTGCTTGAGCTCTTGATGGTGTGTTTGCATTGGTTTATTACTTGGAAGTGATCTCCTCTTCAAAGATATAAGGCTTTGCCTCTTTACTTATTGTATCTACTCTTTCCCTTACTGTTTTCCAACTATTTTTGGGCTATAAAAACTCTGTATTTTTTGGCTGAAACTTGGGTTTTAAGGCCAATAAAGGTTAAGGGTTGGTTCACCCTTCTTTACACCTTGCTCTCAAAGCCTTTACCCTTGTGTTTCCTACTTTTGCACTATCTTTTTTTGAGCTTTTAAACACTGATTTTTAGAGTTATTTTAGTGACTAAAATCATGGTTTGAAGTATAAAATTGAAGGGGTTAGTCTCCCCTCCTTGTGTTTTGCTTACTAGCCTAGTATGATCCATGTTTTAGCTTATTAATCTAGCTATTTTTGTCTTAATTCCAGCATGTTTTAGAACTTTAGATTTTTTAGGACTATCTTTAAGTGTTTGTTGCATTTAAGCTTTGCTTTGCATGTTTGTAATGTAATTGTCCTAATGAGTTTGGTGTTTTAGGCCTTAGACATCATCTTGTTTGAGTTGATTGCATTTATTTATGGCTTTCCATACTTATGATCACTCTTAATCACCCCTGCAATCTCCCTCCTTTCTTAACTTTTGTTTTGCGTTGAAAGTGGTTTCAAACTACTTGTGTATTTAAGCATGAGATTGAGATGTCATGCTTAATGGTTTAATCCCTTTGTGAGTTCATTACCAACGGTATGATGTCTCTTTCATGCCTAAAACAACTCTTGGTTTGAGCCCTCTTTCCATTAGAGGACTTAACTTCACCTTTTGGACTCAACTGACTAAAGAATTGATGGTAATCTAAAATGGAGTAATAAAATTGAGGTTAGAAATGATGCAAGATAATAACTTGTTTGAGTTCAATCGGACGTTAATTGAACCCTTGAGTCTTGAGTCATTTCATACTCATTAGTGATGAAAATGGTTCAAGATTCATTGTCAACTACTTCCCTTGATCTTTCATGATAAGGAGGTGGTTTTGAAAGTCTTGTTTTATTGCATTTATTGAACTTGCACGCTTTGGTTTATGGACCATCATGCAATGAAATTGTATAGATTGATAGTTTGTGAACCAAGTTTACTATTTCTTTGAGCTGTTTGATGATAAAGAGAGGTAAACTGTGCAAACAAACCCTTGAGAATACACTGCCTCTGCTCTATTTGCTCTCTGTTGCAGTAAAGAAGTTCTGGCATCAGTGGCTGGCAAGCCCTCTGCCGGCCACCAGTGCAAAATCAAATAGTGTTCTCCTGAAGCAGAACAGAGTTGGTCTGGAGTTGGAAATCAGTGCATGTGTTATACTATGCAACAAAAGCATTCAGCAATAGAAACGGTGACTTTTTTTGGTGGAAACCGCATTCATGCATGAGCCTTCCATCGAGCCTTGGGATCCGTGTTGTAACAATATTAGCATTGTGCTTAAAATAGTGATTTTGTAAGTAATTAGTTAGAATGGCTAATTTGTCTCGTGTTGTAATTATTTTAATTAGTTAGATTAGTTAATTAATTTGTTGTTATAATAATTAGTTAAGTAGTTTAGCTAATTTAATTTCTTTTGTAATAATTAGCTTAGCTTTAATTAGTTAGCTAATTAGTTAGTTCCTTTGTGCCTTCTTATATGAGGGCACAATGTTGTAATAATGTGTATGTCTTTCAACTCCATGTTTTCTCCCTTTTATTTACTAACTTATGATGGTTAGTTTAGGATATCATGTTTTGTTTAACATATTTCATGATTTGCATCTACTTGTATTGCATGCACTGAGGCTCGGCGCATCATTCTAACTTGCATTGTTAGTTAAACATTATTTGAATACGTGCGACCGCATGCTATTAAATTACTTCATTTGCCATATTAGTAGATCCTAGTAAATTGCATATCGCATGTGTTGCATTAGTCATATCGCATAGTTAGGAATCGTGCATTTTTCTAACTAGTTTCTTTTTTGACTTGGAGTACTAAGTAAGGCTTTACTGGTTTTAGCATATCGCATATTGATGTTGCCATGTCTAGCAGGCTTGCCATGAGACTACTTGCTTAAATGTTATAACTATCTGGATGCCTGTGGATGAAGGCTAATTACTTGAATTGGAATAATTTGATTAATGTTTATATCACGATCACTTTTTCAAGTTGTACATATTCAAAATAATTTTCAAAAAACAAACATGAATCAAATGTTCCAATTCTTACAAAGTTAGTCTATACTTGTGTGTGTACGTATCACATAGTAATGTAAGCCTAATAAATTGAAACAAGAGTATATAATGTACATAAGATTCATATCATGATTAGTAGATGCCGATCTTTGATTGGATGAGGGGGGTGCTCAATTCATGACCTTTCCCTCTCGTACCTAAGTTCTCGAGCCGAGACAATCTTGGCGATGACGGACATGTGGCCTTTGGCACGAGTCATGGGTTTCCTAAATTTTTCAAAAATATTTAGGTGTCGACTTTGTATTTGGCAAAACAATCCATTTTTGGCAATTTGAATCAAAATCGATTTTTCAAAAAGATTTGCCAGATTGGGACTCTTTGGTATTTATCTATTTCACATTGCACTTGTGAGATCAGATTCAGAACCGCGGGAATCCGATACTGTAGGGCTTATCATCTTCCGAAAAGGGGCACGAAAAGTCGAGCTACAGCTATCGAACATAGTAGTTGTGAAAAAGAAGAACATCAAGTAAAGGGTCTGCATGTACTTCACCAGCCTGAATAAGGCTTGCCCCAAGAACAGTTTTTCACTGCCCAAAATTGATCAGTTAGCAGATGCCACTTCAGGGCATGGGAGGATGAGTTTCTTGGGCCATCTGAGGCTACCACGAGATAGCAATGTATGTCCGGATGAAGAGAATACAACATTTATCACCCCAAAAGGACTTTATTATTCTGAGTGATGTCTTTGGGTTAAAAATGCAAGAGCAACCTACCATTGTTAGTGACCAAGATGTTTAAGCATCTATTAGGAAGGCATGAGGTCTACATTGATGACATGGTCGTGAAAACCAAAGGACCTAGGAACCATCTAACCGACTTGAAGGTAGTCTTAGATATCCTAAGAAAATATCTGCTCCGGCTCAACGCTTCAAAATGTGCATTTGGAGTCGGGTCCGGTAAATTCCTGGAATACTTGGTCACCAGGAGGGACATAGAAGCAAACCCAAATTAGATCAAGGCTATCTTAGATTTTAAAAGCCCGACATCAGCCAAGCAGGTCCAGATTTTGCCAGCAAGGCAGTAGCCTTGAATAGATTTATCAGCCGAAGTTTTGATAAATGCAAGTCGTTTTTTCAATTGTTAAAGAATGCCACAGATTTCTTGTGGACAGAAGAGTACGAAGTCGCCTTAGCCGACTTGAAAAGGTACCTGATAACGGCTCCAGTTCTATCAAATCTAATACCTAGAGAAGAATTGTTCTTATACTTGGCAATTTCAGACCACGAAGTAAGTACGGTTATAATTTGAGAAGAGGAGGGAGAGCAAAAGGCAGTATACTATGTGAGTAAAACCCTAGCAAGTGCAGAAACCAAGTACTTTCCCCAGGAAAAGTTGACACTAGTCCTAGTGATGGCTTCTAAAAAGCTAAATCACTACTTCTAAGCCTACAAGATTGTGGTGCTGACTGAGCATCCCTTGAAGTCCCTGTTTCATTGCAGTATGGAGATCTGACAAGTAGAATAGCCAGATGGGCAGTGGTGCTGGGCCAATACGACTTAGAGTTCAGGCCTAGAACAACAATCAAGGGCCAAGTGCTAGCCAACTTTGTGGCCGAGTTCACTCTTGGCGCAATCCCAAGGCGGGCTCTGTTGAGCAGCGGCTTAGGATGTTTAGGAGAATAGGAAGAGACCCAATTGGGCCAAAGGAACCCAATCGAAAAGCGAAGAAGGAAGAAACCAAAACCTGCGACATCTACATCGGTGACTCATGCCTATTTGTTGATGGAAGTTCAAACGGTCAGGGAGCGGGGGCAGGAGTGGTGTTGATATTGCCAGACTAGTGAATGGTTGAGTAATCTATTTGTTTGGTGTTCAAGGCCCCAATCAACGAAGCAAAGTATAAAGTGATTGTGGGAATTGCAATTAGCCATGGAAGCTGATGAGGTAGTAATCTTCTGTGACTCCCAACTTATTGTGAATCAAGCAACGGGCGAGTACGCAGCCCGAGATGAAAGGATGATAGCCTATGTCAAAGAGGTTGTCAGGCTGCTCACATTGTTCTAGGATTACCGACTCTGATTGGTTAAGCGGGATGACCATGATCATCTTGATGCCTTGGCAAACCTAGCTAGTGCAATGAAATCAGGTGAGGCAAGGATAATAATAGTTGATTGTTTGTCAGGCCCAAGTGTAAAGCCTCTGATAACAGAGTACGAAACAATGTGCATGGAAATGGGTCCGAGCTAGATGGACGCCATCGTTGTGTTCCTCAAAGAAGATAGACTGCCAAACGACCAAAAAGAGGCACACAAAACCAGGTTAAAGTCAGCCAGGTTCTGCTTGTCAACAGAAGGCCATCTATACAAAAGATCCTTCATTAGACCTCTACTCCAGTGTGTGCATCCCTCTCAAGTAGAGGACTTTTTATATGAGATCCATGAAAGAGTTTGTGGAAGCCATGTAGGGGGCAGGTCACTTGTCCATAGAGCCATATCATGGGGATACTGGTGGCCACACATGCAAAAGGATGCTGAAACCTATGTTAGGAAGTGTGAGAAGTGTTAGAGGTTTGCACTTTGATACATCAGCCATCAACAAATCTAAACCTAGTATCCAGTCCTTGGCCATTTGCCCAGTGGAGCATGGACCTGGTGGGACCACTGTCCTAGGCAACTGGACAGCGAAGGTTCTTGCTAGTAGCCATAAACTACTTTACAAAGTGGGTAGAGGCTGAACCTCTTGCGAAGATTCAAGATATTGATGTGAAAAACTTTATCTGGAAGAACATAATAACCAGGTTTAGGATCCCAAGAGCCATCATAACAAATAATGGCACTCAGTTTGACAGTAAGCTGATTAAGAGCTTTTGTGCAAAATACAAGATTAAGAACTATTACTCTACTCCTAGTTTTCCTCAAAGTAATGGTCAGGCAGAAGCATCTAACAAGACCATCTTGGATGGGATCAAGAAGAGGCTGGAAGCAGCCAAGGGCAAGTGGGTGGAGGAATTACTCAATGTGCTATGGGCATATCGGACTACGCCAAGAAGATTAACTAGGAAGTTCTCTTTTGTCATGGCATATGGCACCAAAGCAGTCATCCCATTAGAGGTCGGCATCCCTGGAATCAGAACCCAAGGAGTGGAGAATGGGACCAACGAGGCATTCTTGGCCCAAGATCTGGACCTGTTGGACGAAAGAAGGAAGAGAGCAACAATTCGGCTGGGGGCATACCAGCAGTAGCTTACTAGGGCTTACAACAAGAATGTCAACCCAAGGGAGTTCAAGGTTGGGGACCTCGTCCTTAGAAAAGTCGTCGGTAATAAGAAGGATCCTAGGGAGGGCAAGCTTGGCCCAAACTGGGAAGGGCCTTACCGAATCATCTCGGTCGCTGGCAATAGAGCATATCGGCTAGAAGACACTGATGCTAAGGAGTTGTCAAGACCCTAGAACACTTGCAATTTGAAGTTTTTCTATCATTAGTTTTTGTTTTTTTAGAGATTTATGTAATTAGCCGAAGTTTTAATAAAACCCTAGCTTATGCGATAGGACTAAGAAAGTTTTATGACGATGTTCCCATAGTAAACATGACGAATAACTTAGACCTGCCATAGGGTAGAGTTGAATTAACACTTACCATATGGTAGAGTTGAATTAAGTTTGCGATATTTCCGAATGAAACATGATGAATAACTTAGACTTACCATATGGTAGATTTGAACTAAGTTTGCAATGTTTCTGAATAAAACATGATGAATAACTTAGACTCGCCATATGATAGAGTTGAACTAAGTTTGATCTAGTCGGATTAACAAAGACACTGATGTAGAAAACCTCGGCTAGGATTTGTTTGAATCAGACTTTGGCCAAAAAAAGAAAAAAAAAAGAGAAGAGATGCATGCTTAATGTGAACATAAGTAGTACTTAGGTTCACATTATGGGGCAAAAAGCAGGAATGAGGAATAGGCTTGACACTTGTTAAAAAATTTTACAACAATTTACAAGTTAAAGTCAACCGAGGTAACCAGATCAGGGGATACCCGAGGTATTTGTTACCTAAGATAACCAACCAGGATGTCAAGCTTGGAGGGGTTGGAAGAATGAAGTTTTAAAAGACAACAAGTACAAGTAAGGAAGTAATACTTGTTGAAATTCAAAGAATTTTTGTAAAGTGCTCGTTGGCCGAGATCACAACAAAAGGTGAACTTCGAGGTAAGTGGGTTCGAGATAACCATTTAAAGGGCGCACCTGAGGAGATACATGTTGGATATGTTCCAACCCAAAGTGATTACACAGTTAAGATATACTTGAAAAAATTGCAAAAATATTCCAAGTGTGGAAACATGCAAGATACAGAAGCAGTGAAGTAAGCATACACAAAGAGAAGCATACAAAAACTTAAAGTAAAAGAAGCATGCATTCAAGGAGGAAACTTGTTCAATTACAGAGCAGAGGCCACATCGACCAAAATAAAACTGTTATTGTTAAAATTGCCAAAAAGTTACAACTGTCTAAGAAAAAAGTACATATAAAGAGAAAATCCTAAGTACTGGAAACATTGGCATTAACTTTGGATTGCTCAACCTCGGCTATTGCAAATTGTGTCGGCCTCGGTTAGTAGAGCTACCATTTTCTCAACCACTATCTCGGCATCAATCTCAAGAAGGGTCTGGTTCAGACTCTTCTTGGCAGAAGCAATCTCGACCTCAGATGCGGCTTTCTCAGCAGAGATATTTTTTGGGACCTCAACCTCCTCTTCATCCTAAGTCAAGTCTAGGACTTGCTCATTCAGAGTGGAAGACTTGGCCCCAGCAGATTCTTCAGCATCCCTCATCCTCAGATTGGCTTGGAGGAAGAGGAAATGGTATGACAAGTCGGCTACATCCCAAAGAGGTGAGTCGTCCGGATGGCCAACTCCTTCAAAGCAGCGATCTAGCCAAGGGTGTAACCCTTATTGCATACCTGATTGACTTGCTTCTTATAGGCATCACGAACGTTAGCTGTTCCTTCGGCATAAGCCTTCTTGTCGGCCATTTTGATTTCAGCTGCTTTTATGGCAAGCGCTATTTGGAGCTCGATCTAGGCCTGTGCCTTCTTCTCCTTAGCCTCATTTGCTTCAGCCTTAGCGACCTCAGCAACATTTTCAGCCACTTCAGCACGGTCCTCGGCCACTTTGGTAGCCTTAGCCTGATCCAACAGACCTCGGATACGAGCCTCGACCCAGAGGATCCTTCCTCGGCGGGCCTCTTCTCTGCTTTGGCTAAACGTTTTTCTATTTCGGCCAACTTTGAAATTGGCACTGTGTCCTCTGATTCGAGTTCGGTGGCGATGGCTTTAGCCCTAGCCCTTTTTACCCTTTTTGCCTTGGGCTTTGGTTGGGATTGGGATAGGGAGGAAAATTTAATCAATACCATGCCCAGGATATCGGTGAGGAGATCGTCTGGAATAATTTTTGTTCGGCCCATGTCGTCGGAGGTAGCAGCAACAGTTACTCTGGGGCAAAAATGAATTCTTTGGCAAAGGCAATTTGAGGTTGGATCTCATGGGCGAAAAAATAGGACCTCAGTGTCTGCGGTTGCGAGTTCTGCCGGCAAGGGCGTTAGAAAGAGCTTGGCGTTGGCGCTGGGCTGGAGGTGTGACGCCCTAAAATTTGAGGACGTCAATTTAAGATTTAAAACTTAAAATCAATTTTCTTAATTAAGAACTCCTCATCAATGTCGCCACTAAGTTTACCATCATTCATTAATTAACAACACAGAAATTAAAAGTTCTTAAATTACAACTCCAATAAAGCTTAAGACTTAGTCTTAGTATATGAAAGAAAGACACAAATACAAAAAAGAAAACTAGAGAAAAACTAGAAACAAATTCAAAAAAAGGGTTCATGGAACTTAGGCACACTTCAAGCTAACCAAGATTGAATGTCGCCTTCCAAGATCTCGGTGTTTCCTTCGTTTTCTTTGGTACCTAGCATAAAACGCCAGGATAACGAGAATGCCAATGAGCGACAAGCTCAATAAGATATTACAACCTGAAAATACCTACCCAAATACAATACTCATAGCTAATGAATAATGTGTAGTAATAGAGTAACAAGCAGTGTTTAATAAACATAACATGAATGCTATCAGTTGAAATAATAACAATAGATAATAAGAACAATGGCAAGCGAAAGCAGTAATTCATCATAAGGAAAATGTCAATTTTTCTTTTAAATTCACATAAGTTTAGTTTATCAGGTAAGTCTAAGTAACTCCCCGCGGAGCACTATTTCCACTCAATCGCTAAACAATGGCCACGGACAATTCTGACTTCTCATTGGTCAAATATTCAAATGTTACTTGCTATAACTACCAATGATGCCCAAGCACCAGGGTTACGTACCCCGAGTCGTGACATCATGGTCTGCCCCAAGGGAACGGTCTATGTTGTGACACCTACACCACCAACCTTATATCGCCTATACCGATAAGAGCCAAAATACCTTCCCGTGCCATGTTAGGGTTCGCAACTCACTTGCGCAAGACTCTAAACCGGGCTCACCCCATCACTTTTAAACTTTAATGCATCTGTTCAATTTCGTGTTTCTTTCCTTTGTCGAATTCACATTTTGATGCATGTACGAGTTTTAGTTTGCAAACCATAGTGACATAAGGTTTATATAGTACAACATAATCACGTATGACAACCAAAATAAATATTATAAAATGTCTTAGGAATCATCACAAAATTTCAACGAATTCCTCACGCTTCTTCTTTTTAGCACTATAGACTAAAAATAATGAAACTCATATCAAACAAAATTCAATTATTACAATATTTTAATTAGTGCTAGTTTATTGAGTTAGGAAAATATTTTGCGAAGAATACTAGGGCTAAAAACCATTTTAAAATGGAGAAATAAAATTTGGAAGAAAACTGGTTTCTGGGACACTGAGCTACAGTTTGAAAAATAAAAATGGGCATCAAACGGTGTCAAAAAGAGGTATGGTCAGAACGGATTGCTAGATATTTGAGTTTAGAACATATTTTCAGAAGAGTTTGAAGTCTGAAAACTAATGGAAGATGGTCAAATAATTTTTTTAAGAAAATAGGACAGATTCTGTCTCATTTTAGTAAAACTACAATTTCTCCTTTTAGACTTATCCATTTTTTGTGAAATTGGCAACAAATGAAAGATAACTCTTATATCTCCCAAGTGGTCGTGCAGAAAAATACCATTTGTAGAGAAAATTGAACCTATTTGAAGTCACTGTTTCTGTTGTGTTGTGAACAACACTTAGGACAAATATTTATTTTAGTAAGAAAATGGTATCTAATAATTTTATAAAAATTTACACGTATATAGAACACCTATATACACTCCCAGTACCAACATATTTTTGATTTACCTCCGATAAAATTTGAAACAATGAAGAAAATATAAATTTCGAGTAAAAATGAACCAACCTTATCTCATTTTACTCTCATGCAAGATTATTTCAAATAATGAAGGATATTTGAACACATAAGAAGATAAAATTAGTAGCTAAACCATCTAATCTATGCTTGCAAAAAGGAATAGAAATCATATAATCATGAAATTATTATTCTATCAAAATGTAAACATGCATTGAGATATTCTTGCTATGTGTGTATTAACAATGCACACTCTTGCATATTTTTAATATACAGATTCAGTAAAAAAAAAATATCTAAGGGAGGATAGAGGTTGAGTATTCCTACCTCAAGAGTTTTTACAAACTATTCTCAAAATTAGTTTGGAAATTGTGACCACCAAGCACCCTCTCATATTCCTCTATTTTTCTTTTGTTTTCTACTCTTTCTCTCTTTCTTTCTCTTTGCTCAACCGTGTGTATAGAAATGAAAGAAATTTGAATAGTGTTCTTATTTGTAGGAGTTTGGAGGCCTATTTTTATTTTATTTTATTTTCATTTTTATATTTTATTTTTATCTTTTTTTTCCTCTTGGCTTGGGAAATATTACCTACAAGACAGGCCTGGGATATATTTCTATGCATGCCTTGACAGCATCCTCATTGGGAAGAAAATGTAGCCGAAATGCTCTGCCCAAATCTGAATTTTGATTATATATATATATAAAATCAATATTTATATATAACATATTTGTGACACCCGAATTTTTCTTTTAAAATTTCAATAAATAGACCTCAAAAATAAATAAATCAATAAATAAATAATAATAAATAAATAGGAAATTGAGAATTTATCAATTAAATGGTTTGTGGGACACCACACATTAAATATTTTAGTAAATGGTAAGTGATGTTTTATAATTTGGTAGTGAGGTTTTTAGACGTGAACTTAACTTATAATTATACGTAATTTTAGGAATCATTATGAATCACCAAATGAGTGATAACAATTTTTTAAAGCCAAATTAATTTAGATGACTCCTGATATGGGACAGATGGCTTCACCCCTCAAATACCAACAAAACGTGGCAGGAAGGAAAGCAACGTGGCTGCCATTGCCCTTGGTAAAAGCATGGAGATGAAAACAAAAAACAAAAAAAAAAAGAGAAAAACTAAGGGGTGAAACAAGTGTCAATTAGGTGTCAAACTTAGAGAGATGAAAGATTGGGTGGCATGAGAAGAATTGTCCACGTGGGTGGTAATTGGCTTGGG
This sequence comes from Camellia lanceoleosa, assembly GCA_025200525.1. Lineage (NCBI taxonomy): Eukaryota > Viridiplantae > Streptophyta > Magnoliopsida > Ericales > Theaceae > Camellia > Camellia lanceoleosa. The sequence goes on along the minus strand of CM045759.1, from coordinate 3,926,275 downwards.
CCTCACACATTTGCATGTATAAATAGGAGTTGGTGTGCTGTAGCATGAAACCAAAAACAAAATCTGAAGCAATTAAGGAGTTCAGGTTATAGAGAAAGTATTAGAAACGGGAACAAGCTCAGAATAATTTAGGGGAAATTTTTAGGTGAGTTTTATTATACCTTGAGTTATTATAATATGTTTTCTACATGTCTTAAGTTACCATAATATATTTTACGAATGTTTTGAGTTACCACAATTTATTTGATATAAATTATGTTTTATGGTTAGGTTAATGTTTCAATTATGTGGATTATTTTCTAAACTCTATTTGTTCAAATTAAAACACATGGATATGTTTGTTTAAATTTTAGAGATTATTTGACACTGACCTTGTAAACAATTATTTTCTATAAGTATCACCACGAGAGTCCCATGCCTTGGGGGACTTAAATAACCATAGGCCCCTGTTTGACCACTTTGTGGTCCCGTGTTTGGCATGGATCCATTAACCCCTGTAGTGATTGTCACGTAGTGACCCCTGTTCTGTTCTGTTCTGTACCGTGGTTATAGTGATTTATTTCAGTTTTTGCCACTTAATTAATTTGTGTATTCAACTCAAATTATGTTAATGTTTTAATTTAAATAATTATCCATGGCCATTTTGTACCATAATACTCACAGTATAATATTTCTCACTCTGCTATGTGCTTATAGCTGTTACCTTTTCAGGTGACGAGGTTTAGCGGGATCAAGATGGAAAATGAATCGCTGTGCTGTTTTTTTTAAATCTTTTTTTTATTTATGTCTGTTTTGTTTTGAACTCTTGTAATATAATGAAATTCAAATGACTATATTTTGTTTCCTTTTAAATAAGCAATTGATACCCAATTATTTTATTTTATTTATCCGCTCGTGCTGCGACTACAAAATTATTTGAATTATTTTATTTTTATCTTGTTACGACGCCAAGCCTTTGGGTACCGGGTTTGGGTCGTGACAAAATTCACTAAATGTTTTGCTCCTTATTACAGAAAATAAAATGTTATACGTGTTTTTTTTAAATTTTTTGTACGATTATTCACATTAATTTTATTTACATTAATTGAAATTCACACTATCAAAATTGCAAATATATATATATATATAATCTGAAAAAATATATATATATATATATATTATATTTAAAAAAAACAACTGGCTAGTTGGAACAAATTGATGTGGCGAACGCAGTGCTGATGAGTGATAGTGATAGGAACAAATTATATGAAAAAAAAAATAATATGAAATTTAGGATAAATTTTTGATTTTATTACTTTAAAGTTGTGGCTAATATTTTTGAGATACCAAAGTTACACCATTATGATACAAATATCAATTATGTAAAAAAAATAATAATAAATAAATAAATAAATAAATATTTGTGTTATTTGATATTAGGTGATATGTCTAACACAAGTAAATCATGTTACGATGTCTAGGCTAAGTTTTTCTGTGTTGTAGGAAATGGCTAATCTCATGGAGTTGTTTTGGTTCGAGCCCCCAGGAGTTCATCTTGTCCCAAACTTATTAGAGGGCTGGGGTGATTCGGAGAGTCTTGTTAGGCAAGCCCACCCCGCGCTAGACCGACTCATGGGACGACCCGTGTATTTGCAGGCCGACCTCGATAAGGATTTCTTATTTTGGAGACTTAGCCGAGGCAGCACTCGTGAGAGATATATAGGGCCGACCCGCGTCATTGGCCTTGCTCTGGACTTAGAACAGCCGCATTTTCTGGTCGCACCTCTACCTCTAAGCTTTGCAGAACGGAGGGGACACGCATATCCTAGCAGCCATATCCGCACCACGACAACCCCTCCACAGCATATTGTCCATACCTCAGCTGTGGACTTCACTAATAATGCATTATACTTGGAGGTACGGTACGAATTACCGGACGAGAATTTTGGGGTTATGATCACGGTGCTCCTATCTACATAGTTCAGGTGGTGTGGAGTTGTTTTGGGATAGAACACAGTGGGTGGGAATTCGAATCCCTCATGCAGAGTGAGTTTGCAGAGTTATTCCATGGGCCAGTATTCCGGAGTCAGTTCTCATGGTGGTGGCCTAACAGCCCCTTCTAGATGATCCTTTTATGACCTGACGGTGATTAGCCTAATCCAATTTTGTATCAGTAGGATTAGACACTAACACCTAACCGTTATCTAAGTATGTCGTACTTGTATCTTGTTCTTATATAAGTAAAACCGGTATTATGTAAGTAATGTATGTATATGTCGTTATGATATCGTTATGAATCATAGATATAATATTACGATAATAATTGATTCGAAAAAAAAAAAAAAAAGTCCACTAACCATTTTCACCTTGTAGTGATGGCTAATGATGGAAATGGAACCGAATCATCTGTCAATGGTGCTGACCATATGGAGCAAATCATGGAAAAAACAGTTACTAGTTTTCTGCGAGCCCTACAAACCAACGTTAACAACGGATTGCTTGAACGACGAGAAGAACCAACTACTATAAAACAGTTCCAGGACTTGAAACCTACCATATTTATGGCGGCAAAGACAAACCCACCGTGGCGGCTTGGGTCAGAGATATGGAGAAAATTTTTCGCGCGCTGCCTTGCTCAGAAAGACAGAAGGTGACTTTTGCCACATTCACCTTCAAAGACGATGCACAAGAATGGTGGCTACTTACTTTGGCGAAAGAAGATATTGCAACTTGGGCCAGATTCTTGGAGGTATTCTATGGAAAATACTTTCCAGATTCGCTGCAGGAACAAAAGGCGTCGGAATTCATACATCTAAGGCAAGGAACCATGACAGTGGCTGAATATGAAAGCAAGTTTACGCAACTGGCCCGATTCGCGACATACGTCATCCCCACCGAAACTCGAAAAGCCAGAAAATTTGAAGCAGGATTGGATCCTGAAATTAAAGACAGGTTGGAGGTTTTGAAACTACCAAACTATGCAGAGGTGGTAGATCGAGCATACATTGCGGAAAAAGGGATTAAAACCTTTCGTTCCGGGGAACCAAGCCAGAAGAAACGATTGTGGGAAAGAGATAACAGAAGGCTCGGTGTCGCGCCTCCCAAGAAAATAAATGCAGGCACAACCAATTCAACCAGTTTAAGCAACCAAGGTCCTACAAATCCCAGAGATGACACCATTCCAGCTTGCACTACCTGTGGAAGGACTCATTGGGGACAGTGCCGTCGAGATACGGGAGCGTGCTTCAAATGTGGCCAAGTTGGCCATTTGCTGAGAAATTGTCCAAAGCTTCGGCGGCCCTTTGAACCAAATCCAAAACTTCATGATGGAGAAGTGAGAAAGGACCAAAAACGCCAAGGAAGAGCCTTTGCCTTAGTACCTGGAAACCCAGAAGTTACAGAGAACGTCGTGTCAGGTACACTTTCTGTTTGTGGTCACTTAGCCCATGTTCTCTTTGACTCTGGCTCAACTCATTCTTTTGTTGCACCACACTTTGCTACCAAGTTGGCATTAACACCCGAACCCTTAGGATATGTATTATCTGTGTCTTTTCCTTCTGGAAATTCTGCCCTTAGTACTAATGTGTACAAATCTTGTATTATATCCTTAAAAGGTGAAACCTTACATGTAGATTTGATTCCCCTCTGTATTAGTACCTTTGATGTGATCTTAGGAATGGATTGGTTAGCTACCAACTGTGCCTCCATCGATTGTGAAGCCAAAAAGGTCTTCCTCCGGTCACCAAACCAACTCGAGCTTATCTTCGAAGGAACTGGAGCCTCTCCCCCTCCATGTATTATATCCTTCATAACAGCCCAACGACTGCTAAGAAAGGGTTGTTGTAGTTGTATCTGTTATGTGATCGATACTCAACAAGAGACCCCCACACTTGATGCAATCCCAGTGGTTCGAGAATTCTCGGATGTATTTCCTAAAGACCTGCCTGGTACACCAGTTGACCGAGAAATTGAATTCACCATTGAAACCCAACCTAGTGCACAACCAATCTCGAAGACCCCTTACCGCATGTCCATGACAGAATTGAAAGAACTAAAAACCCAACTCCAAGAACTACTGGACAAAGGCTTCATCCGACCAAGTACCTCACCATGGGGAGCTCCGATGTGACGTCAGAAGAAAAAGGATGGTACAATGAGGCTATGCATCGATTACCGAGAGCTGAACAAAGTCACCATCAAGAACCGGTACCCTCTACCACAAATTGACGACTTGTTTGATCAACTGCAAGGCGCCCACGTATTCTCAAAAATTGACTTGCGTTCTGGTTACCATCAACTAAAAGTCAAAACAGAAAGTATTGAAAAGACTGCCTTCAGAACTCGTTACGGGCATTACGAAGTTTCGTCATGCCATTTGGCGTCACGAATGCCCCAAATGCCTTCATGGACCTCATGAATCGAGTGTTCAAACCCTATCTTGACGAAGTTCGTCATTGTCTTTATTGACGACATTCTTATATACTCCAAATCGCCGAAGATCATGAGAACCACCTACGAAGAGTTCTACAAACACTACGTGATCACAAGCTTTATGCCAAATTGAAGAAATGCGAATTCTGGATCACTAGTGTACGCTTTCTCGGTCACGTCATTAACAAAGATGGCATCTCAGTTGATCCCCAAAAGGTTGCAACAATCGTGGATTGGCCACGACCTACTAACATGTCTGAGATTCGAAGCTTTTTGGGCCTAGCCGGCTATTATCGGCGCTTTGTGCAAGATTTCTCGAAAATAGCTTCACCCTTGACCCAGCTAACTCAGAAGAACAGGCCCTTTGAATGGACGGACAAGTAAGAACGTTGCTTCAAAGAATTGAAGAACAGACTCGTGACGGCTCCTATACTAGCACTCCCCGCGAAAGCAGAAGGGTTTGTAATTTATAGCGATGCCTCATACAATGGTTTGGGTTGCGTTCTTATGCAAAATGGGAAGGTCATTGCTTATGCCTCCCGCCAACTAAAGACTCACGAAAGAAACTACCCAACTCATGATCTAGAGTTGGTTGCGGTGATCTTCGCTCTCAAGATCTGGCGTCATTATCTCTACGGTGCAACCTGTGAAATTTACACTGATCACAAGAGTCTCAAATATCTGTTTACACAGAAGGAATTGAATATGAGGCAACGACGATGGCTAGAATTTATGAAGGACTATGATATAGAGATCCATCACCATCCCGGCAAAGCTAATGTAGTAGCAGACGCATTAAGTCGAAAAACGACCAAAAGTTTGGCATGTACCCTTATTCTCCGCAAGATCCATGGACTGCTCGCCAACATAATCGTGGAACCCGAGTTGATTAAAGAAATTAGAACCCGCCAATGTGAAGATAAACTTTTGAAAAAAAAGTACGAGGAACAAGGAAGCACGCCCGATCCTGATTTCACGATAAGCAATGGAATGCTAAAATTTCATAATCGAATTTATGCACCGACCTTCCGAACTCAAGAAAAAGATCTTGGTAGAAGCTCATACCTCGAGGTTTGCGATCCATCCTGGCAATACGAAGATGTATCACGATCTGAAGGAACACTTCTGGTGGATAGGAATGAAGAAAGACATAGCAAGCCATGTCTCCAAATGCCTGCGTTGTCAAGAAGTTAAAGCGAACATCGAGACTGCAGAATGTTGCAACCACTCCCTATTCCTGAATGGAAGTGGGAACACATTACTATGGACTTCGTGGTCGGACTACCACAATCAGTCTCGAAGAACGATGCAATATGGGTTATCGTGGATCGATTGACGAAGTCGGCGCATTTTCTACCAATCAGAATCATGTACTCTCTTTCTAAGTTCGCCACTCTATACATTAAGGAAATCATTCGCCACATCGCACCCCGCTTCAATCAGATCCGATAGAGACCCCGCCGTGTCTCATTTACGGAACAAATTGCAAGAAGCTTTGGGAACCACTCAAGTTTAGCACGGCTTATCACCCTCAAACCGATGGGCAATCGAAAGAACGATCCGACTTTGGAAGATATGTTACGTTTGTGTGTGTTAGACCTCAAAGGTAACTGGGATAATCATCTACCTTTGGTGGAGTTCGCGTATAATAATAGCTATCATGCAAGTATTAGAATGGCACCGTACGAGGCACTGTATGGAAGGAGATGTCGATCACCTCTGTGTTGGACAGAAGTCGGAGACGGAAAATTATTAGGCCCCGAGATCGTGCAAATGACAAGCGATAAAATCCAACTCATCCAGCAACGAATTCGCACTGCTCAGAGTCGTCAGAAAAGTTATGCAGATACACGAAGACGAGACTTAGAATTTCAAGTGGGCGATCATGTGTTCCTAAAGATCTCACCAACGAGAGGGGTTATCCGATTGGGAAGCGAGGAAAGTTAAACCCACGTTACATTGGCCTATTCGAGATACTCGAAAGGATTGGTTCTGTGGCATATCGCCTTGCGCTTCCACCTGAACTATCCAATGTGCATAATGTGTTTCACGTTTCGATGCTTCGTCGATATCTTCGAGATCCAGAGCACGTTGTCGATCATGAGAACCTGGAAATTCAAGAAGACCTCTCCTATGAAGAGCAACCTGTACAGATTCTTGATCACCGTGACCAGGTCCTTCGAAATAAGACTATACCTCTCGTAAAAGTCTTATGGAGAAACCATCATGTCAAAGAAGCAACATGGGAAACTGAAAGCCAAATGCAGGCCAAATATCCACACCTATTCGAAAACCAAGGTACGTAAAGTTTGGGGACAAACTTCCTTTAAGGAGAGGAGAAATGTGACACCCGAATTTTTCTTTTAAAATTTAAATAAATAGAACTCAAAAATAAATAAATAAATAAATAAATAAATAATAATAAATAAATAGGAAATTGAGAATTTATCAATTAAATGGTTTGTGAGACACCACACATTAAATATTTTAGTAAGTGGTAAGTGATGTTTTATAATTTGGTAGTGAGGTTTTTAGACATGAACCTAACTTATAATTATATGTAATTTTAGGAATGATTATGAATCACCAAATGAGTGATAACAATTTTTTAAAGCCAAATTAATTTAGATGACTCCTGATATGGGACAGATGGCTTCACCCCTCAAATACCAACAAAACGTGGCAGGAAGGAAAGCAACGTGGCTGCCATTGCCCTTGGTAAAAGCATGGAGATGAAAACAAAAAAAAAAAAAAAGAGAGAGAGAGAAAAACTAAGGGGTGAAACAAGTGTCAATTAGGTGTCAAACTTAGAGAGATGAAAGATTGGGTGGCATGAGAAGAATTGTCCACGTGGGTGATAATTGGCTTGGGCCTCACACATTTGCATGTATAAATAGGAGTTGGTGTGCTGTAGCATGAAACCAAAAACAAAATCTGAAGCAATTAAGGAGTTCAGGTTATAGAGAAAGTCTTAAAAACGGGAGCAAGCTCAGAATAATTTAGGAGAAATTTTTAGGTGAGTTTTATTATACCTTGAGTTATTATAATATGTTTTCTACATGTCTTAAATTACCATAATATATTTTACGAATGTTTTGAGTTACCACAATTTATGTGATATAAATTATGTTTTATGGTTAGGTTAATGTTTCAATTATGTGGATTATTTTCTAAACTCTATTTGTTCAAATTAAAACCCATGGATATGTTTGTTTAAATTTTAGAGATTATTTGACAATGACCTTGTAAACAATTATTTTCTATAAGTACCACCACGAGAGTCTCATGCCTTTGGGGACTTAAATAACCATAGGCCCCTGTTTGACCACTTTGTGGTCCCGTGTTTGTCATGAATCCATTGACCCCTGTAGTGATTGTCACGTAGTGACCCCTGTTCTGTTCTGTTCTGTACCGTGGTTATAGTGATTTATTTCAGTTTTTGCCATTTAATTAATTTGTGTATTCAACTCAAATTATGTTAATGTTTTAATTTAAATAATTATCCATGGCCATTTTGTACCATAATACTCACAGTATAATATTTCTCACTCTGCTATGTGCTTATAGTCTACCTTTTCAGTGACGAGATTTAAGCGATCAAGATGGAAAATGAATCGTTGTGTTGTTTTTTTAAATCTTTTTTTATTTTTGTGCTTTTGTTTTGAACTCTTGTAATATAATGAAATTCAAATGACTATGTTTTGTTTCCTTTTAAATAAGCGTTGGTACCCAATTATTTTATTTTATTTATCCGCTTTCGCGACTACAAAATTATTTGAATTATTTTATTTTTATCTTATTCTGACGTGAGCCTTTGGGTATCGGGTTTGGGTCGTGACAAAATTCACTAAATGTTTTGCTCCTTACTATCCTTTGACTAACTTAGTTATTATCTGTTTAACTCATTTAGTTTTTCACAATTGTATTTAAATACAGAAATTTAATTACAGAAAGATAAATAAATTTATTTAAATGAATTTAATATTGGTAGTGATCATGATGCTATTAACATTATAATTTAATAATTTAATAATCACTATTAATTGACTTAATATTGTTATTAACAAACTAATTAGTTGTCCAAAAATTCAGGTTCTTACAGGAGGAATCAACTGCGGTGCAAAAGTGGACGGATGTTCTGCTGGATCAGATGTGGAGGCTTAGTTTGGCCTTGGTGATGAAGCAGCCGGTGGAGTTATAGCAAATGGAGGAGTCTGACTTCTTCAGGGGACGTCAGGCAAAGGGCTCCGGTACGTCAGGATGTAGTTCAGAAGGATTGGAGCCTTGTGGACTTTAATCGGTAAGTTGAGAAAGCGAACCAAGTCCTTGCTTGGTATGTATGTCTGTCAAAAGTTCTTTTCTAGCTGTGGAAGGACTGCAAAACAAAAAAAGAACATTAGAATCAGTTAATAGAAAGATTGTTGGATAGTAGAAAAGGGACTTTGGGGAGGGACTAAGTCCTTACCCTTGTCATCCGTAAAAACTTCGCGGTGTAGGGGGAAAAGTTGGAGCTCATCATCTAGCGCGAACTCCCAATTGCCCGAGACAATCAAGTAGTCATCTGTCGCACCTTTATTTGAGTTTGGAATGTTGGCTATCAACTTGTATTGTGTGGATCTCGGCTTGAGGTAATATGTGTAGCCAGTGTTGGTCTTGAGGCCACACATAGCATAGCAGTACTGGATGTCGGATAGGGTTATTCTGGCATTCTGCCTACGTGCTAGTTCGGCAATGCCATTGATAATCCTAAAGGAGTTAATTGCCAATTGCATGGGATTGAGTTTGTAGTAGTGGAGGACTTTCCTGAAGAGAATGTCGAGGGGAAATCTAACTCCGCCCTCAATAATGGACACTACGGAAAAGGGCATGTAGTCCTTCCCAGGCATGATGGAGTCATCCTCCCTAGCCAACCGAAGTTGAACGTCAGCTGGGATGGAGAACTCTTGCATAAAGTATTCTGGTTTGGCTGGGGTGTCTACCCTCCACCTAAACATACCCATGATCTCGGCTTAAAGTGTTTTGTGATGGATTTCCGAGAAAAGACACTGGCAGGGCTTTTAGAACCTCAGCTAGACCCTAAATAGGCATTAGGGCAAGGATTTTTGAAGATCTAAGGGGAAATTCGTTTATGTTTTTCTAAGAAACAGAGTTCTAGAGCAAAACCCAAACCTAGAACTACGGAAACAAGAAACAGATGCAAGAATCTGGAAAATAAACAAGCAAGAAAACTAGAAAACGAACATGATTCAAAATCAAATAGAATCAAAGGCGAGCAAGATTCAAGAATGGAAAGTAGCTAAAATGCAGAAAGCACAGAGACAAGCAAAAATACATTCGTAAACATCTAGGTGATGGTGTGTGAAACAGTGGTGTGCAATCAAGAACACAATCAAAGCAAAAGTGATTCAAGATCCAAACACACATACATATTCAATGACATCACATGGATAAGTACAGCATGGGCTTGTGGCAAAATCGAAGAAAGAAACATTTTGAAGATTGGAATTGAAAAAGAAGAAATTAAAGACTTACCAACAAGGACCGAGGAAATGAACGCCGGAGTAGGTGTTTCCGGAATCTAACGACCACAATGATCAGAGCAGAACAGTGATTGCTTCATCGGAGGTAATGAGTGGATCACAGTTGTAGAGCTTCGAACGATTGACAATGGCGAAATGTAGAGAGAAAAGGTCTAAGCGTAGAGAGAGGTTATGATTGCAAAAGTGAAGAGACGAAGAGAGAAGAGAGAGAGAGTTTTGTCAAAAATATGAAGAGGCGGCAAAACGTAATGAAGACCTTGGGCGGCGTGCCTATCAAAGGCGGCGTAATTGACGCGTGACTTGATGGCGTGTCGTGCACGAGCCAATAACTGAGGGACACATGGAGAAAATGGTTGGAAAGACTGTGCGTGACAGCTCGTGCACAATTGGAACTCTTGAAATTCTTGAAATAATGAGGCCATGACCTCGACCATAGGAGCGATCTCGGTTGAGATGCTTAAAGAACTGGATTCTTAATTCTTGATCCTTGAGAAAGTGGACAGTTGAGTCCTGGTTATATGAAGCCAATACGTGATGATCTCGGTCAAAGAGAGAAATGAATTTTTAGCCGACATGAAGGTCTACAAACGATGTAGGTTCCATCACCTTAGGTTGTCGAGGTAATAGAACCTAGGGGGCAGTTGTGAGGAAGTATTTTGTGAATGGTAGCACATGGCTAAAGTGATGCCGAAGTATAAGTTGAGGTGCCGCGTGGCCTGGTCACGTTGTTGAGATGATCTCGGCTAGGACAAAGTTATCTGCGGGGATACCGGAATTTTAAATAAGTAAATAACGGACAAGAGTCCCAAAACAGGGGGGATCTCAGTCTAGATAAAGATAAAGGTCAAGAAGAGTTTATCTCTATCTAGCTGAAGGACATGGATAAGCATTGAGCCTGAGTCCACTGAAGTTAGGCTTCTAAAGGGATCATGTCAGTACTAGCTATAAAAGTAGGGTACCCCCGTGGGTCTCAGGTATGTATAACATACTGTGAGCAGTAAATTGTGAGTTTAAGTACTTTTTTGATATCTTTAAGAGATTACTAACTTGATCGTCAGAGTGCCTCCGTATGGACGAACCATCGTCGGATTCTCATCTTCTTGTGCAGATTGTTGAGCTTAATCTATTCTGCCAGTACTCTCCAGCTGAGTTTCCCGTTTGGTTGTGTGGTTAGAAATCTACACCCACAGAATTATTCTTTTATTTTGAGTAAATCACACTATTGGTCTCTCTAGTTTGAGTGAAATTTCACTCTAGTTTTTCATCGTTTTAATTTGAATGATTTGGTTATTACATTTTCAATTTTATTACAATATAATCCATCTGTCATGAAATATTAACATTTTGAATTGAAAAAAAAAAATTTAAATAATCACATTCAAAACTAACTTTATTTGTGTACTATTGTAGGCAAGATTTGGTGGGGTTCATTTTTGATCAAGACTAACTGTTTTCGAATATTATTCGACGGAGCACATTATCTTTGTTTGGGACTTTCTTTGTTTTTTTTGATATCAAACTCCTCTCTCTAGGTGCTGGTTACCCAAATGTATCTATACTAAATTATATAGGTTATGATGGTTTTTTATACCAAAATGAATACAAATTTAGGAGAATATTCTATGACGCGAGGCATAGATAGAATGACCCAAAATTTCAATGGTGCCAAAATTTAGTTAGAACTATTTAGATGTAGTGTTAATTATTGTTGATGATTAGAGAAATGTTCTAGTGACAAGTTTAGATGTCTTGACTTGGATTTAATCAAACGAAGGGAATACTAGGTGAGCATTATGTATATAATTAGGTGCACTCGTGTGAAATAAGATACCCATAAGACGTCACATAAATTATTGAAAATAACTATGGTAACGCATTTTATAAAAATATTTATTGTGTTCAAAACAATTATACACAACCTTTAGTTATGATGCCAAAATGATGGCCAATCGACGGCTAAAACACTTTATACAAAATAGTGAAGGGTGGAAATCGTTTTAGGTGATGAATGGTGTTTCCGATTTTACAAGTATGGAGTTTGCACGAGTGACACATGACAGGACTCTCATGGTGAGTGTTTCTATTTGTAGTATTATTCGGATGACAATTGAATGTATACGATTAAGAAAAGAGAGAAAGAAAATAAGACGACGCAGAAGAGAGAAAGAGAGGCTGTGACAGAGCATATTACTATAATTTTTAATATCATCGTCATTACTATTATTTTATCTATTCTTGATTAAAGAGATTTATGAAACTTGCCAAAAACAAACACACTAATGAGTTCTGAAAGCAATGCATAAGTATGTCACTATTCTTATAGACATTTGATCAACACTCAAGTCCCATCCATTCAAGAGATTCAACATAAAGCATTCATATTCATAAAGGAAATTTAAGTGTCTTTCGGGTACAACAAAGGCTAGCAACAATATTAGCTCTGTTCTTATTTTGTACATCAAATCTGAACTATCAACATCATTACAACATGACCCTGCTTCACCTTAAAGATGGAAAATTACTACATTTTAGACACAAGCCAGATGACTTTATACCAGGATTCTCTCAGTGAAACGCTGAAGTCATTTCTTGAAGAACAATTATGCAACAATTGGGTATGATGCACAAGTTGCAACACCTGCAATTGATTTTTTTAGTATTAGTCATTTAATCTAAAGCATTCAAGTGTAGGATTTTGACTATATAGCATATTTCAGCTTCATTACTACATTCAGCAATTTATGAAGTCAAATCACACACAAGATGCCAATGCAAAAACCATTAGGCATGGCCGATCCTAGCACGTCCATTTGTTAAAGAGGGATGGAGCAAAATTAGAGAAGGAACTTACCACACATGTTTTTCCCCATCTCCATTTTGAAGTAGCCATTATCGCCCCAGTCTCCTCCCCACGAGTTCTTAATAAGCCAGTATGGGATACCATTTTCAACTCCATACCCAACAGCAAGAACAGCATGGTTCACATCCTGCCATGTATTAGAAGTGAATGTCAGAGAAACACTTTGGCATCATAAGAGTGTATAGATAATCCTTGGTGGGGGCATTCATTAGCATTCTGTATCCATTACAAAAGAGGAAATATACAAGCTTCTTGATGATGCATTACTTTTGGAACTTATTAGCGTTTGGTCTTTTTGGCAAGTCTAATAAATCTCTGTTACAATCAAGAATAGATAAAATAATAATGACAATGACATTAAAAATTATACTGATAATCTCTTCTCTCTTTTTTTTTTTTTTGAAGTTGAAGCTCCTAGTAGAAGGCCATCCAAGGGAAACATACTACGATTTTGGTGGCTTCATCTACAAAAGCTTCAACATTCGAAAAAACATATCAATTTGAGGCATTTTCATTCAATTTATCATCCAAATAATACTGCGTACTTCAAATTAAACACTCACCATTGGAGTCTTGCCACATGTGTCACTGGTGTAAACTCCATCCTTGTACGATCGGAAGCCATCCACCACCTGAAATGCCACACTCACTGGCCGGACAAATGCTACAGCATGCTTTAGTTCATCTTCAGCACCCTGTAAATATTTTTAAAAGTCAGCTCAACTGGGGCATTCAAGTTGCTATCAATGAAAATTCCCACAATATTTCTGTTGTCTGAATCTAGTAGAATGTGAATTCAGTTCCACATTTGTGCTGTGTAGCAAACCAAGAATAATTGATGATAAGGTCAATAAATCGAACTTTGCTGATTAGATTAGCTCAGGAACTGAGCACGGTTGGGTTTACATAGGCTGGTGGAGTTAGAATTGGCAAGCCATAATAGTCATAATTGGCTTGGTTAGGATCCACACAGAGCCGGTCCTAAGATTTTTGAGGCCCTACGCAAAAATCTGAAATGAGGCCTCCATACAAAAGTTTATAAAAGAATAAAGTTTTTGAGTAAAATGGAAATTAGTCACTTTTTTTTTTATTTGCTAATACCCAAACAAAGTTTGCTTGCATATATAATCACTAAATTTACGTACTAAAATTTATTTATATAGTTTAACATATGAAAAAAGCATTCCAAAAACTCAAAAAGACAAAACCTAGTCTTCTTGTTTTATAGTTTAGCAAAATTCAGTTTATCACAAGAAAAAAAATCCCAAACAAAATCTAAAGATATAATATGAAATAAAAATTAAACCACCTATGGCAAAGTATCACTGATTTCTCGTATTTTTAGATATAAAAGTACTAATCAACCTTACATAATCCTGCTTATCTACTACATAGTTAATTTGTTTAATCTTTCTAGTACATAAAATTGTGAACTTAGAATAAGTTGGAATGAATAAATAAAATTATTTAAGGCCTCTTAAATTTTGTTAAAATTGGGGACCCAAGGCGGGCAGTGCTGGCCTACCATCAGGGCTGGCTCTAGATCCACGTTTGCGTGTTAGAACAAAATATACCAATGTATCAAGCCTAATCTGGTATGGATAGAGTTCTGTCAACTCTACCCACAGCAAGAAGAAATGTTTACTGTTTTAAAGTTGAAGAAAAATAGCCCATAAATCTTACCAGGGTAATGTTGACAGAGTCAAGAACTTGGACACCAACATTTTCAGAAGAAAATTTGCAAGCGCCGTCTTTTGCAGTGTAAGGGTATGCTTCCTCCGTGTCAAGACCCCCATTGTATTTGATATACTCAAAGGCTTGGGATGGCAACCCACCATTGCAGCCAAAGTTATTAAAAGCTCCTGCACAATCCACAAGCTGCTGTTCTGATAGAGAGATTGCCCTTCCAAATGCCTGCTTGTAAGCTGCCTCCAGAGCCCCTGTGGTGCTAAAAAAGAGAACATTCGTGGGTTACTACAAACATGATAATGATTTCAATTCAGTGTTCTCATTTCACAAAAAATTACATATTCTGATCTTATTTCCAACCTGAAAGTCCAGCAAGATCCGCAGTGGCCTTGATCTTTGACTGGGCTGACTATTCCTGTCACTCTCCAGTCTTTCTATAATACAGAAACAGAACATAAGATGTTTCATATGTCAGAAAACTAATTCATGTATACAAAGCAAGAGACAAATTTTAATTTTTACTGGCAGATGGTTAAGAGTTCCAGCTAATAATATTCTTATATAGACAATATAAATCAATACCAAGTCAATAATGGCAAGGTCTCACGGAGGTTATACATTTACGTCTGGTTCAAAGTTTGCTCTCACATACATGCACCCACATCATTGTATTAAGAAGTTCACTTCAGTACTAACAAAAGCAAGGTCATTTAGTTTCAATGGTATGTATTATGAAATGATGTGCATTCCTGGCAGAACTATGATAGATCAACTTCATAGATTGTTACATTGCATCTCAAATCACAAGGCTTCCATGGTTTTTTTTGGTTATGCAAACAAAATTTCATATTGAAAGCACCAGGTACCATAATCAAAACATCCCAAAAAATCTCCCCAAAAAAAGAGTACCGAATTAGGAAGAACTTCATCAGTAAGCTTGTGATTTCCCCTTGTGGCAGAACAGTTTTGAGCAGCTCCTAACCTATGTTTGCGGAACTCTTCCCAGGTCCAATCGGAAAAGTCTGTTTCACAAAATGTACAGAATCAACAAACAAAGTAGAACCACAACTAGTAACATTAGCACTAATATCATTTCAATGTAAAGTAACAAGCTGGTATGAAATAACATATCACACTTAAATGTATGTATGTGTATTAAGTATGTATTCTTCAAAATAAGCTATGAAACATGAACTAAATCCATGTGAAATATCAACCCATATGATATGTTTAACTGCCAAAAGTATACGGAACATAACCAAAGGGCTCAATTAAACCAATTTGGAAAGTTAGCGGACTTATTTGAACACAAACTTAGATTAGGAGCTTAATCGGAAAAAATAAATAAAAATAAATAAATAAATAAATTCTGATATAATTTACTCTATTTATATTTCTTTCTTAATACAAAACTGGGCACTTATCAAACAAATCCATAAGATGGAGTGAGATCACCCCACTCAACTATCAAATGGATTAAAAAAAAAATTGCAATATTGTTAAATTAGAAAATTCAGCAAATTTCCATCAGTCAAAGCACAAAATTTCATGCCCAAAAAAAATAAAAAAATAAAAATTAATAGCATGATTTCAGCTGAATTTAATATTAGATGACAATAGATGATATTAGTGATGTAACAAACAGTTAGTTAAGAAATCAGTTATGCCAGCTGGATAGATTGCATAGTTAGTTAGGCATGTATCTTTCAGTTTGAGTTTGTTAGAGTGCTATATCAGATTCAAGGTAATGCAATCTGTTCTTGTTCTCTCTCTAATCTTCATCATATTATCTTCAATTTTCTCAGATACAGTAGTATATCGCGAAATTTCAACCAATCAAATGGAGAATTCTCATCCTCAAGCTTATCAGATATGATGAATTCGAATTCGTGTTAACAACGGTATAGATATAGATATACAGATCCATATGTGTATGTGTGTAAATTGACTTACGATTGACACCAAGAGTGTAGGAAAGTTTCTTTTTGTTGTGCGATCTGATGAGCTTCAAGTTCTCCGAGAAAATCGAGAACCGTAGCTTCATTTCTTCGGGAGTCTCGTAGCTCTTTCCATACCTGAAAAGTTTCAGAGTTGGTCGTCAGAGGAGATAGAAAATACATCAGCCGTCTGATCTTGATCAGACGGCGAGGGAGAGAGGAGAAGGAAGAAGAAGGCTCAACCTGTGGGCGAATCGAGCAAAGGAGAGGGCGTGACGACAGTGGCCGATGACTTTGAGAACGGAGGTCTCGAAATCGCGAAGAAGAGCGTCCGATACGACTGTCCTGATCGGATTCTCGTCGGAAAAAGTGGTCGCCGATGATGCGCCAGCGACGACGGCGATGAGGAGCAAGATGACGGAGATAGAGGTGGAAGAAGCCATGTGATTCTCTTCCTCTCTCTCCGAAGTCTGTGGGGGCTGGGCTGAGTGACGAAGAAGGGAAGATGATTGGGTTTTATTGAAGGAGATTCCGTGACTAGGTTGGCCTATAGAAAAAAAAGACTGTTTGACGTGTTGGCAAGGATGCAGCTTGCCTACAGTGCGAGATCAGATTGGACGGTGATGTTTGGCTTATGGGAGTTTACCACGGGTCTCATTTTAGTAATTTTAACCATTCAATGTGTAGAACATATTGAGTAATATATTTTTTAAAAAAATCACATTGATTGGATATCAATAACTATGTGATCAAATTAATTTTGTATAAAAAAATTATGATAAACAAATTAACGGTAGACAAAAAACTGATACAATGAGATACTTATCGATATTCAATCAATATAATTTTTTTACAAGAATATAGTACTTGATGAGTTCTACATATTGAACGGTTCAGATTATCAAAATAGAACCTTTTGTGAGCCCCTATGAACCGAATAGTATCGTCCAAACCAATCTCGAATTTAAGGCAACCTGCTCCCAGTTGGCAAATTGCATTTTAGTTTGACAGTAGCATTAAAAAAATTAGACTAGAATCTTGGAATAAAATTAGAAAAAAAAAATAATCTAGAATTTGACATTTATAATAAAATAAATTTTATTTATTTTTCAATTTTATCAATTTAAATATTTATTTATTTTTTTTTTTTTCAATCTTAACAAATTTGTCTATCTTATAATTAATAATGTAAAATAAATATATAATTAAAATTATATAATTCCATGTCAATTGTAAAAGCTAGATTTATTCATAAATCTTTCTTCTCTTACTTATCTTTTACTATCCAAATTATTTTTTTATATTCCAATAAGTATTATGGGTGATATGATAAACACCAAAATCCCTCTAATAATAATAAGGTGTGTGAATGCTCAATGACGTGAACATTCACATTGTCAACGTGAATATTCACACTGTCAAATTTATTTAATGTGAATTTCACATCTTTAAGTTGCTAAGAATTCAAAAAAATATCTGCAAAGGTAAAATTGTTCATAAAATACCATAACTATGAGAATTAGGATTTAGTGGTAAATATGAGAATTAGGATTTAGTGGATCAAATGTCCAAAATAATAGGACTTATTGAAAAATAAGAATATTTTATGAACTAATTGAATACGAGTACTTAAAAGAGAATTTTCTAATAAATTCTCCATTGCAGGGGGACATATATGAGTTAGAGGGGATTTATTTATTGGGTTTTTAGTTTAAGATCCTGATATTAAGCTTTTATATAAGATAAAAGATATGCAATATTTTCATAGTATTTGGGGGCTCTCAACATTTTCACAGAGAAATTTTGGCACGCAAAAATTTCAGCATAGAAGTTTTGACACAGATAAATTACAACTCTTTACAGACAAACTTTAGAGTGAATGATAAATTTCTCTGGTATGATTACATAAAAAATTTCAAAGAAAACAAACCAAACAGAAATGCTAGAATTATAGTAGAAAACAAGCTCTAAACAACATTAGAAAGCAATGAAATAAATACTCAATTAGAGATCTAGAATACAAAACCAATAAGAAATGCCACCAAAGATCTATAAACAATATATATATATATATATAACAATGGAAGGGTTAATTTAAAAATGTCTTTCAAATCAATGGTTCAGATCTGTTTAGATTTAAAAGCAATGGCTCAGATTTATTTTTGAAAATGTCTCTCTCACAAACTATCTTTAATGGTTGAGATTTGTCCAATTTAAAAACAATG
Organism: Camellia lanceoleosa; assembly: GCA_025200525.1. Taxonomy (NCBI): domain Eukaryota; kingdom Viridiplantae; phylum Streptophyta; class Magnoliopsida; order Ericales; family Theaceae; genus Camellia; species Camellia lanceoleosa. Next base: position 3,907,614 of record CM045759.1, on the reverse strand, counting down.
GCTGAGATTGAAAAGAGTTTCAATGGTTTAGATTTGTCCATGGCTAAAATCCAATGGCCCAAATTTGTATTCCTACCAACTCTCACCAACCCACTGCATTTTACCAGGTAAGGCATCATTTGTATCATATGTATCGATATGTATCTGAAAAAAGAGAGCTAAATCGAAGGAAGAAAGCTCTGAAGAAGGAAGAACACAGCTCAATCAGAAGCTCTCTTCTCTACCATCACCAGGTAAGGCACTCTTCTCTCCTCTGTTTTTTTTTTTTTTCATCATCCCGTCATCCCAACCTTTAGTTTGTTTGTTTTAGCTTTTTCCCTCCAAAATGTGTCTCTTTACATACTCCACCAACTCTCCATTTTCCTCACTGGTTTTAGCAATCTCCAGCAACTCTTCATATGTGTTTCTTCTCTGCTCTTTCACTCTTCTAGCCAATGAATGGGTTTCTATTTCTGTAAATATTGATGGATTTTATATGATGGATTTCATTGATGGATTTTGATTTTATATGATGGATTTTGATTTCATTGATGGATTTTGGTTTCATTGATAGATTTTGATTTCATTGAAGTGGGTTTACTCTTCATATGTGTTTCTTCTCTGCTCTGTAAATATTGATAGGTTTATGAAATTAGTTGCAAATATGATAGGTTTATATATTTCTATTTCATTGATGGGTTCGATTTTGGTTTAAAATTGTATTTTGGTTTTGTAATGGGTTTATATTTCGATTATGATTATAATGGGTTTTGTAATGATTATATTGGGTTTATATTTCGATTTTAGGTTCATATTTGTGGGTTTCATCAACAAGTCAAAGTTGTAACACGTGTTGTTTTCTCTTTTGAAGTGCTTACCTGCTTTGCTGTCATTACAATCTATTGGTTGAATTTACCATAAACAGGCCTTCATTGGTTCCTGGTTTTATTTTGACGCTTAGTTTTCTCCTACCGAGCCCATGTTGTATGACATACTGCTTGTGAAGTTTGGCAATTACAATTGATGACTTATTGTAGTGAGGCAATCTGTCCAACTTTTTTCAAAAATAAGGATCCCTTAATTGAAGGAAGGATAGTTAGGCAGTTCACTGATTTGTAAACTCTATCTTATTGAACTTGGTAATTGGTGATAGTATGGGCTTGAACTACATGATAATACAAAGTATTTATAAATCAGAGATGTTCATGGAAAAGTAGTGCAGGAAATTTGCTACAGTTAATGCCAACTTTCATTTTGTCATTGCCATTATAGTAAGAACTGAATCATAAGGAAAAGCAAAGGAACTATTATATTGATCTAAAATTGCCATTAATTTTCGCTTATTAAATCGAAATTCAAATTTCATTACTTTTAGATGTAAGATGTTGCTCAGCATATTGCTTTTTTATATTATTTTTCATGTGAAGTTTTCGTGAATTTTATGAGCAAATGCATATATTATTTATTTATGTAGTTTCATTGTGTTACTCTATCTCATACACCACATGCTTCAGTTATACAGGAACTCTTCTTTCTTGTGGGTCTAGCTTGCAGCAACCTTGTGTTTCGAGTTCCCGCCCAGTTACTCTTTTCACTGTTACATTCGGCAATTTCTATCAAGGAAAATATCTATACAAAACCTAAAATTCAGATATTGCAGAAGTTTCGATTTTAGGTTCATATTTGTGGGTTTCATCAACTAAACCTATGAGGATTTCAGAAAAGTATTGAATAAGATTTCTATGAGTAATTGAAATGGGACTGTTTGTAGAAAAGTATTTCTATGAGGATTTCAAAAAAGTATTGACATTGGGCTGTTTGCACCCTGTTAATTTTCCTTTTCTTGATTCATTGTCTATCAAAACAAACATATCCATGTTTCAGCAAATATCTGAGACTCATCTGAGAGTGTGTGAATTATTGATTGTTTCTTAGTTTAGACATAAGTAAAGATATACTTTTACAAAAAAAAAAAAACAAATAAAAAAAACCTTTCCTCAACTGTAAAAAATTAATTATCTCTAGAAAGATTACGAGGGATTTATTCAACTTATTGAACTAAAGTTCGAAATATTGTCAGGGTCAATTCATTCAAACAAAGAATGCAATTCCAAGAGTTCACTGTTTTATTATTCAGGAGAATGTGGATGGGACAATTAAAACTGGTGAATGATATTTGTAGAATTTGGCTTGAAATTTGAATCTACAATTTTCTTTTGAACATTCATCCAAGAATTGAAACCCAAGCCCACTAAAACCAAAGTGACCATACATATGAAAGTCTTCTGTGTAGACATCCCAAAGATAGCACCTAATATTAGCTCTTAGGTTTGATCTGCTCTGCAAATCTTAGTTGCATGAATCTTCTATTGAGGTGATGATTCCGCTCTAGAACTGTGATTCTGCGGTTTAGAATAAGAATCTTGAAATCGTATTTTAAGCTATAGACCCATTTTAAGCTTTTATTTTAAATAATATTCATGTCAATATGTGTATACTCACTCAACTCTCTATTGTTATGATATCGAGATTTCCTTGATTTTTGTCTTTTCTAAATTAGTTAAAATTTTCTGATTATGATTCATATTTCCTTTCTATAATTTGGTGAATTCCACTTCTAATTCATTGCTTAGTTGATAACAGCGCATTTCATTACTTAGTTGATAATTTGATTCAATCATCTACCTAATTCCAGGCATGTCATATTGTTTTTTTAAGATTGTTTAATCTCTTCGATTTGTGTTTTGTACTAAGATTATGAGACAAAAAAATTTAACAATTCTATAAGTTTGATCAATAGCGTGTTGGCCACAAAAGTATTTAACAATTCTATAAGTTTAACAATTTAGATTATGATTTGTGTTTTGTATAAGTTTGATCAAGTTTTGATTAAATTGATCACAAAAACAATTCTATAAAAAAACAATATCGCAAAAATAAAGCTAAATTTGATCAAACAATATCACAAAAACAGACAATATCATTATCAAGTGGGTTGGATATGGGTTTTTAATTCTGATTGCTATTTTTTAGTCTCTTTGGAAGTTTTGGAATGAATGCATTTTTAACGGAGCATGTGTAGAGTGGGTAAAGGTGTTAGATTTTATCAAAGTCAAGCTTTGTTTGTGATTGAGGGATGGAGATTGTTTGGAGTTTATTTCAACCCATTTCAATATGATTAATTTTTATCAAGGTCAAGCTTTGTTATGAAATTCTGTATTGTGTTTTTTTTTTTTTTTTTATCCTTTTGTCTCATATTTCTTTAGTTTTGATTCTCAAGCAGATACTTAGGTTGGGAGGTCTTTCCCTTGCAATTCTTTATTAGTTCCCTACTTTCTTTCTTGAATTGTAGTGGGTTAATTAATGAACTCTCTCAGATTTCTTTAAGCTTTTAATGTTTGGTTTAAAAAAAAAATCTAATATAGTGTGTATAGTTATGTATCTTGGTATATAGTTGTTCAATTTCTAGATAATACTTATGTGTCTTTTTTTTATTTTTTTGTTTAAATAATAGGAATGTATGATGAATTATGTGAATACTTCTTTTTTTTAATAATGATATACAAGCTCATTTTTCATACCCACTTTATTTTTTTTTTTTTGGATTCTCTCTCTCTCTCTCTCTCTCTGTCTTAGTTTGGTTGTTGATTGTTGAGAGAGATAGAGAGGAAAAGGAAGTTTGAATCTTATGCATTGTTATTTGGTATCTAAGAAAAGGAAGGAAAAGGAAATTGTTTAGTTGTTAGTACGAAAAGTGGGCAATGCAATCCATAAGAATTTAACTGTAGTCAATGCAAAATCACTATATAGAATCAACCACAAAATCATTTATTGCGATAGTTCCACATTTTGGCCAATAGAGAAAAATGATGAAGATTTCTATGATAATATTTAATTTTTCTTCTATCCTTTTTAATATATATTAAAGACATTAAAAAATTATAATTTATCTTCTATCCTGTAGTAGTTCAATTTCCCCATTTGTGATATTCATGCAATGATGAACTTCTTAAAATAGGTTGTTAACTAAAATATGTTATGAGGTTGTTAATTACGTCGATTAATTTTTCTTTATGGCAATTATTAAACCTCATTCTGCCTTCTTACAGTTATATTTCATGTCAGCAATTATTTTTATTTCATCTTAATCAAATGGGTTGAGGTTCTCATTAATCATCAATGGTCATATTCTTATTCATCAAACATGAAAATAGATTCGTGTACATTTTTAGTGTTGAGGAGTGCTCTTACTAATTGTGTTTTTCTTTTTAAACCTTATGTCTTAGATTTCTTTAATTTTGCTTCTTAAACAGATACTCAGGTTAGGAAGTCTCTCCCTTGCAATTCTTTATTAGTTCCTCGCTTTCTTTTTCGAATTGTAGTGGGTTAATGGATGTTCTGGATTAATGAATGAACTCTCTCAGATTTCTTTAATACTCTGGAATTTTTATGTTTGGTCTTGGAATTTTCAATAATTAGATTAAACATTAAGCTTTTAATGTTTGGTTTAGAAAGAAGTCTAATGTAGTGTGTACTAAGGTATGCCCGTGTCTGAAGGCACGATGAAAATAATGTTTGGTTTAGAAAGAAGTCTAATATAGTGTGTATAGTTATGTATCGTGGTATATAATTGTTAAATTTCTAGAGAATACTTATGTTTTTTTTTTTTTTAATAGTTGGAATGTATGATGAATTATGTGAATGCTTATGTCTTTTTTTTTTTTTTTTTTTTTTTTTTTTTTTTTAATAATGATATACAAGTTCATTTTTTATACCCACTTTATAGACCCAGTGATGTGTCAAGAAGATGATTGGTTGATTCTTGACATATCATTGGGCCTAAATAACTATTATTTATTTATTAAAGTAGGTCTAACTTTTGGGCCTGAATAACTTTTGGTTGATTCTTGATTCATTAAAGTATGTTCAACTTTTGGGCTTGAATAACTATTATTTATTTATTTTTATTTTTTTTACAAAGATTTTGTTACAGTTTAATTTTGTAATATGATAGGTCTTTTTTTTTTTCCTCATCTCTCTTAGGTTGTATTTGGATTTAGAATTTGAAGGGAATTTGTTGATTGAAAGGAAAAGGAAACATTAAAAAGTTAACCCTTTTTATTTGATGATCCTTTTTTTTGCTTTTAGTGAACTGTTTTTAATTTGATTTTTTTAATTGAACTGCTATTTTAAAATGTTTACGCTTCTCTCTCTCTAAAGATTTAGCTTTTTAAATATTAATTTTGGAATTTTTTTTTTAAAAAAAGACTTTTTAAAGTAGGTAATTCTGTGTCAATTAATTGTTTTTTATGGCAATTATTAAACCTCATTCTGCTTCCTTACAGTTATATTTCGTGTCAACAATCATTTTTATTTCATCTTAATCAAATGGGTTGATGTTTTCATTAATCATTAATGGTCATATTCTTATTCGTGTACAGTTTTAGTGTTGAGGAGTGCTCTTACTAATTGTGTTTTTCTTTTTATCCTTCTGTCTCAGATTCCTTTAATTTTGCTTCTCAAGCAGATACTCAGGTTAGGAAGTCTCTCCATTGCAATTCTTTATTAGTTCCTTGCTTTTTTTTTCTAATTGCAGTGGATTGATGAATGTTTTGGATTAATGAATGAACTCTCCTAGATTTCTTTAATGCCCTTGAATTTTCATGTTTGGTCTTCGATTTTTCAATAATTAGATTACACAAATTTTAATGCTTTTAATGTTTGGTTTAGACAGAAGTCTAATATAGTGTGTATAGTTATGTATCTTAGTATATAGCTGTTCAATTTCTAGAGAATACTTTTTTTTTTTTTTGGAATGTATGATGAATTATGTGAATACTTATGTCTTTGTTTTTTAATAATGATATACAAGTTCATTTTTTATACCCATTTTATAGACCCAGTGATGTGTTAAGAAGATGATTGGTTGATAATTAGATAATATTTAATTATCAACTAATCCTCTTTTGGGCCTGAATATCTATTCTTTTTTTTTTTTTTTTAATTTTTATAAAAATTTTGTTACAGTTTAATTCTGTAATATGATAGGTCTTCTCTTTTTTTTTTTTTTCCATCTCTCTTAGGCTATATTTGGATTTAGGATTTGAAGGGAATTTGTTGATTGAAAGGAAAAGGGAATATTAAAAAGTTAATCATTTTTATTTGATGACCCATATTTTTTTTGCTTTTAATGAATTGTTTTTAATTTGGTTTTTTATTAAACTGTTATTTTAAAATGTTTAGGCTTCTCTCTCTTTAAAAAGAGTCCAGTTTATTTTGTTGTTTCAATTTTATTTATGGAATTTTTCAAACAAAAAAAGACTTTTTAGATGTTTATCAGGACTTTTGAAAAAACTTAAACTTATTTTAAAAATTTGTTTTACTAACTTTTTAATGATTTTTGTGAGAGTATTACTCATTGGAGTAAATAAGCTACTGTGTAGTATACTTTTTTGAAAAAGACATTTGCAATTATACAGATCATACAAAATGTATTTGTAATTTTTCAGTTACAGTGTGGTGAGCCCACAAAATCATGTATTGCTATAATTCTACATTTTGGTCAATAGAGAAAAATTATGAAGATTTCTATGAGAGTATTTAATTTTTCTTCTATCCTTTTTAATGTATATTGAAGACATAAAAAAATTATAATTTTCCTTCTATCCTGTAGTAGGTCAATTTCTCCATCTGTGATATTCATGCACAAACGAACTTCTTAAACTAGGTTGTTAACTAAAATATGTTAGGAGGTTGTTAATTTTGTAGCGATTAATTTTTCTTTATGGCAATTATTAAACCTCATTTTGCCTTTATACAGTTATCTTTGTCAAATTTACATAACCAGGCACTTTCAGGTTGAGACACCATTGACCTTCAACCGCTAATTATGGACAACATTACTATTTTTGGTCACGTAAGTTGTTTTCTTTTTTATTTATTTGAAAAAAAAAAATATTTTTCTTATAAGCAAAAGTCAATTTTCTTTTCTTTTCATAATTTTTTTATCTAATTCCTTATAACAAAATTCTCTTTTCTTATAATTTACAGATGGATGGAGACCTACGTCATTTGTAATCTTGATTCCTTTTACTCATTTTCTTACATGTATAATTTTTTTATTTTTTTTACCTCTAATTCTTTTGTATTTTTAGGTCCAATTTCTTCAAGAAAGAAATGTTAATGTTGTTATCTGTGATGAGCGTGACCTTAATGTCATCCGTGTTCGAGAGGTAAGCCCAATTTAATTATATAGATTTTTTTTTTCATTCAAAACACCGTATACACCGTATATTCTTATTTATATATATTTTAAAAACTTTCTACATATATATAGATTTTCTTTATTCTTTAAATTTTTTTATTTTTTATTTTTTGTAGGCAAAAGAAAAAGAAATTGCCAAGGCATTGTTGAAGAAAGACGAAAAGACCACCGTTTCGGGCAAGGGAAAGGAAAATGCATGTTCAGTAGTATGGCTCTTCAACATTTCCATTTAAAGTTCTTTTTTTGAAATATTTATTTTGGACCATGAACCTTGATTATTTATTTATTTTTAAATGTAAAATTGACATACTACTTGCATTGTGACATATACTGTTCTTATAGTAAATAGTTTCATATAAATTTGTGAAATGTTTTTTTGGAAGCATAAAAAAGGAATAGAACAAAAAATGAATGAGGGAAGGAGGGATACAGAATGAAAAAGTTTTCAATTTTTTTTACAAAATATCAGAAGGAAAGGGAATTAAGATAAGTAAATTAATAGAAATGAAAAATGAAGAGAAAAGTAAAAAACAGTAGATGATAAAATTTAGGCATCTTATGAAATTAATCTTCATGTTTTAGGCACATAACAATAATGTTATATCGAAAGCTGCATTGGCTCAACGTGCACGGCGAGAACGTGAAAGAAATGATAAGGCAAGCTCTTCATATCAATTCGGACAACGTTCGCGACGTGAACGAGAAAGATCGAGAGAATTGATTCCACCAAGCACAACTAATACTCCACCGGCTCAGAGAGGAGTAATGTTTACACATCTACCTTCGCCAAGCACATCTTTAGCTTCACAAAGGAATTGGTAAAACATTGTATTTAATTCTACAAATACATATTCTTATTGTTAAGATTTTATTTAACAAATTTTATTTTGTACACAACAAATATTTGTAGGCCTACGCATGCAAACCCATTGCTCCATGAGACTAGGAATATCGGTGTTGTTATTCGTGATGAGTGCAATCTTAATATTATCCGCAATTCTAAGGTAAGTATAAATATCAAGTTCAAAATGTTCTTTTTTCGTAATCTTAATAAATTCTATAAATACATGTTCTTTTTCGTATTCTGAATAAATTTTATTTATTTTTGGTAGGCAAAGGAAAAGGAAAAGGCTAAGGCAATGTCTAAAGGAAAAGAAAAGGCAACTTTTTTTGACAAAGGAAAGGAAAATGCATGTCCAATGGTATATATTTAACATCTTTAAAAAAATATTTATCGAGTAAAACAAAGCCAATCATATTGTTTAAGTGAACATTGATCATGTATATTTTTAAAAATGTAAACTGTGTTGTCAATTTTTTTTGTGTGCTCTTTGTTTTCTGTACACTCAAACAAAGTATTTTTAGCTCTCTTTAACATTTCCTCAAAAATAATTGTAACCTTTATCAACTCCAAGAAAAACTTTATAACATCTAAGCAAAGGAACAGAGGAACATAAGCATAGAAAATATTTTTAATTTTCTTAAAATCATCATGAGGCAAGAAGAAAGAGAAAACAATAATTAAAAAATAAATTGTTATATCACAAGGCATGAAGAGGGAAAATGAAGCAAAATGGAAAAGGAAGTAAGACAAAGAAAATGTAAAAATATTCTTAAAATTATCACAAGGCAGGAAGAAAAAGAAATAAAATAGTATACGATAATATTTGTATTTTAGGTATCAATGATATAATATTCACATTTTAGGCACACAATAACAATGTTATATCAAAAGCTACATTGGTCCAACGTGCACGGCGAGAACGGGAGAAATCAAGAGAATGTATTCAACCGAGACAAACTTCTTTAATACCGTGTCGTCGTAGTCGTGCTTGCTTGCAACTAGGAACAAAGGCAACTGAGGACACTCAGTCGGCGCAAAAACGAACAATGGTTGCACATCCTTCCACATGTTCGTTCTCAATGCCAAACACATCTTTAGCTCCACAAAGGAATTGGTAAAAGACTGTGTTTAATTCTTCAAATACATACTCCTACTATTACCATTCTATTTTAATTTACACAGAACCAATATTTGTAGGCCTACTCTTACAGCTCCTTCCCTTTAAGAGGATCTATGTGCCAATGAGGAATTAGAGGATATGCCTATGAGTCCAATGGTTGGTACTCGAGCACATATAAATTTATGTCGTCATTCTCTTAGCAAGATGGATGTATTATGTCCTTTCTGTTCAGCATTACATTGGATGGATGAAAAATTAGTAAAATCATCTCCAAACTGTCCTCTATTCAGAACATGTTGTTCAAAAGGGAAGGTTAAGCTTCCTCTGCTTATTACACCCCCTTCACTTCTTCAAGCATTATATGATGGGAATGACGAAAAATCAAAATCGTTTCGACGTTATACTCGAGTGTACAATGCAACCAATGCTTTTACAAGTCTTGGTACTACATTAGATCCAAGAGTACTTATTGGTAGAGGCCCTACATCATTCACTATCCATAGGGAATTGCGATATCGAACAAGATCACTATTACCACAATCAGGGCAAGATGTAGCTTATGCACAATTGTACATTTATGACCCTGATTCAACTTTAGAAGTCCGCAATCGTAGAAATCCTCAATTAAGAAGAGATGTTCTAAAAACTATTCAAGATAGTTTATTACAGGCTAATGCATTCGTTGCTAAATTTCGCCAGGCTCATGCAATTTTGAATCAATTAGCCTTGACAGGACGAAATTTGCCTGCTCATCTCCACTACAGTTCATCGACAGATCGACAACGGTATAACCTACCAACTACAGATGAGATTGCAGTTGTAATACCAGGTGATGGAACCAAGGTTAGTGGAATGAGAGATGTTATTTTACATCTACATGGAAATAATGAGCTAATGCAAATCAATGAATGTCATCCAGCATATTTGCCATTGCATTATGTTTTATTATTTCCACATGGTGAGCTTGGATGGGAACCTGAGATGAAACTGTGGGATGTTGAACATGATCGGCCTTCAACTGATCGGCTTACTCAAATGGATTTTTATAGTTATCGTTTGTTTGAACGACCCACAGAGTATTCAACAATTTTGAGAGCTAGAAAATTGTTCCAAGAGTTTTTGGTTAATGCTTGGGCCGCAACTGAACAAAATAGGTTGACTTACTACAAGCTTAATCAAGGGAAGATCCGTGCTGAACTTTACCAAGATTTGACAGATATTGATCCAAATGACCTTCAATCCAATCAAATTAGTCAAAGATTTGTTTTGCCATCTTCATTTGCTGGAGGTCCTAGACACATGTTTGAAATCTTTCAAGACTCAATGGCTATCACACGATACAACCAACATCCAGACATTTTTCTCACCATGACTGCAAATCCTAATTGGCCAGAAATTACTTCGGCATTATTACCGCACCAAAAGCCTATTGATCGTCCTGATTTAATTGCCCGTGTTTTTGAGTTAAAGAGAAAGTGCTTGATGAAGGAGATAAAAACGAACCGAGTGTTTGGTAATAAAGTTGCACATGTTTTTACAATTGAATTCTAAAAACGAGGCCTTCCTCATATGCATGCACTTCTATTTCTTAAGGGTCCAGACAAATTTGGACATGTGCTCAAGTAGACAAATTGGTTTGTGCAGAATTTCCAGATCCAAAAGATGAACCTATGCTTTTTGAAACTATCAAGTGTTGTATGGTACATGGACCATGTGGTGCTCAAAATCCACAAGCACCATGTATGGAAAATGGTAAATGCACTAAGAGATACCCTCAAGCGTTCGCAGAAACAACTACTATCGATCAAGATGGATATCCTATCTATCGTCGTTGCAATAATGGTCAAGCTCATATTGTGAGGGGGAAAGAAGTTGATAACAGAGACATCGTACCATACAATGCATATCTTTCTAAACGTTTCAATTGTCACATAAATGTGGAAGTTTGTGCCGGAATAAGATGCGTCAAGTATATACACAAGTACATTTAGAAGGGTTATGATCGTACAACGATGGTGTTGGGATTGATAAATGAGATCCAATAATATCTCGATGCAAGGTATATTGGACCTCCAGAAGCTGCTTGGTGAATATTTGGTTATCCATTGCATGCAGAAATACCAATAGTTGTACGCTTAGGACTTTATTTACCTGGAATGCACCGCGTTCTTTTTAATCGTGATGAATCATTAGAAGCAATTGTTTCTAGAGCTAGCCAACAAATGTCAACTCTTACTGGTTTTTTTGCATGTTGCGCTTCTATGAAAGATGAATGTTCATTCACTTACCAAGAATTTTCACAACATTTTGTTTGGCTTAATTCAGAAAAGAGATGGAAACCAAGGCAGCAGGGCTATGCAATCGGTAGAATGTACTTTGCTAGCCCTAATTGTGGGGAGAGATTTTATTTGCGTTTGCTATTAACTGTTGTCAAAGGACCAAAATCGTTTCAATGTTGACGCACGGTCAACAATGTCTTGCATGATACATTTAAATCAGCATGTGTTGCAAGAGGACTTTTAGAAGATGATGAAGAATGGATACAATGCCTTAAAGAGGTCAGCTTATGAAAACCGGTTATCAATTAAGGAGATTGTTTACTATTATTCTTACTCGGTTCTCCATCGCAACCATATGCATTATGGAATCAATTTTCAATGCATATATGTGATGATCTTGCACATAAGATTCGTACATTGTTTGCCAATTCTGAACCAAACAAGGCTCAAATTGAAGACTATGGTCTATACCTTTTGAATCAAATGCTCCAAGAATCAGGAAAAAGTTTAATTGACTTCCTGCCAATGCCACAACCTTCTACAAATTGGAGTGCAGTAGTTGGTAACAGGTTGATATTCGAACATCAACAACTGCATAATGAGGCACAACAAGCAGATGTAGAAATTATTATTGATCGCCTCAACAATGATCAACGAACAGCTTATGATGCAATCACTTCCTCAGTCTTTGAAAATAAAGGAACTATTTTCTTTTTGAATGGAGGTGCCGGAACAGGGAAAACGTTTTTGTACAATGCGATTGCATTAAAGTGTCGCAGCCTTGGCCATATTGTTATTACTGTGGCTTCATCTGAATTGCATCATTGTTATTGGTAGGAGGTCGTACTGCTCATTCAACTTTTTCCATTCCATTGGATGTATTGGAAAATTCAATTTGTGGATTTAGCAAGCAATCATTACAAGCAGAATTGTTTAGAGAAACAAAACTTATAATCTGGGATGAAGTTCCTATGCAGCATAGACATTGTGTTGAGGCAGTTGATCGCACACTTCGGGACACTTGTGATAGTGAAAAGCCATTTGGAGGTATCACTGTTGTTCTTGGTGGAGATTTTCGACAAATCTTACCAGTTATAACCAAAGGAGTTTGTGAGCAAATTGTGAATGCATCATTAAGACACTCTTTTCTATGGAAGGATATACATGTTCTGTCTTTAAATTTGAACATGCGCTTGAATCATGCAAATCTTGAAAATGCTAATTTTGCAAAATTCTTGATGGAGGTAATATTTCTTCAAACTTTTTCTCTATTATATGGTTCTTTTAAATTGACGAAACATATTTACGTTTATGTACTTTAATTGATTTTACTTACTATTTTATTTATTTATTTTTATAAATAGATTGGGACCAATCCTCAGGAAATTGTTAAACTTCCATCAACAATACACAAATACCAAGATCTAAAAGACATAATCTCAGTAGTTTATCCGCAACTGGATGTGGCAATGACATCGACTGCAACATTTTTAACTGAACGTACAATTCTTTCGCACGAATGATGATGATGTGCTATCAATATCAAAGATTGAATATTTTTCGGCTAAGAACACACATACTTATTTGGCAGCAGACAAGATGTCTAAAGATGATAAAATTGATCGTACTATAATAAATAGATATCCTAATGAATATTTAAATTCATTAAATCCTCCTGGGCTACCAGCTTTTAAGGTAGAGTTGAAAGTGGGTTGTCCTATAATGTTGTTAAGAAATATTGCACCAAAAGATGGATTGTGCAATGGCACAAGATTGATGGTTTCTAGATGCAATACTCGCATAATTGAAGCTCAAATTTTAGCTAGAGAAAAATGTGGCAATTTGGTATTCATACCAAGGATATCCTTGACACCGTCTTCTTTAGAAATGCCTTTCCGAATGACAAGACGTCAATTTCCAGTTCGATTGGCATATGCCCTGACCATTAATAAATCTCAAGGGCAATCTGTGAAATTTGTTGGAGTTGATTTTTGCACACCAGTGTTTAGTCATGGGCAATTGTATGTGGCCCTATCTAGATGCACATCTTTTGATCGTATAAGTGTCCTCCTTCCCAATGATGAGCCAGATTCTACTACAAACATTGTTTATCCTGAAATTTTGTTATAGTGTTACTTATGGATCAAACCACTTTTGTCAAAAGGTACAATTTATTTATTGATAAATTTGTTTCTATTGATTATAAATTGTTATTTTAAAAATATTTTACTATATGTATCGACTTTTGTAGGATTGGGTTAAAAAATATATGGAGCTCAAAAATATAAATACAACTAGATTGCTTCAATGGGGATGTAACAAGGTAATTTCAATTTAAAAGTGTTTTGATATATATATAAATTTTCTTTTGCTAATATACTAACTTTTTTTATTTTCATAAATTAATAGATTGTCGTGCATGCTCCTCACTGGGGTACATACAAGTTGATACGAGGACTTTTTGGAAAGTGATGAGGCGCTCCTAGGATTTCTAAGAAAGAACAAGTTTGAATCTCATATTTATTTTTGTGAAAAGCGTACATATGCTAGCCACGATCCATATTTTGTAAAGTTTCCGATCGATGTGAAATTTATTACTTACAATAGTTTTGTAAAGCCTTTTATCTATGTGAAATTTATAACTAAGTTTAGATGTATGTTAGATAATTTTCATTTGAATTATTGATTTATGCTATGAGTTTGTTTTTGTAAATGTAACACACTAGGTGATATATATTTTTTTGTTTTTTTTGTTTTTTCTTCCTAATATGCTCTTGAATTAGGTTAAACAAAACTAATCATATTTTTATTTGGTTATCTTTTTATTAGGAAGGGTGTTGCATTTTCTTTGTATTACAGAATATTGGCTAGTGTGCTTAATTTGTTATTTGGCATTTTTATTTGTATTGCAGAGCACTGGCTGGTGTGCTTAATTTGTTATTTGGCATTTTTATTTGTATTGCAGAGTATTGGCTGGTGTGCTTAATTTGTTTTTTATTTTTTTCTATTGCATAGCATTGGCTGGCGTATTTCGTCTGATTTTTATATAGATGTTTTTGTGTTGTGGGATTTTTGTTTAAAATCTTATGCTTTTATTGTGCTTGAATTTTACGTAGCAATTATGTGTTTACTTTTCACTATTTCGTTTACCTATAAATTTGGAAAATTTATGTTCAAATTGATTTATTCACCAAGCAGCATACAATTTATTTATTTTTCATTTATTTAATTTTCTACACAATAAACTGACCACCAAACCATAAAAATTGGTAGATTTTAACCATTACATTAAAATTGATGCAAAACTATAGCTTTGAGATCTCTCTTCTTTACTTCAATCAAAACTCACTATCTAAAAAAATGTGAATATAGAAATTTATTTGGGTACTGTTATTGGCTAAGATAATAAAATGCTTATTTTCTATTACAAATTGCAAGTGGGTTACATAAACAAAAATACTACAATAGTAAATATTTGGTAATATGATCTTTGTTTGCATTTATGTCATCATACTACAATACACCAAACTCTTTTCAAAAATCTAATTATAAAATTCATTTGAAAATTCAAAACCATACGGATCATCTATTTATATTTTCACCTCAAAT
The DNA here is from genome assembly GCA_025200525.1 of Camellia lanceoleosa. Classification (NCBI taxonomy): domain Eukaryota; kingdom Viridiplantae; phylum Streptophyta; class Magnoliopsida; order Ericales; family Theaceae; genus Camellia; species Camellia lanceoleosa. The sequence goes on along the minus strand of CM045759.1, from coordinate 3,892,519 downwards.
TTTTTTTCACAACAAATTAAATAAATTATATTTTAACCCAATAATTTTATATTCAATTAATGGTCACCGTGCCTTCAGGCACGGGCATACCCTAGTATATATATATATATGTATGCTCACGGGCAATGCCAATGCCGGTTAGCACAGTAACAAAAACCCTAAAAGCACTTTATTCAATAACAACAAAGAATTTGAATTCAGCTGAGCGAAATTAGTGTATCAAAGCTGAAAAACCTAAAGAATGAAAAAGGAAAAGAAAAGGAAATGGAAACTTGAACTCTCCTACAATACATATGTATATATATTTATATATAGAGAAAGAGAAAGAGCTTATAGTTGGAATTTAGGGAGTCCAAAATTTATGCTAGGCAATGCTTGATCGACGAGGCCGCGTGTGTACTCGATGATGCTGTGGCCATTGTTAGCCGCAACCATTTCTAGACGGTGGCGGCAGTAGAGGATAATCCGAATTCTCTTGTGGTGGCGATCCAGTACGCTCAAGAGAACCAGCGAAGAAACCCCGAGACATTTCAAATTCCATAAAAGAGAGAGAGAGAGAGAGAGAGAGAGAGAGTGAGTGAGTGAGTGAGTGAGAGAGGGAGTTTGGATGGGTTTGTGAATTTGTTAACAAAAATATCCACAAAAGAAAAGAGGGAAAATATCCATTTCGAGGGGAAGACCTCTTGTTGGTTCACATTGGGAAGAACCAAACCTTTATAACTTCACAGAAATTAATACGTATAAATATATTTAGCATATTTTATTAATAACAAACATGATTTATATGCAAGAGACTTCTAACAAACATAATCTATAACACATAGAAAGTAGGAAACAACCTAACATATAACTCTACCACTAACTAAATTATAGTAACTAAATAAAGATAAAATTGTTGAAAATTCTAACCTAAGGAGGCTTTAAGGCATTAGATCCAGCGAATATTTTTTATTGGTAAGAGATTCACCCTTTATGAAATGGTTGTTTGGCATGATGGATATAAGTGCAATTATTTCGATGAGTACACTTATTTGGGTCATATCACCTCTCCACTTTTCTATACATCTTTTCATAAAAAGTCAAAAAGTATACTGTACAGGAAAGAAATATCTGTTTTCTTCCATACATCTTGCTACCAAGCTCGTCTCGCTCCTAAAGAAATTTGTTTAACTGTAAACAGAACAAATGTGAGCTACCCAGCGGGTGGTTTACCGAAAAACCCCTATCACGGTCAAGTTAGCTTTCTTGGAGAAAAAAAGAGAACACAGAGCACTAGAGAGAGAGAATTGCTAAAGATTACTTACCCATCCAGAGTCTGGTCGTGCCTCTTATCTAGACTGGCCATACAGTCCCAGATTGTGCGCGCACTACCTCTGCCTTCCTTTGTTGAATACATGGTTGTACTGCGTACCTTCTTCATTCCTCACACTTGTACGCATCAATACTACCAAACAATATTGATGCATGCTCAGAGCAGATTCCTCTTCCTCTGCCATTGGACCACGTGGAATGCCTCAACTGAGTGATCGTTCGCAGCACCAACAGAATACAAGCTTAAGATGTCTTCGTACCGAGCTGAATCACGCCGGCCTCCAAGTCGGCTTTGTGCTCAATTAATGCCTCTATAGTACTGCACTCTTAAACTGATTGGTCTCGACATGTCAATCGCCATCTCGGCTATAGACTGCGACCTCTTGCACATCTTGGTCGGTTCTCTTATCCGACCCACGCTACGCGTATCGACCCATTCTTGCAGCCTAGACATGGCTCTTTTGAGAGTGATGCCTAAGACCTCAAAGGCCTAGCTCAGCTCAATGCCATGTCCATGTTGGTTAACTCAGCCCAGTACCACATTTTGTACTGGTTTGGCTTGGCTCAACACCACATTTCGTGCTGGTTTAACTCGGCCTAACATCACATTCCAAGTTAATTTAGCTCAGCCTATTGTTCTGCACAAATCATCTCAAATAATCCCATAGTTTGGTGATAAGTCATTTTATTTGTTTTGAACGATATTTTGTTTCCAATTTTATCACTTAATTTATCAGCTGACTTTTTTTTTTTTTATCTATTTAATTTTTTTGATTATTTGTTCAAATTTATATCTATTGTTCAAATTATTTTCTATCTTTTCAAATTTATATCTATCTGTTTAAATTTTTTGACTATCTGTTTTGATTTATATCTATCTATTCAAAATTGTTGACTATCTGTTTAAATTTATATCTAGCTGTCAAATTTTTTGACTATCTGTTCAATTTTTTCCCTTATCTATTCAAATATATGTCAAAATTTTATTATCTGTTCAATTTTTTCTCCTTTCAAAAACTTTATCTGTTCAATTTTTGTTATCTTTGTTTGTTCAAATTCTCATACATACAAAGATAGATAAATAGATGGAGAAATTTAAAATGTGCACCCTTTCAAATGATACACATTGTAAAAAAGTTATGATTTTTTATGATGAATATTATGATTGTTTGTGATGTGTGTTATGACATTTTGTAGTAAAGTTATAAATAACGAATTTATGATGTGCGCCCTAAAGTTAGAAATGATAATATTATGAAATTTTGTGATTTTTGTTACAACATTTTGTGATTTTTGTTATGACACTTTGAGATTTTGTTATGACATTTTTCAGTGAAAAAAAGTTATGACTTCTGTAGTGAAAAAGTTATGATATTTTGGGTTTAAGTTATGAAATTTTGTGAAAAAGTGATGAAAGACATATTATATGCACCTTTTTGAGGGTGTACATTTTAACATCTCCCTAAATAGATAGATAGAGAGGTCCTATAATTTTATCTGTTCAAATTTTCAATAATAGTTATTTGTTCATTTTTTGATGTAGAATATGGAATACTCATAAAATGCAAGAAAATAAAATTAAAAATAAAATAGAAAAATAAATAACAACTACAACTACAAGAAAAAAAAAAATCATCTGTTGAAATCAACAAGAAGAAAAAAAAAATTATTCAGATCATCATCAACAACGACAACACATCAAGAACACCTCCATAGAACAACCAAAAAAAAAAAAAAACCCTAATACTTCCACGTAAAACCTCCACGGATCTCTTCTTGTGTAAATAGAGAAAGACAGAAATATATAGAGATATTAATCAAATCTGTGATGATCTGATATACGATGATCTAGATTTAGATAGATCTAGATCCCACGATGGAAACCGATCAACGGATCTAGATCTCGGATTTGATCTGTGAAAATAACAAAGATCAAAAGTTAAATAATAAAATAAAAAAAAAATTGAAAGGAATAAAAAAAACAAAATTTGTATGCAAAAGCATTGGAATAAAACTCATCAAACCAAGATACAGATCAATAAGTTAGAAAAACACAACGTGATTTTAAAAAATAGAGAAAAAAATAGAAATGTTGTAATTTTCCTGATTTTTAAGATAAAAAAAAAAAACAAATTCAACAACAAATCGTCAGAACAAAAAAAAAAAGTATAGAGAGAGATATGCATGCAACGATAGACGCAAGTAAAATGCTTGGAAGGGGACCTCCCATCTCCTTATATACAGAGAGAGGTTTGATTTTAGAGAAAAGGGTTTTTGGAAAAAGACTAGTAATACTATGTCATTTCATTCTTCTTCTCCTCATATCTCTACAAATACACACACATATATATAAGCATATATAACAACATGAACATATATACTATAGATATAAAGATAGTAAAAAGATATAAAAAGCTCGGTAAATAGATATATTGACAGAAATAAACAACAACCGGCCAATAAAACTTCTATTTATGATATTGTAATAACCCAACCCGTATTATGCTTAATTATACACGTGTTTATGTGTTTAATATAAATTTGCAAGTTAAGTATGTGAATTATGTGATTTTGGATTTTATATCTGTTGAATGTAGAAAAATTTGTTGCAATTAGAACTTTGAACTGAGAATTGAAAGTCTTAGAGACGCGATAAACCAAAACCGACTTCATATATGTGATTAGCATGATTTTTAGAGCCTATGATGAAATTTTGTAAAATTACGATTCGTAATGTTTTAATTAGCCTATATTATATATATCTCTCTAGTTCTTGAGTTTATCATTTTTGGAAAGCTTTGCTAGAGGGTGAGTTAGAGAGAGAAAAAGAGGAAAAGTTAGAGATTTGGTGGAGATTTAAGAAGCAAACCCTAGATTTGAGCTAAGGTAAGGAAATTTGCTTGGAATTCTTGTATACAGCTCATCTATTACTTGAAAACATATAGAGATTTGAAGATTTAAAACCCTTTTGGGTTAGGGTTTTGGGTTATGTGTTTATTTGAACTAAACAAAGAAATTGGAACTTGAATGTTTTGATTTTGCATGATTGGAGTTTAATCTTGCGAATAATGTATGAAATGAACTCTAGATTGTCCATACAACAAGATTTATGCAAGGATCTTCCATGTACAAGTGCATTTGTGAGGTTATGTTTCGAAACTCTAAAGATTATGAAAGATGAGCTTTTGATTTTTGAACTCTAAGCAAGATTAATGTGTTTGAGTTGTGATTACACTTGTCTAAGGTTAGTATTTTATCTTTTAAAGGAAGATTACATGAAATCTTGGCTTGAAATTGGGTTGAAAACTCAATCTTTGATGAATTTTCGGGCAATCTGATTTTGCCCAGACCGTACGGGTGGCCACGGGCTCCTCACGAGCAAAACATGATCAAAAAATGGAAATTTCATTCTTCTTAACCCACCATTCGAGAGGCCAAGGCCACTGCTCAAGCGGTCAAAGTGGGCGCACATGCGGCCAGCCTTGTTTTAACTTATACTTAGTAACTTCAAAAAGGCATAACGCCCCTCATCCAGACTCCGTTTTAGACGATTCTTAAGCCTAAATTCATGCTCCAGAAGTCTAATTTCCAATGGTGGTAGTTTCACATCCAAATTCTAAATACACAAATAAATTTGTTCAAATTAGTGAAAGCTGTTCACTTTTTTTCTAACCGTTTCATGCTATTTCATCTCTTAATCCAATTTCCTTTTGTTTTTCCCTATTTTTCTAGACACAGATTATGACCCATTGAGGACTAATGAGTTTAGAATCAACAAAAATAATTGGTTAAGGAGCAAAGTAAGGGATTTATTTATTTGGTTAAGAAAAGATTAAGAGAAGTAAATTTGATCAAGAGAGTAATTCTATGTTTTGATATGTTGTGCCATGCGCATTGTGTTTGCAGGTCATGATTTGAGGACCGGTCAACCATTTCTGGAAATCACTGTGAGTAATAGTATAGTAAAGATATGTTTTTCATTATATATTTTGATTTATGTACAACATAATCTTCTAAAAATGCACAAGTTTCCAAGAAGTGTAAAATGAGTTATGAACAAGAAATGTGAATTGTTTGTAATATGATATGGTAGGCCTAAGGCCGTTCCGTTTATCCGTTTCGTTTATGCTATGACATGATATGAATTGTTTAGTCTTTAAAACCTATTGATTTTTGGTACGGAACAAAGTGCTATACGGAACTAAATGCTACAGTGAGAGTCACCTCTAGAGTCCATACAAATCACCTCTTGGGTCTATACATACATAAATATTGGGCCCGAGGCTGTTTTGATAAATGTTGGGCCCGAGGACATTTTAATATATGATTGGGCCCGAGGCTGTTTTGATATACAATTGGGCCCGGGGCCGTTTTGATAAATTTTGGGCCCGAGGTTGTTTGCCCGAGACCATTTTGATATGTGCAAATTGGGCTTGAAGTCGTTTTGATAAATGTAGGGTCTGAGGCCATTTTGATATATGATTTGGCCCGAGGCCGTTTTGATATATGATTGGACCCGAGGCCGTTTTGATATACAATTGGGCCCGAGGCCATTTTGATATGTGCAAATTGGGCTCGAGGCCGTTTTGATAAATGTTGGGCCCGAGGCTGTTTTGATATGTACAAATTGAGCCCGAGGCCGTTTTGATAAATGTTGGGCCTGAGGCCGTTTTGATTACACGATTATAGATATTGTGAGAATTTTATGATTATTACGTTGTTTACTATATTATTACTCATTGAGCTTCACTTACCCAATATTATGTATGCACATGTAGGTAATCCGTAGCATGAGCACACCCCTAGAGTCAGCTTTAGGAGCTATTCTTTTTGAGACCCAATCGAGTCTGCCTCCAAGATGGAGTTTTGTCTTGACTCACACCACACCTTGATCTTATTTTGTTTTTTCTTTTATGGTCTTGGGTTGTAAACACTATGTACAATTTTTCCTTTGGCTCCTGTATTTTTGTTGGGTTGTTAAATGTATTAATGCATTACATGGTTATCTTTATGATCTTGCTCATAATTGGCACAGCTCGACGGACTCTTTCTTATTATATGCTTCTGTTATGGCCCCATTAACATAAATATTTTGTATGTTCGTTTGAGGCCTTCAGTAATCCATGACTTACTGGCCGGTTATGACCCAAACTTTTAGGGGCAGATTCGGGTTATGACAGATACATAGATCTGTATAGTTACAACCACTTTAGCTAATTTCAAGATCAGGATGCATGATGATCAATGACGACAGATATGAGGTTCAAGATGGATTCGGAGATCAACAAGCGCATTTTAGTGATGACGAGGTCCATAAGTTACAGTGCATTAAGGACAAACATAGTACCGTGCTCAGATCTGAGATCTGTGTGGTTAGCAATCTGAGATTTGTGTCTACAAGAGGAGAAGAGAACCAAAGGCGGTGGTGTAGGGAGAGAGAGAGAGAGAGAGAGAGAGAGAGAGAGAGAGAGTGTGTGTGTGTGTGTGTGTGTGTGTGTGTGTGTGTGTGACACTCCAAATTTTTAATTAATTTTAATACCATGTTAATATCAAATTAAAAAAAATTAAATTAAAATTTTAAAAAATTAAAAATAAGAAAAATAAATAAATAAAATAAAATAATACATAGTTATATGTGCTAAATGTAATCTAATTTGAATTAAGAGGCATTGGTCTTACCAAAACATAACCATGCAATTAGTAGATTATATAGGCCAAAGTAGAATTAAGTCAAGCTATATGAGTTGTCTACCAAGGAGTTAAGCTCATCTTGGAGCAAATGGTGGCAAATGATAAAGCTAGCAACGTAGAGAATCTAAGGGCCTAAGAAATGGTATATATATGCTCTTAGCTTGGGTGAATAAGCACCCATGACCATGTATATAAAGAGTTGAGGCAAAAACAAAGCAATATTAAAAACCAAACAAAATAGTAAGTAAATAGTGGACCTCGAAGGGAATCGGAGGAAATAAAAGTAAATAGTAGGGATCAATATTAAGGTGAGTTATATTATATTTTGAGTAACAATAAATTGTTTTATTGTTTTATGAATTGTTTTGTGCAAATCATGTTTTATAAATTATATTAATATTTCAACTATGTTATTTATTTTATGAGCCCTATTTGTTTAAAAATGGAAACTTATGGATATAACTGTTTGTTAAATGTGTTTTAGAACAATTATTTTATAAGTACCACCACAGATGTCTCATGCCTTGGGGGACTTAAATAACTATTGGCCATCTAATTAGTTACTTTGTGACTCTCTGTCTGTTATGGATCCATTGACTCTCTATTTTGTTCTATACTGTGGTTATGATTATTTTACTTATATGATTTATGCATTTTGATTCTGTCATTTAAAATGATTTATTTAAACCAAACTATTATTGTTTAGCCTAAATAAAGTATCCATAGTGATTTGTATACCCTTATGCTCTTAATATAATATTTTTCACTCTACTATGTGCTTATAGTTGTTAAACCCTTTTCAGATGAAGAAACTTAAGGAGGTATTGTTTTACCTCATTAATCAGGATCCAAACTTAAGATGAACATCGTGTTTTATTTATTTTTTCTTTTTTTTACCTAACTCATGTTACATAAATAAAAGTTCTCATGTACGCTTTAGATATTCATATACACGTTTTGTTTTATTCCGTTGCATTATTTAATTTGTTTAATCTAAAATTAATCCTTGGTAACTTTAGAAATTAGTTAGTTGCGAATCCAGCTCCTAGTATCGGGGTCGGGTTGTGACAGAGAGAGAGGAAGAGAGAGAGAGAGAGAGAGAGACGATATTTTTTATTGAATGCGAGAGACTGTTGTTTAGGTTAATGGTTTGGTTTGGAAATAATATATATATATACACGTGAATATTTTGGTCATTTTTTGAGAGTTTGTCCTTATGGACAAAATATTTTGAGTGTGGACTTTTGGACAAAGAAAATTCAGAATTGGATTTATGAACCAATTGCACTTAAATAAATATATAATATTTATTTGTGAAATTTAAGTACGTAACATTTCTATCCCCTTAAATTCAACCTTACCCTCAAGGTTAAAAAAATACATCATTATCCACCAGGATCCGAAATATTGTGTAACAAAAACTCTACAAATAAAAGTTTAACTTCTTGCTCTTTGAAAATGGCATTAAGACTTGCACCAACACAAAGGTTGCATATTGATGTGAAACTCACTGAAGAACCTTTCTCATGGAAATTTGAAACAAGTAGCTCTTCAAAATGTTGTTGATTGATTAAACTCTTGGCCGTGTTGATTGTCTCATCTTCATCTATTACAAAATTAACTTTTTCAAGATTTGATTTTGTGTTGTACCTGATTAACTTCTCATTTGCTCCTTTGACCGGCAAGGTGATCACATCCTGAAATTTGTTAAACTAGTTGTTTATCTTGATCATATCTAAAACAAGTGATTTGATTTTCACTATATCTTCATGCATAGACTCTGACATCTCTAATGGTGTAGCCATTGCCATGATCGACTAATACCACTTGTTACATACTTTCTTATTAACAAAATTAACAAAAATAAAAACAAAATAAATAAGGGAAAAGATCCACTCCTGTTGGTTCACATTGAAGGGAACCAACCTTCCAAATCTTCATAGAAGTTAATATGTATAAATATATTCAGCATATTTTATTAATAACAAACCTAATTTATATACAAGAAACTTGTAACAAATGCAATCCATAATTCCTCAAAAATAGAATAATAAGGATGGATTGTGGCTTGATGTGCTAAAACACAAGTATTTTAATAGCACCATCTTCTATAATTGGCCTAAGAAGAAGCCTGCTTCCCATGTGTGGAGAGGCATTCTCCAAACTAGACATATTCTTAGAAAAATGTGAAATGGAAAGTTGGTTGTGGTGACTTGGTAGATATATGGAAGGATTGGTGGTGTGGTGATAAATCCTTTGAGCAGTTAATGACTAATGACCACCAATCCAACCATACATATGCTGATGGATGTGGTACTGTGAGTGCTTTCTTGAATGAACATAGAGTTTGGAATGTGGAACTTGTGTCCACTATCCTGCCTGCTCATATTGCCACCATCATTCTGGCAACACCTCATCTTTCTTCTACTGTCACAGATAGCTTGAATTGGAATAGCACTAAATGTGGAGGATTTTCAACTGCTTCTGCCTATGAATTTATCATTGGCCATCACATAACTGGAGCTGGATCTGGAAAGTAAGGTTGCTTCAAAAACTTAGAGGTTTTTTATGGCTTCTTATTCATGGGAAGCTGCTAACTAACCTAATGAGATTGAAGAGGGGTTTAACCTTTGTTCCCACATGCCCTAGTTGCTATGGGGTGGAAGACATGGATCATCTATTCAGACATTGCTACAAAGCCAAAGAAGTGTGGTTGGCCTTATGTGGTCGAACCTGGTGCAGAAATATGATTAGCATATCTTGGAATGATTGGCTTTTTGTCTAATTCCAAAAATAAAAAACATTTTAATGAGCAGGCTACTTGGTCATCTGTCTTCATTATCACTTATGGAAAATTTGGAAAAATAGAAATGTTTTTATTTTTTAAAAAGAGTTGTGTAATTGCTAGGATAACGTTAAATTTATTCTTGATTATTCTAGAGATATTGACTTGGCTTTCAATTTGTCCATTACTATTCTCAGGTTTGCTTTTAGACTGATAAAGTGGATGTTACCACCTGTAGGGAAAATCAAGTTAAATGTTGATGGCAGCAAGAAATTGGGAGGTGGAGGAGGCTTTGGAGGAGTCTTTAGAGACGAAAGAGGCGCTTAGGTATGTGGCTATTATGGAAGGCTGGATAGTAGAACAAGCTTGGAGATTGAATTGTGAGCTCTCTGTAAAGGACTAACAGTGATGCTTCAGAAGGGTATACATAAGGTGATCATTGAGACTGATGCAAAGCAAGTAGTGCAGCTGATGAAGGATGCTAAAGATGACAAATTCCTTATAAAGGACTATTGGAGGATGCAAAAATTATTTGCAGAGGATGTGAATGCACTATCCACCACATCTATAAAGAGGAGAATTTGTGTGTGGATGCTTTGGCCAAATTTGGAACAGAGCAACCTGAAGACATATTGGTGGTTAATGAACCACCAATGGAAATTCAGAGTCATCTTGTTGCAGACTTGATTGGCCTCTCTAGGGAGAGGGCTTAGTTTTTATTTTATTTCTATTGTACCTAAAAAAAATGTTATAGGATTATTTAATAATTACTTCACCAAAAGACTTGTACCAAATACAATGGAGACACCTACTTTATGAAAATTAAATTATTATTTTTACTATATCATTGATTTGAGACCTTTTTTTTATGTAATAATTATTAGATACTTCTAAATTATTTTTGATTTTTTGAATAAATTACAAATATACCTTTAAAGTTTACTTAAAATACAATTTGTCTTATGTAGTTTTGAAAATTACATCATATCCCCTGAAGTTTTAAATTTCATAATAAGCAACCTCATTTATTAATAAACATCAAGTCAATTAACAATTTTAATGATATCAAAATTTTATTTTAATTAATAATTCATGTTAATTTATACTTGTATATGAGAGAGGTTAGCATTTTATTTTTTAGTTAATTCTGTTAAATAAAAAATTCTAATAAGAAATGTTTGTAATTTTTTAAATTATATGAAACAATTTATATTTTAAACAACCATCAAAGTATATATTTGTAATTCACAATTTATATATTTTAAACAACAATTTATATTTTAAACAACCATCAAAGTATATACTTGTAATATATATGTTTGTATATATTAGTTTATTTTAAATTTCATAATAAGCCCCCGTTTGGGAAGTGGGTTGGCTTTTTAGCTTTTTGGCTTTTTTGGCTATTTTAGCCTGGGCTAAAAAGCCTGATTTGGGAAGGACTTTTTGACTTTTTTGACTTTTTGGCTTTTTGGTAAGGTGTCTTTATGATAAATTACGGAATTGCCCTTGACTTGTTTTTACATGGCAACTCACCAAAAAAGATGATCCTCCACGTCAGCAAAGATTCCTGGACCGAATTTGTTTGAACATTTTTTTTTTCTTTTGGGTTTGGATTAACCGTTCTTGATTTTTTTTATAATTTATTTTTTTTGTCATTTTTCTTTTTTTTATACATTAATTATTGATTGTTCTTTAATTTATGTTTTTTTCCTTTTTTTTATTGATATATAATAATTTTTTTATTATTTTTCAAAAATGAATTTTCATAGGTTTTATTTATTTGTAAATTACGTCGCGAATGGTAATTTTCCTTTTTATGTTTTTGTTTGAACATTTTTTTTTCTTTTTGGTTTGGATTCGGCGTATTTTGATTTTTTTTAAATTTATTTTTTTGTCATTTTTCTTTTTTTATACATTAATTAGTTCTTGGTCCTTAATTATTGTTTTTTTCCTTTTTTTTATTGATATACAATAACTTTTTGTTTATTTTTATAAAATGAGTTTTCATGTGTTTTATTTATTTCTAAATGACGTCGCGAATGGTAATTTTCCTTTTTATGTTTTTTTTTAAAGATCTTTGAAAGAGACATATTTTTCTTGTTATTTTTTTAATTTTATTTAAATAATCTAAAATTTTAAATCATAAAAATTTAAATAATTTAAATATTCAAAAAATTTAAATAATTTAAAATGTTAATATATTAATTTAAAAACAACTCTACACTAATCGTAACTAAACACATAAAACAAAACTTAATTAAGAAATTATTTTAAAACTCATAACCAAACACATAATTCGAAACTCTATACTACTTTCACAACTCTACACTCAAATCATAACCAAATACATAACAAAAAAATTAAAATATTTAAAAAAATTTGTATAAAATAGAGTTTGAATTTTTTTTATAAAACATTTTAAAATTTAAAAAATTTAAATCGTAATATTTTAAATTTAAATTGTAATGTACTTGTAAATTACGTGACAAATGTTAATTTCTGTTGTTTTTTTTCCTTTTTTTCCTTTTCCTTTTCCTTATATTTTCACATTTTTAATTTTAATTTTAATTTTAATTTTAATTTTTAAATAATGTAAATAATCTAAAAAATTTAATGCGCAAAAATTTAAATTAAATATTGAAAAATATGTAAATCATAAAAATTTAATGAATTTAAATAATAAAAAAATTATTTTAACAACAAAATTTAAATAAATTAAATATTCAAAAAAATTAAATAATTTAAAATGTCAATATTTTAAATTTAAAAACAACTCTACACTCAAGTCGTAACCAAACACATAAAATGAAACTCAATTAATAAATTATTGAGGTAACTCATAATCAAACACATATATCGAAATTTAAAATGTTAATATTTTAAATTTAAAAACAACTCTACATTCAAGTCGTAACCAAACACATAAAATGAAACTCAATTAATAAATTATTGAGGTAACTCATAACCAAACACATAACTCGAAATTCCATACTACTTTCACAACTCTACACTCAAAGCATAACCAAATACATAACAAAAAAAAAAATTATTTAAAAATATTTTTATCAAATATAGTTTAAATTTATTTTCATAAAATATTTTAACAAAAAACAAAAAAAATGTTTTTATTTTTTTTTTTCCAACTTTCTTTGTCTTTCCTGGTAAAAAGACTGATTTTTTTTTTTTTTTTTGCCGACCCTCTTTCATGTGGGGGTAGTATAGTAAATTTACTTGTCAAATTGTTGCAGCCATGCTCCCAACTTTCTTTTGTCCGTTTGTGGCTAAATTAGCCACTTTTGGCCCTGTTTGGTAGAGCTGTGGGAAAGTACTTATAACTTATGGCTAAATAACTTATAGCTTATAACTTTCAGCTTATTCTTAAAGTATCTCCTGCCTCGCTCAAAGAATAAGCTGATTTCTGACTTCCAAAAAGCTATAAGCTATAAGCTAAACCAAACACATCAAAATAACTTAAATTAAGCTGAAAGTTGAAATAAGCTATAATTAAGCTCTGCCAAACAAACACTTTGTCATTTAGTGACTAATTTAGCCCAAACCCAACTTCCCAAATGCAGCCTAAACAACCTCATCCTTATCTCTCAACCATGAAAAAATATTATTAATTTTGCGAAGTAAATCACAAGTGAAATTATTGCATAAGTCTTATCTCCCACTAATTAATAATATTGTGATCCTACCGAAGAGATTATCCAACAAAAATAATTCAACATAATTCATCAATAAAATTTTGTAGAAATGTCAAATAAGTGGTATTTACAAAAATAATAATAACAATAATAAATTTTATTAATATTAATAATTAAAAATATAAAAATTTTCATGTATTTGTAATTATTTTTTGCAAAGTAAGTTGAATTGTAATTTTTAATTTTTTTTTTTTTTTTTTTTTGTCATGACAAAAACGTTTGCAAGAATGATATAGTAATAGTTCTATAATTATAAATAAATACTTCTTTAATGGTATTTTGTTTTAAATGAATGATAAATAATAAGACCATTTCCAACGCCTCTCTTTGGATTCCAACCGCGTTATCAGACTCATATTAAATAAAGACAAAAGTAAAAAGTTTATCAAATCAAGAGAGTGTTTAATCTTTTATCAAATTTTATAGGTGGCCGTTACAGGACGATCGACCGGATGACCAATTTGATAACTGGGTAGACGACTGGATTTGGGAAGATTTGGTGAAAATTTACTCCAGGTTGAATGATTGACTGAATTTGATAAAATAATTGGAGTACATTATATCAGATCAAATTTTTATTCAAATTTAATAAAAATAAGGAGTAAATATAGGAAATATTCTAGATCATATCATTATGCATAAAAAATTATATATAAATTTTTTTATTTATATAATATTAGTTGACTAATAATAATTATCTCAGATATTTATATGGAGTGAGACTTGTCATTTCTCTAGATTTTGGGTGGTTGTTGTGCAGGGTGCACAGCAGTCACTGTTGTGTAGTCAAATAGACCTATTTCGATAATTCGAACCGTTTATATTTTAGAATATATCAAATAAAATATATATGTAAAAAATTAAGTTAATTGAATATCGTTAATCTTTTCATCCATTTATATTTGTATTTATTTTAATACTTTAAATTATAATATTATTTATTTTTATAGATATAAATATGAGTGAATAAATAAATAAATAATATTTAATTAATTTAATTTTTTTATAAATATATATTTTCTTTAATATATTTTAAAATATAAATGATTTAAATTATAAAAATAAACTTCGCAATAAGTGCATTGGCTGGCAGCCACGCCAAATCTCATTTCTCACAGACTGATCTAGTCGGTGGCTGTCACGATCAAAACTCACCATTCGGGTCCAACTTCCAACATTCGACGGCTGTGATTTTGCTGATTGCTTAGGGGCGTGAGTGATCTATTGGGAAAAAAAATAGTGGGAGTTCTAATGAAAAAATTTTAATAAGTTATAATGCGAGGGAATTTCATTGTGGTGGAATGTTTTGGTTTTAATTTTATTTTATTTATTTTTTGTTATATTTTTAAAATTTAATTAGAATTTTAAAATTTAAAGAATGTATCATTACTCTCTAATGGAATTGTGGAGAATATTTTTGGAGAGATTATTTGGCGGTCTACTGAACGACTTTGAGGAGTTGTTGTGCCGTGTGTTGCGAGACTCGTGCGGATGTGTCGTGAGTTTATTTTTATAATTTAAATTATTTATATTATATAATTAATTGAGTAAATAATATATATATAAAATTAGATCAATTGAATATTTGTAATTATATAACAAGATTATATTTGTTTTAAAAATAAATAAGCGATTGGTATAATTTTAATAATTTTTATAAAAAATAATCATGACTGATCATGAGGTTATATATATTATATTAATTTAATTTTTTTAAATGAATAATATATTCTACAAATTCTTAAATGAATAATATATTAATATAGACGCTTGACACATCTTTACGGAACCTCTCAGCATGAGTGACACCAATTCTCTAGACATTTGACATTTGTTAAGTTGTCTCCCAATAACTTAACAAAAAATACTATATTCTAAGGACGAGTAGCGGATATATCGATCCACCTAAACTAATTGAATCGAATCGAATCGAACCGATCCGTTGCATTTTAAATGGATAGGTGATGACGAACGGATGGTTGCGGATTGATTTTTTCCAATCCGCCTAGTTTTGGATGGATGGCGGATTTGAGATTCATTTGATCGCAATCAAATTGCTAAACCGCGAGCACCCCTAGTAATTTATAAAACTTTGTGTTTTCAATTTGTTTAGATATTCCGTTTGTGTTTTCAATTGAAAAAGAGTTTAAATGTTCTATTGAATATATTCTGTTGAAAAGAGTTTTTAACTCGCATATATTTTTTGAATTGAAAAAACTAAATATATTATTTATCTATATTTTTTTATTTTTAAATCTAATTCTAAAAGTAATAAATAAAAAGATGATATATGTTGGTTAGTTTTTATTTTTAAAAACAGACATAGATGTAACAATATAGAGGTATACAATCTTTACTACTGCTCTATTCATGATTTTAATTATTTTTATATTTTAATAACCACATATTGTAATACTCTATGTGGATAAGGCATGTACTGATTGTAATATTTTAAAATTTCAAATTTTCTTTCTTTGGATGAGGCATGCAGTGATTGTAATACTTTTTTTAAGTCATTGATTATAATTTTTTTTTTTTTGAGGAAGTGCACAAGTTGAATTATGTTGAAAATTTATAAAATTTTAAACCGCCAAACCGATTCGCATCCATCTGCCAATTCGCTCAATCTATATCCAACAGATTGGCGAACGGATGCAAATTGATTTTCTCCAATCCACCAATCTGGCGGACGGATGACGGATTAAAAATTTCGTGGCTACAACCAACCTGCACCCACCCCTACTAAATTCTATTTTAATTATTCATTTCATCCCAAAATATTAGCCATTTTTAAGGAATTTAATTTTTTTGACAATACAATTATTATACTTCAAAAATGTTATCTTTTCAAAACGACCTTTTAACTTAAAATTAAAATAATGTAATTTTTTTTTTTTTTGTAAGAATATCAATTGTCATAATTGTGATTCTTATGTATATTAATGTTGATAAATTTTAAAAAATAAAAATTTCATGTTATTTCAATGCTTAAATTTTTTTAAAAAATAAATAATATTTTATAATAATAAAATAAAAGACTAATATTTTAAGACAAGGAAATAATAATATGAAGTTAGGAGCAATGTTTTAAAAATCGGACCGGTGAGCGAACCGAAAAAGGTGATCGGGTGGACGAGTCACCGATTCAACCATCAGGTTGACCTAGAATCAAACCGTGACGTTATAAATATATTAAAATTATATTTAAATAAAAATATAAGTAATAAAATTATAAATTAAAAAACTTGAAAATATTAAATTATCTTAAATATTAATATTTTTTACTAAAAAATATAATAATATATTTTAAAATATTTTTAATTTTAATTTTAATTTTGGAAGAGAAAACCAAATATTTAAATGTTCCCTCCATATGATTTTAATTCAAATAATTTGATTAAAAGAAGAACAAAAATTTTGGAGCGATATCAAAATTTCAAATCTTCCTCCAATAAATTTAATGGAATCCCACATAAATTTTTCGATTTTTTTTTTTGAAGAATTTTTTTTTCTTATAAATAGGTAGAAATTTTCACAATAATTTCAATCTTTCAATGGTATTCCTCACAAGAGGAGACCCTTAAAAGAGAGTTTATAATTAAAATTTATATATATATATATATATATAATAAGAAAGAAAGAAAAAAAGAAAAAAAAATTTAGAAAATATCAAAAAAATTACAAATTTTAATTTCTTCAACCCGGCCAATTCGCTTGAACCATCCCTAGGCCACTTAGTTTTAGGTTGGAATGGTTTAGGGGTATATTCAGACTAAAACCTCAACCAATCAACGGTTCAACTTGTCGAACCGTCTAGTCCGGTTTTGTTTTCAAAACCATGATTAGGGGCATTAACTCAAAACCATTTTCAAGAACGGAACTAAGGGAAGATTATAAGGGTTATGCCTCATTTTTTTCTATGAAAAATACTCACTCTGTTTGGTTTTGATTTCCAGAATTCACTTTTCAGGAAATTTACTTTTTGTTTTTTGTATTTTTTTGTTTTCACTAATTTTTTTTAATATTTTAAGAAATTTTTTTTAATTTTTAGACACACCTAACATAAATTCACTTAAACAAATATATTTGTGATTTTTTTTTTCAAAAAATTTACAAAATACAAAAAAATATAAAATTTTAGTATATTTTTTGTATTTTAATGTATTTATTAATTTTTAAAAATATTTTTTCATAAATATTTTACTTTTTAGATACATCTAAGTAAGGTGCATTTAAAAAAATTAAAAAATTGCTGAAAATTTTAAAAATATTCACTAAAAAAAAAAAGAAAACTTGAAAACAAAAAACTCAATTTCTAAAAAATTGAAACTAAACATACTGACTAGGACTTTAAAAATATATATATCATTTTATACATAAAATGACCTTCAATATAAAAAATATATATATTTCATTATTCTCTCATCTTATGTTCTCTTTTTGTTTTATACCAATTTTTTTTTCATTTTATTAGAAATTACTTTCATAGTATATAATTCTTTTTTCTATGTATATATCAATTTATATTGTATATATACATATATATATATATATATATATTTTTATGTATATAATAAAAAAATTATTTTTGACTCATTCAATAATAAAATTCTGATTTCATCCTAACCACCACAGAATTTGTTGATATTTTTGAGGTGGGGCTCTCATTATCAATCGTCGTGGGACATTATGACGTTACTGTTTTGGCTGCTTGTGTGTAAATGTCACGACTTACGTAGACGATTGATATGAATGGTTCCTGGGTCTTCTGTATAATAATTGTAGATGTATCACATTAATTAATAAATAAGTAAATAAATTAGAATTATGCTAGAGATTCGGTGTTTTAAGAAGTTGGTAAAAAATTAATTTTTTATTTTTTTAATTAAAAAAATTAACTTTTTAGATAGTGACTTGGATAAAAAAATTAACTTTTTTGACTAAAAAAGCTAAAAGCTGACTTTTTAATATGTTGCCAAAATACCCCTAAATAATTTATAATTTTTTTTAATAAATCTCTCATATAGGTATAGGATCCACACACTTGTAAGTTTGTGTGAGTCCCACACCTTTTAAGAGATTTGATAAAAAATTTAATAAATCATTTTGGATTCATAACATTTTCTAATAAATTATGATAAATGTGTTAAGTAAGCGTATTTATTTATAAATTTATCTTTATTTAGATTTATTTTGAGTAGATTAAAAGTTAATTTTTTTAATTTTTTTGATATTTTTTTTAAAATATATATAAAAAAATTTAAGAAATAATATGACTAAAAAAAATCAAAAAGCTAAGGAAAAGACTTTTAGCTTAGTTGTCAAAAAGAAGCCTTATTTATATTTCACTTTAATTCGATTTATTTTTTTTATATTTCAATAAACATTATAGGTGATATAATTATCAAAATTTATATTAACAGCGTGAATGTTTTATGATTTAGACATTCATACTATTAATGTGAATATTCACACATTAATGTGAACATGTAAAATATGAATATTCACATCATCAAATTATTAAGATGCCGTTTGGTAACACTTATGTTTTCAGTTTTCTGTTTATATTTATAAAAAATTAAAAAACTCAAATAAAAACTTGTTTGATAAAATTTTTGATTTATAAATCAGTGGTTTCAGTTAATAAATTTGGCCAAAAAATGTGTTTCCGTTTTGAGTTTTGAGGTTTCTTTTTTTTTTACCACCCAACACTAGTCACCACCCACACCATTTTCCACCACCGTGTTCCGCCACCACCACCCACCCCCCATCACCACCGCCTACTACCACCACCACCAACTCGCCACCACCACCACTGCTACCACCACCACCACCACCACCTATTTGCCACCACCACTCACCACCCACTGCTACCACCATCCACCACCACCACCTACCATCCACCACCACCCACCACCACCACCCGCCATCCACCACCCACCTGCCACCACCACCTACTCGCTACCACCCGCCACCGTCACCCACCCATCCATCATCACCACCCACCACCCATTCGCCACCACCCACCACCACTTGCCACTACCACCCACCACCACCATCACCACCTGCCACCGTCACCCACCCACCCACCACCACCCCCACCACCACCACCAACCGTCATCCGCCACCCACCTGCCGCCACCACCATCCACCACCCGCCACAATCACCACCACCACCCACTCGCTATCACCTACCACCACCAGCTACCCACTACCCATTGTCACCACTTTCCACCACCGTCTTCCGCCGCCACTTCCCACCACTTTCCATTTCTTACTTTTTTTTATATTTTTAAAATTTTTTTAAACATTTTGTTAATTACCAAACGCGTTTATAGTTTATGTTTTTCTAAATATAAACAAAAAATAAACAAAAACCAGTTATAAAATTTTTGTAAATATAAATTGAAAATGTAAACGTTACCAAACACACCCTAATGTTGTGTTTGGTTGGGGGATTTGGGGAGGGATTTGGAAAGGGAAAGGGAAAAGGTATGTGAAACTATATGAAATGTAGGTATATTTTTTTCACATTTCACCTACCTTTTCCATTTCCTTTTCCAAATCCCTCCTCAAATCTCTTAACCAAACACAGCATAAGTGTTAAAAAAATATTTGTAATGCCCAGAAAATATCTTAAATAAAAAATGCTATAGATCTCAAAAATTTTATCAAAAATTCTACAAAATATCTTACATGGGTGTAGGAAATACATGAGACTACATTGTGCAAGTTTCACACCCATGTGACATTTGGTAGAAATTTTAAAAGAACTTTTGAAGCCTCTAGCCTTACTCATCTTAAATATGAGAATTAGGATTTGATAGATCAAATATTCCAATAATAAGACTTATTAAAATATAAGAAATATGTTATGAACTAATTAAGATTGTAGGAAATTATATTATTGATTGATAGATTGATTTGTATTCTACAAATGTGATTTACAACACCTCTCATTTATAGAGAGTAATAGGGTACATTGGATGCTACCATAATGGAGCAATGAGCACTATAATGGTGGAGCACTAAACTAATGGTGGAGCACTAAACTATAGGTGGAGCACTAAACTATAGTGGAGCATTACACTAATGGAGCATTACACTAACACTTACCACACTTAATCACTCACCTAACACACTCACAATTACCTACCACACTTGGTAGAGTTTTTACACATTTAACAGCCCCCCTCAAACTCAAGGGGGATAGGAACTAACCAACTTGAGTTTGGAGAGAAAGTAACAAAACAGGAAAAATAATCTGACAAATAAAAGTAGATAGGAGACACTGTATGGTCGTGTCAGACCGTTGTAGAACACAGTTTATGGGGTCATGTCGGACCGTTGTAGAAGACAGTTTACGGGGTCATGTCGGACCGTCGTAAAAGCCATCGGGTCATGTCGGACCGTAGAAAAGCGATTTCTTGGGTCATGTCGGACCGTTGTAGAAAAAGCAGTTCTTGGGTCATGTCGGACCGTTGTAAAAA
Organism: Camellia lanceoleosa; assembly: GCA_025200525.1. Lineage (NCBI taxonomy): Eukaryota > Viridiplantae > Streptophyta > Magnoliopsida > Ericales > Theaceae > Camellia > Camellia lanceoleosa. Next base: position 3,871,532 of record CM045759.1, on the reverse strand, counting down.
AGTTCTTGGGTCATGTCGGACCGTTGGAAAAGCAGTTATGGGGTCATGTCGGACCGTTGTAAAAAAGCGATTCTTGGGTCATGTCGGACCGTTGTAAGCAGTTTATGGGTCATGTCGGACCGTTAGAAAGCGATTTATGGGGTCATGTCGGACCGTTGTAGAAAAGTTCTTGGGTCATGTCGGACCGTATAGAGCTAACGGAATCAATGTCGGACGATTCTGAGAGTCTTGTCGGACTCATATAGAAGCTAACGGAATCAAAGTCGGAGACGGTTCATCGAGTCTTGTCGGACCTTACAAGTTGCACCCTCAAAAGCGTGCCCAATCTTATCAAAAGGCGTGCCATCAAAAGCGTGCCATCAAAAGGTGTGCAGCCGTCCATCAAAAGTCGAGCCATCAAAAGACGCCATCAAAAGCGTGCCATCAAAAGGTGTGCGAACGACCATCAAAAGTCGAGCCATCAAAAACGCTACCGATTTGTAAATGCTGGCGGTGAGAGGCGCGTGATACGCGTGTTTGCCTTGCCTATTTATACCAAGGCGAGGCTGAGGCAAAAACACCTGCGGAAAAACTCCGAAAAACTCTTCATTTTCTGAGAGTTGTATCGCTGAAACACTCTGTTGTTTTCTGAGAGTTGTATCGTTGAAATACTCTGTTTTTCTGAGAGTTGTATTGCTGAAACACTCTGTTGCCCTGAAAATGGCTTCTTCTTCCCGCCCCGTGACCCAGAACATAGCCTCTTCGTCCCGTGGGCTTACGCTCTTTCCCTACCTCAACGAGGCCACAACCCAGAATATGGCCCTTGAACCTCAACCAAGTGCCCTTGGACCAAGCCCCCCTGGTTTTGCGCCGTTGAACTATCCAATGGTGGCAGTTGAGCAGATAATGGCTGCTCAATCTGATATTGAGGCCAATTATTATACATTGAGGTCTTGTGTTGAGACAATGACGGTCAACAACCCGTCGCGGCAGAGTAGAACAACCGAGGTGCAGGTAAAAAGCCAGCTCTGCTCCAATAAGCGCATGTATCACGGATGCGGCGAGATATGTGTGCTGAAGGCCAAGAACAAGGAGCTGAAGCGGAAGGCCACCGTGATGCTCAGATTTGGAGGACCGCCATATGTGACGGTTGAGGAGCAACGGGAAGTTAATGTGCTCGGCGGTGTGGGAAACACAGAGGTAGCACCGGCAAGGGACGCCCAAGACAAAAGCAAGAAGAAGAGAACAGCTGAAGAATTGAAGAAGTGAGGCCGGTTGTGTGTGGTGGTGTTTGTGTTTGTGTTTGTGTTTTTTTTTTTTTTGTTGTAAAATGGTGATCGGGTTTGAACCCTGTTATGAATAAAATGAGTGTTTGTTTGGTTTTGTTAAAACCTGCAAATAATGATTAAGGCTGTAGATTCCATTCTGCCAATACCACTCATCTTATAGCCACCAAAAGGAATTGCAGCATCAATATGAACTGCAATTTCCGAAGTCCAAAGAACTCCAAGCATCCACCGCCATGTCCCCGGCACCTTGGTAAAGGCTAAGTTAATAAGGTAAGACAAGAGGACTGTTGTCTCTCAAGAATTCCATAGAAAAATTACTGCATAAGCATGAGAATCATGGTTTGAATGGCGAGCCATAGAGTTGGATTGACTGGTTTAATGTCAGACACAGGACCTTCAAACCACCATATCCCCTATTCACTTCTTCATGGGATTACTAATAATCCTCCTTTAAGTTTCAGTAATCAAGAAGTTAAGATCAATAATAACGATGAAGCGAGATCATCTTTGATTTACAGCGAGCAGGCCTCCTCCTGCAGCTACTCGGGAAATGGTCCCTGCATGGCCTATGAGATTCCATCATCAAACCCCAATAGGAAGTTCAAAAGCAGGAGGAGAGACTAATCTTGACTCGGGATCGGGATCAGTGATGATGGAGACAATTTCGAGGCGGAAGCGAAGAAGAAACATGGATTGCTCTTGATTTACCAAAATATCACAGGCGACAACGGATCAGAGGAAGCGGTGGCGATAATTTGCTCTTGATTTACCAAAATATCCTAAGCAGCAATGGATCAATCATCTCAAACAGAGAGGATGCGGAGGCAACTACAGCGTTGGTGTCAAACTACATCCAAGTCTAAACCACCAACTACATCCATTATGGAATTGTTGCCCTTAGAGTTTCAATATCAGGAGCCAAAGCTTCAAATTGAAGAAAGTCCTCCAGAGATAAAACATACACAAGTAGAGGAATCAACTCAAACAACAGAGCAACAAGTAAATCTCTCTGGTGGGCAAAAGCAGATCAAGTCCCAGCCAAAGATAATAACAGATTTTAATATGCCCATTGCTCCACGAAGTTGGAGGCGAAGCGACCACGAGCTTCCAAATGCAGAAGCAGAAAAGGTGCAAGTCTGGCGAAATAGTCCAGGAGTTGTTGTCCAAATAGCCAAGGACAAATTAGGAAAAATTCGCCAATAAACCACGAAGTTGGAGGTGGGTTGACTAATCTGGAAGTGGCACATATGCTCTTTGAAACATGCCCTCGGGATACTCCAACTCGGCCTTCGGTGCACCATTTTAGAAAAGAAAATCCCAATAAAAGCGCCCACGATGGAACAACCAAGGGGTTAGTCAAGACAAATACTTCGTGAGTTCTGGGAAGTATCTTTGTGAAGAGAAAAGGGGATTTGGGGTTATAAGGATTGTGGCAAAGTCAAAGTGGCGGTGCATACACATTGAACACCGCCAAAGGTCTTTGTGATTCGAGCACAATTAAGAGGCTGAGATGAGGGGTAAGAGCTCAGTTATGGAAGAAGGTATGTATAGAAACACAAGCGGAATAGGTTGAGGTCCGGCGGACGGCCAAGGCAAGGTTGCCGCCCGCCGGTAAGGCGAAGAACACCAAGAGCTTAACCTATAGCTCTGATACCATGTAGGAAATTATATTATTGATTGATAGATTGATTTGTATTCTACAAATGTGATTTACAACACCTCTCATTTATAGAGAGTAATAGGGTACATTGGATGCTACCATAATGGAGCAATGAGCACTATAATGGTGGAGCACTAAACTAATGGTGGAGCACTAAACTATAATGGAGCATTACACTAATGGAGCATTACACTAACACTTACCACACTTAATCACTCACCTAACACACTCACAATTACCTACCACACTTGGTAGAGTTTTTACACATTCAACAAAGATGTTAAAAAAAAAAATCCTAATAAATCTCCCATTAGGTAGGTAAACAAGAGAAACCTTTAACAAGTTTTAATGTGATTCACAATATCATTTAAGTTATATTTTAATTTTTAATTTATTACATGGGAATTTCAAAAAATAAAAAAATAATAATTTCAAAACAATAACAATGCAAATTTTTATTGCATAAATTTATGCATGAACCTCTTGTACTTTCATTATTTTGTCTGCATATCACTTTTTTGAAATTCTTCATTTATTATAAATCATATAATATTTAATCCATTGTTAGGTCATTGTGAAAGAATTTAAAATTTAAAATTATGAATTTTAAACATTTTTATAATATTCTTTTAGAGCATTTCCAATACTTGATTATTACAAGCAGTAGCGGAGTGAAGATTTTGACTCAGAGGGATATCACTAAGTTCAAATCTTTACAAAAATCATAATCTAATTTAACCCAATTTTGGTGGTAAGAATAAAAATTACTAGAATGCAAAAGTTATATTTTGATATAAGCTTGAGTTAATTGATCATAATTATTTTTTTAATTTAATTTTTTGTGGAATGATCATATGGTTCAAAAAATAATCACATGTCTCGTAAAATAAGAAAACAAAATTATATCAAGTTGCATACACGAGATGTAGATGAAAAAAAAAAAAAAAAAAAAAAAGAGTGAATAAATAATACAAAGAGATAGCTATATATCCTTATATTTCTTTACAATTTTGAATCATTGAATTATATGGTAATATATTATTAGTTGTCGTAAATTGTGTAATAATTATTTCTAAACAAATTAACTAATTATGAATATTCATATAAGAAGTGATATAAAGCAGACAAAAAAAAAAAGAAAAGGGGTGACACATAGTATTTCTCTAATATAAAATTTATCAAAAAAAAAAAAAAGAGCATAATTAAAGATTAAAAATGACAAATTAAACAAATTTTTTTTAAAAAAAAAGAATAAACGATATAAATTTTAAGAACATAATTGAAAGAATTAAATTGAATTTTTTTTATTAGGGACAAAAATATTATTTCCAAAAGTTGAGGGGGCACGTGACCCTCCCACTTCTCCCGTGCCTCCGTCCCTAACTATAAGCATATCACATTGTCGCAAGTACTCTCCCCCCCTCCCCTCAAAAAAAAATTGAAAACACAAAGATAATTTTCACTTTTTTTTATTTAAAATTTTCACCATTTTGAAAATAATATTAAAGTAATTTTAAATACAAAATAATATTTCAAGACACTTGTTAACATTTAACTTTTCGGATATTAATAAAAAATTTATATTGATAGAGCTTTAAAATTGATACATACATGTGAGTTTGGTTGAGTTTTGCCAGGTCTCTTGGTCAACAAATTTTTTCACATAAACCCTAGAACATTACATGGATTGAGTTTTTTAAATTTATAATTTTGTAATTTTGCAAAATTCTGTTATTTTACAATCTATGCTTTTAATCTAGTACTAGTATAAGAAATAAAGCCTATGTTTTGGTTGAGTTTTTAAATTTTATTTTTTTATAAAAAAATTCAAAACTATTTTGGTAAAAATAAATATAAGAATATTTCATTATTTTCATATGATTTTTTATTTTTTTGAGATGGAAATAATGGTTAAACGTTTTAAAATAATTTTTTTTAGTATTTATTTTTATGAAAATAGAAAACAATTTCTAAAAAATCATATGAAAATAATTTTGAGCTGGAAATAATGGTTTTTTAAAATAATTTTTTTAGTATTTATTTTTATGAAAATAGAAAACAATTTCTGAAAACTTGACCAATTTGATCCGAAGAGATTAATTTCACCTTCAAGTCTACCTTTAGGCTACCAAACATAATTCTTCTTCCCTTTTTTTTCTTTTTTTTTTTTCGCATTGAGGACATATCAGTTTCAAAAAGAGAAGTCGAATAAACAATTTTCTCATAAGTGAATAGTAAACTGAAAGCAAAATAAATTTCTGAAATTTTCAGTTACAGAGAAAATTTTGGGCCCAAAAATTAAATTAAAATAGTGCAGATTTTTTTTTAAGAATATCAATTGTCATAATTATTTTTTTTTTATGTATATTAACGTTGATAAAATTTAAAAAGGTAAATTACATTGACACCCTCTAAGGTTTATGTTTATTACAATTTTTTCCTCACCTTTTGGAAATTACATCCCCCTTCTTGAGTTTAAAGTTTCATTACATATTGCTCCCTTCAGCAATTTAATTTTTTTAAATACCAATTTTGCCCTCACAGGAGAAATCACATTGACACCCCTCACATTTTAGAAATTACAATCCCCTCCCCAGGATTTAAAGTAGCATTACCTATAACCCCCTCGGTTAATATTAGTTGAAAAAAAAAAAATCGTTGAAAAAAAAAATTAATTGGAAAAAAAATTAATTCAAAAAAATTTTGTTCGTCAAATTTTTAAATTTTAGTTTAAAACTAGCGTAAGATAAAAATTAAAAATTGACTAGGAGCATTTTGTATTTTTTTTTTATTTTAACTAATTTTTTTAATATTTTAAGCAAATTTTTTAATTTTTAGACACACCTAACATAAATACACTTAAAAAATATAATATTTGTAAAAAAAATCTTTAAAAAATTCACTAAATACCAAAAATACAAAAAAATATAAAAATTTAGTATATTTTTCGTATTTTTGTGTATTTATTAATTTTTAAAAATATTTTGCATAAATATTTAATTTTTAGATACATCTAAGTAAGGTGCATTCAAAAAAATAAAAAGTTGATTAAAATTTTAAAAATATTCATTAAAAATAAAAAAAACACAAAAAATAAAAAACTCAATTTTCAAAAAATTGAATTCAAAAAATTAAAAATAAACATATTGACTAGTACTTTAAAAATATATATATTATTTTATATATAAAATGACCTTCAGTATAAAAAATATATATATTTCATTCTACTCTCATATTATGTTCTCTTTTTGTTTTATACCAAAAAAATTTCTTTATTTTATTAGAAATTATTTTCATAATATATAATTATTTTTCTATGAATATATCAATTTATATATTATATATTTATGTATATAATAAAAAATTTATTTCTGACTCATTCAATACTAATACAATTCTGATTCCGTCCTAACTACCACAGAATTTGTTGATATTTTTGAGGTGGAGCTCTCATTATCAATCGTCGTGGGACATTACGACGTGACTGTTTTGGCTGCTTGTGTGTAAATATCACGACTTACGTAGATGTATCACATTAATTAATAAATAAGTAAATAAATTAGGATCATGTTTGAGATTTTAAATAATTTATCAAAATTTTTAACAAATCTTTCACGATTTACACACTTGTGAGTTTGTGTAGATCCTACATCTATATAAGAGATTTAATAGAAAATTTAATAAATCATTTTAGATCCATAACATTTTCTAATAAATTATGGTAAATGTGTTAAGTAAGCGTATTTATTTATAAATTTCTCTTTATTTAGGTTTGTTTTGAATAGATTAAAAGTTAATTTTTTAATTTTTTTGATATTTTTAAAAAATATATATAAAAAAAAATTAAGAAATAATGATTAAAAAAAATCAAAAAGTTAAGAAAAAGGCTTTTATCTGTGTTGCCAAAACAAGCCTTATTTGTATTTCACTTTAATTCGAATTATTTTTTTATATTTCAATAAATATTATGGGTGATATAATTATCAAAATTCATATTAACAGCGTAAATGTTTCATGATTTAGACATTCATACTGTTAATGTGAACATGTAAAATATGAATATTCATATTATCAAATTAGTAAGCACTAAAAAAATATTTGTAATGCCTATAAAATATCTTAAACAAAAAATATTAGAAATCTCAAAAAATTTATCAAAAATTCTACAAAATATCTCACATGGATGTGGGACTCACATGGTGTGGGATCCATAGACATTTGGTAGAAATTTTAATAGAACTTTCACGACCTCTAGCCTTACTCATCTTAAATAAAAGAATTAGGATTTGATAGATCAAATATTCCAATAATAAGACTTATTAAAATATAAAAAATATGTTATGAACTAATTAAGATCTAAGTATTTGAAAAGAAAAAAAATCCTAATAAATCTCCCATTAGGTAGGTAAACAAGAGAAACCTTTAACAAGTTTTAATGTGATTCATAATATTGTTTAAGTTATATTTTAAATTTTAATTTATTACATGGAAATTTCAAAAAATAAACATAAAAAATAATAATTTCAAAACGATAACAATACAAATTTTTATTGCATAAATTTATGCATGAACCTCTTCTACTTTCATTATTTTGTTTACATATCACTTTTTTGAAATTCTTCCTTTATTATAAATCATATAATATTTAATCCATTGTTAGGTCACTGTGAAAGAATTTAAAATTTAAAATTATGAATTTTAAACATTTTATAATTTTTTTTTAGAGCATTTCCAATACTTGATTACTACAAGCAATAGCGGAGTCAAGATTTTGACTCAGAGGGATATCATTAAGTTCAAATCTTAACAAAAATAATAATCTAATTTAACCCAATTTTTGTGGTAAGGATAAAAATTACTGGAATGCAAAAGTTATATTTTGATATAAACTCGAGTTAATTGATCATAATTATTTTTTTTAATTTAATTTTTTGTGGATGATCACATGGTTCAAAAAATAATCACATATCTCGTAAAATAAGAAAACAAAATTATATCAAGTTGCATACACAAGAGATGTAGATGGGAATAGAATAAAAAAAAAATGAGAGAGAGAGAGTGAATAAATAATACAAAGAGATTGCTATATATTACTTATTTTTCTTTACAATTTTGAATCATTGAATTATATGGTAATATATTATTGGTTGTCGTAAATTGTATAATAATTATTTCTAAACAAATTAACTAATTATGAGTATTCATATAAGAAGTGATATAAAGCAGACAAAAAGGGGGGGTGACACAGTATCTCTCTAATATAAAATTTATCAAAAAAAAAAAAAGAAGAATAATTAAAGATTAAAAATGACAAATCAAACAAATTTTTTTGAAAAAAGAGAATAAACGATATAAATTTTAAGAACATAATTGAAAGAATTAAATTGAATTTTTTTATTAGGGGCAAAAATATAATTTCTAAAAGTCGAGGGGACACATAACCCTCTTGCTTCTCCCATGCCTCCGCCCCTAACTATAAGCATATCACATTGTAGCAAGTACTCTCCAAAAAAAAAAAAAAAAATTGAAAACACAAAGATAATTTTCACTTTTTTTTTAATTTAAATTTTTCACCATTTTTAAAATAATATTAAAGTAATTTTAAATACTAAATAATATTTCAAGACACTTGTTAACATTTACCTTTTCGGATATAAATAAGAAATTTATATTGATAGAGCTTTAAAATTGATACATTAATGTTAATTTGCTTGAGTTTTGCCAGGTCTCTTGGTGAACAAATTTTTTCACATAAAGTCTAGAGCATTACATGGATTGAGTTTTTTAAATTTATAATTTTGTAATTTTGCAAAATTCTGTTATTTTGCAATCTATGCTTTTAATCTAGTACTAGTATAAGAAATAAAGCCTATGTTTTGGTTGAGTTTTTAAATTTTATTTTTTTATAAAAAAATTCAAAACTATTTCGGTAAAAATAAAAATAAGAACATTTCATTATTTTCATATGATTTTTTATTTTTTTGAGATGAAAATTGTACGAGTACGAAATAATTTTTTTGTATAATCCTGTTGATCAAATTTGCACTCTTCTAAATGTCGTCGCTTTACTACTTAAAAACACAAACGTGAGCTAGCCGGTAAGGGTGTGCCGGAAAGCTCTCCAATACTTAAGTCAGCAAAATAGACAATCGACACAAAAGTTCTGTGTAATTGAGAATAAGAATTGCGATACTTATGTATAGGTCATGCTATGAGTTTTTATAGATTCTGTCTGGCACAATCCTAGTAGAACTCTAACTCTCATTAGCAGAATCCTTTTAGAAATTACACTCTCAAAAATAATACCTATCTTGATAACACCCTACTTACTGCTAACCAAGTGAAATGGTTGAACCCTTCACTTCGGCTGACATTACAGTCAACCAAGTTACTTCGACTCTGTGCTCAACAAGGTTGAGCCGTGATGACCCTGCTATAGGTTGGCATCCTAGCAAGCTACACCCAACTCGGTCCTATCGCCTTGCTAATCATCTGGGTTGGACAAATGTTTGTCCCAGATAGGACCCAATTCTAGCAACACATCCAACCGCTCTAGTACCTACCTCAGCCCAAAGCCGAAATACAAAATATCTCTTGGCCCATTGCGCGACCTAACTTCCAAAGAAGACTCATTCTAACTTGGCCCAATTTGTTTACAAATTACCCTCTCAGAAATAATGGTTAAACGTTTTAAAATAATTTTTTTAGTATTTGTTTTTATGAAAATAGAAAACAATTTCTAAAAAATAATATGAAAATAATTTTGAGATGGAAATAATGGTTTTTTTAAAATATTTTTTTTAGTATTTATTTTTATGAAAATAGAAAACAATTTCTGAAAACTTGACCAATTAGATCCGAAGAGATTAATTTCACCTTGAAGTCTACCTTTAGGCAAACATAATTCTTTCTTTAGTGTGCATTTTGTTTGTTTGTTTGTTTGTTTGTTTTTTTTTTCGCATCGAGGACATACCAGTTTCAAAAAGAGAAGTTGAATAAAGATTTTCTCATAAGTGAATAGTAAACTAAAAGAAAAATAAATTTTTGAAATTTTCAGTTACATAAAGAAAAAAAAAATCAATTATACCTTTTGAGATTCCGAGATCTGCCATTGCAATTTCTTCTTTTTATTTTATTTTATTTTATTTTTTATAGGGGTGGGCTTCAATGGCAGGGTAGATGCAGCAAAAGTTCATCAACAAAGACATTCTAGAGCGTTGTAAATTCTTATTCAAGACTTAGGCCAAGTTTGGGAAGTCTCAAAAAAGTCAAAAAGTCAAAAAGTTATTCAGAAAGTTAAAAAGTTATCACTATTCACCAAAAATCAATAATTACGGCTGCACAACTCCCAATTCTAATTTTCCCCTACAAATCAATTTTTACAATTTTTTATTACACATTTTTTCATAAAAAGTCAAAAAGTTAACCCAAACATTCATATTTTCAACCTCAACTTTTTAGCCTAAAAAGACAAAAAATACACTTCTTTAGGACACTCCAAACAACCCCTTATTATTGATGATGCCCATGTAAATCGTTAGATATATGTAAAGTGTAATCCAATAACAAAAGTTTCATGAATCTAAAAAATATATTCTAGTGGATCTTTTGAGGCCCAAAATACCTTGTTGAAAAGACCAAGGTTTTGTAGGCCCATTTCATGTCACAATGTGTTGGGGCTTCTAATGCCAAAGCCGACTTGATAATATATTTTGGTCCTGTTGGCTCGTAACTTTTCATTTCATTTTTTTTTTATATTAAAAATATGTATAAGATTATTTAGCATAATTTCATCTTGTAACTTATAAGATAAAAATAACTTAAATAAATTTTTAAAAAATTAATTATTTAAAAATTAGGAGCAAAATAATTTTAGTTTATATTTTTTTATTATTAACTTTTAACTTACAAAAAACTATACCAAACATACCCAATAAAAAACTTGAAAAGCATATACTACTTCTCTTCCCTAATCAATGTGAGTAAGAACCTTTGGTTAAACTCTTCAATGAAGCCTCGTGAGCTTTTGTTTTCTCTGATAAATAAGTATTACCAAATAAATTCATTTAAACCAATTAAATATTAAAATGTACCAACAATTTGTATAAAATGTATTTGCAAATTATATTTTAACTTTTTATAAAAAAAAAAATGCAAAAAATAGAGGAATAAAATGAAATTTTGATATTTTAAATGACTTTTTCACTTTTTAATAGTCTAATTTTCTTAAAAAAATTTATGAGTTATTAGAGTTTTTCTATATTTTTCTTTAGAAAAATTACACTACCTCTCCAGAAGTTTTGAGAAAATACAATAACTTACACAAGTTTGGCATAATTATTTTCGGCTCCTGTAAAGTTTTTAATTCACATGATATTTAGCTCTCATATGAATAAAAAAATAATAGTGTTATCTCTTATATATTGAAACGTATATTGTATCTCATTTATCCTTATATATTTATACCATCTTTTCAACCTTATTAGGGTATTAACACTGTATTATCTGTAAACTCCAGAAAAGATCTTTATAATTTATTTTTTATGTTTTTTATTTCCAAGTTTTTTACAAAAGTCGTAAGAGCCAGATGGCAGAGCTAAAATCCAATTTATTGCTTGAGCAGGGGAGAAAGCACTTAGGACTCAACCCAATTTAATTTAATTTTATGACTTTAAACAAACAAACAAGAAAAGAATTTGTCAGAAATATAAGGCTATAATAATAGAGGATTGACCGTTGACCGAAGGAAAATCTTCTACACCGTGTTTGTTTAGTTTTCTATTTTGCTTGTGAACCCACTTCTTTGCCTAACAAGAATTAACGCGTATGCATTGCATTGTTATGATTTCATCATATTATTCACTAATTTGATAATATTATATTGATTATTCATAATGTTCTTAATATGAGTACAACATTATTTTCACATTTGTTAAGTAATTGGTAAAAAATAGAAAGGGAACAATATTTTGTGTCGATTTTCCTGCTTAGTTTGTATATGTCAAATATATGGATTATTCTAGAATACATAATCTTATAAAAATGTGTGTACTATATATAAGCTATGACATTTGTAGAGTTGATTATCCTAAATATCATATTAATCATTTTCTATCATAATTTAAAAAAAATCATAGAAAAATATTACATAAAACAACAAAGATCTCTATGATCACAATTAAAATATATTAGAACTAACACCATAATGACTCATAACTAAGTTATTATAATTAATACTACAATAATTCACAAACGCTATAATTGGGGCATATGGGTATACATACAAAAATAAGGAGTGCATTATATAATTTCTCCAAATATATATGCTATATAATATAAGTTTTTACTATATAATAAATCACCTAAATATTATGCTCATTTTACATTTTTTCAAATTTCTATCTCTTATCGCCCGTCTTGTAATTAATATTACCTATTGAAAGTTATTTATCATATATCATATAATCTTTACTTTTATTAATTTTACTTTGAAAGTGCCAAATTATCTTGATAGTGCCATGCTCCTGCCTTGTCCCGCCACCTTTCTGATTCTCTATGTGATAACTCTACTCCGTATTATGCTAATTAATCTTAATTACGAATATAATTATGTGTTTAACATGATTTTGAGTACTATTTATATGAATATATGCGGTTTTGAATTTTCATCTGTTCACCGTAAGAAAATCTGTTTGACTTCCTGCTTTGGAATTTAAATTGAAGGCCCTATCGGCCACAAAACCCGAAATTGATACGCCATTGTGATTAGCGTAATTTTTAGAGCATACAGTGAAATTTAATTGAAAATTGATTCGGATCAGATTAAATAGATTAAATTGATGATATAGTGCTCAATTAAATTAGTATTAATGAAATGTGATTAAGGGAGCTTTTATAAATGGCCAATTTACACTCTCATTCATTTGTTTTGAGTTCAAATCAGATTTTGCTCTCTAGAGAGAGAGAGAACCAAACTTAGAGAGAGAGAGAGAGAGAGAGTAGCTCAAATTGAAGATTGAACTAAAGGCTTAAGAATTGGAGGTTAAACTCAAAGAATTAGCTAGAATTTGGGTGTTTGAAGCTCCTAGGTGAGTGGATTCATAAGTTTGAGTTTGTAATTTTGTAAACTCAAGGTTTAATTGTGATCAAGAACATAACTTGAATTGAACTCGTTGAATTTGGAGCTTGTATATACATGCATGTGTATAATTACCATGAATTTGCATAATCTAACATGTAGCATGTTAATTATGAGAAGTTGAGCATTTAATTATATATGCAAGCATGGTTTTGTTGAGTTTCATGATTATAGACACCATTGGTATCATTTAAAATCGAATTGGAGTAAAAAATAAGCATGTATGTATAATTCAAGGAGTTTATGGAGTTTGGGTATATATATATTGAAATTGAATTTTGAAGCTATCTGTTTTGTTGTGATGAATTGAGGGTTGGATTATGATTTTGAGCAATTGGCCTCATATTGCTTGTATACTCATGATATATAATGTGTTTTCCTATTTTTGGTACCTTAATTTGAGCTTTAAAGCCTTTGAATATCAAATTTGAGCCTCAAGAACAGTTTTGGGAAACCCAGAATTTGGCATGTCCACTCGAGCGGGGAAAGTGCCGTTCAAGTGTGAAATGCGAGCTCCCAATTTTACTTTTTTTTTTCAGACATCGATGTCCGCTCGAGCGGGGAGCCATGTAGTGTGACTTTCAGCTCGAGCGTTCGAATTCACGGTCGAGCGTAAAAATGAGGCAACCAGTATTTTTGTAGACCCACGGGATCCGCTCGAGCGGCGAAACCCACGCTTGAGCGGGGACCCCTGTTTCAGAAAATTTGTAAAGGTGTTCTGTGCTTCATTATTCATTCTTTTTCACTTCTAAGTGCTTTTGGGCATGCATTGAGCATTATGAATGAATTAAAAGAATAGGAAAAGAAGCCTAAAAGGGATGTATGAATTAAGAACGGTTTGAATCAATTGTGACCCATATGTGTTATGTAATGTGTAGGGTCGAGCTCCAGGGCAAATCCATCGACAAAACACTGTGAGTAATATCTTAATGAAGATATCTGAAGTATGTTATTTGTCCAATTGCTTACTTCCATATAAGTCTTATAAGTTTGTTACATTGAATTAGGGACAAATATTTGTTATGCCATATGATTGGGCCAAAGGCCGTTGGATACAATTGACTGGGCCGAAGGCCGTTTGACACACATGAAAGATTGGGCCAAATGTCGTTTGACATGAATGATTGGGCCGAAGGCCGTTTGACATGAACTATTGGGCCAAAGGCTGTTGGACATGAACGATTGGGTCAAAGGCTGTCAGATACGAATGAATGGGCAAAAGGCCGTTAGACATGAATGGATGGGCCAAAGGCCGTCGGGTATGAGTTAGTTGGGCCCGAGGCCGTTTGATACGTCTAGAACTTTAGTCGATTGATACATTAAATAGAAACATGAATTGGGCCTAAGGCCGTCTGATGTAACTGTTTTAAAGATTGTTCATGTATCTTCCTTATTTGATATTATTCACTGGACTTTCGCTCACGCACATTCATGTATATGTAGGTGAGCCAAGAGATGTCCAAACCCAGCCTCGGTGAAATATGTGAGAAACAGTCAAGGTTTTGAAAAGTCAACCCAAACGTCTCACGCACGAGACTTGTCTTCGCCTCTTTTGTTCTTTTGATATAGTTTTGTTATATCGACGAAAACATTGGATTACTTTTGTATATAAACTTTGGGTTTGACTGACTTAGACTTGAATGATCCTGTATGTACAGAACTTTGTGTTAGTATCCCTTTGATGTGAGTTATTAACAGATATATATATATATATGGACTGTTATGTTGTGCCATGTAAGCATAGCTCTATGGACAAAAGTTTTAAATTTGCTTCCGTTTGACACCTTTACTCTAATGAGATATGTCTTGTTTGGTTTGAGGCCGTAGATAATCCCTTGATTACTGGCCGATTATGTCTTTAACCCATAGGAGCGGGTTCGGGTCATGACACCTTATGCTCGAACTTCTTCCCAATGGAAAATGAGGGTGGGATGATATTACAAACCCAACCACACCCTGCTTCATTTCTATTACTAGTTATAAGAATACAATAGAGAATTAACCTAATGTGTTTGGTTCTCCATTTGTAGGAAGCATCACAAACTTTTTCATGTCTTTTTTGTTAGATTAAGTGTGACTACATCATAATATGGTGCACCTCTGCATACTTGATCATTTCCAATTGGCAGGTGTGTATCTTCCCGTAAGAAAACAGAATGATTTGGTAAGTTAAATTTGAACACAATAGGTGCATTGTTTCCAAAGGTTGTGACCTTTTGCAAATGGTTGCCATTGTGGTTATAAATATTTTGGTAGAATGTTTTCATTTGATATATTCTAAACCATTGGACAACCAGAAAATCTAGACCCAACTTTGTTTCCGGATTATTTTATCTTGCGTGATTATACCCTCACGGGATCACCAATCACTTAGCCATTGATTGATTATCTTTCAGTGGTATCAGAGCAGGTTTACACATTATTGTAGATGTCGAAATATAGTCCGGAAGAACAAAAATTTTCCGAACTCTTTTTACCAAAAATTCAGAAAATCAGTGATCGTCAATCTTCGGCATTGGTTAATTTGGTTTGTTTATTAATCTCCCTTCAATAAATTTAATTGAATCCCACATAGATTTTTGAATTTTTTTTGAAAGAATTTTTTTTTCTTATAAATAGGTAGAAACTTTCATAATAATTTCAATCTCTCAATGGTATTCCTCCGGTCCGATTTTCAAAACCATGATTAGGAGTATTAACTCAAAACCATCATTAGGGACAGAATTAGGAGAAGATTATAAGGGTCATGTCTCCTTTTTTTTTTTGTGAAAAATACTCACTCTGTTTGGTTTTGATTTTCATAATTTACTTTTTTGTTTTTTGTATTTTTTTATTTTCACTAATTTTTTTTTAATATTTTAAGCAAAAATTTTTTTAAAAAATTTTTAGGCACACCTTCACTTTAAAAATATAATATTTGTCAAAAAAATCTTTAAAAAATTCACTAAATACCAAAAATACAAAAAATATAAAAATTTAGCATATTTTTAATATTTTTGTGTCTTTATTAATTTTTTAAAATATTTTTCACAAATATTTTACTCTTTAGATACATCTAATTAAGGTGCATTTAAAAAAAAAATTGCTTAAATTTTTTAAAATATTCACTAAAAATAAAAAAAATAGCAATGCTAGGTATCATGAAAAACCTTTCATGAAAATAATCATGAAAGCTTTGTGACCCTTGAATTACACTTAGAATAAAGCACTACACATTAATCAAGGTAATCCAAAAACCATAAATATTTCATGATCATTTTCATGATCCCTAACTTTTCTCTAAAAAAAAATGAAAGACAAAAAACTCAATTTCCAAAAATTGAATTCAAAAAATTGAAATTAAACATACTGACTAGTACTTTAAAGTCTTAGTTTCTAAAAAGTTGAACCATTTAGTTCTAAAAGTTTTCTTATACTCAATTTAGTCCCATTTTATACATCATCATGATATTCATGATGTAAATGAACATTGGAACATTGTAATCTGATGAACATTAGATGTTTGAAATCTAATATTTGTAACATTAATCTGATGTTTGAAATATTGTAATGGGACCTTTCAGTCTATAAGAAAACTTTTAGAATTAAACAGTATATAAGTTATTAATTTGAAATTTATTGGTGCATCCCCCTAAAAATATATATATATATTTCATTCTTCTCTCATCTTACGTTCTCTTTTTGTTTTATGCCAACAAAATTTCTTCATCTTATTAAAAATTATTTTCATAGTATGTAATTATTTTTTCTATGTATATATCAATTTATATATTATATTATATGGTGTTTTGGAAAGATGGTTAAGGCACCGTTTGGCAAGAAGAGTTTGTGGTTTTTTTTGGCTATTTTAGTCACAAAAGACAAAATAGGTTATTTTAGCAACAAAAAACAAAATATCACATCCAACCCATAATCATTACACTATTTTCTCACAAAAAAAGTCAAAAAAGCCAAAAAACCTTTCATAAACCAAGCTTTTTAGCCCAGGCTAAAATAGTCAAAAAAGCCAAAAAGCCAACCTACTTTCCAAACCAAACCTAAAAGTTATTTTTTTGACTTTATTGTGAGAGAGAGAAGTGTGTTAAAAGCTGGGAAGTGACTTTTAACCTACTTCCCAACATAGCCCTATATATATATATACACTAGCCTATCACTCGTGCTATGCACGGGATAATTATAAATATTTATATTTGTTTTAGATTTTTTTAATATATAAATTATGTTTTTTAAGATTTTTTTATATAAATAATTTAACAATCTTATCACTAACCATAATGTATGGGAGAAATTGAAAAGAGTACTGCACTAACTATATACGGATTGTATCTATAATTATTTATATGAAGGGATTTTAAATGCTGATCGGGGGATTTTGACCAGATCAATAAATGTAGGCATGTGGAAAAACATATGGATTGAAAAAAGTTAATAAATGCTGATATGGGGATTTTGACCAAATCAATAAATGCTAAATTTTTTTTTTAATAAAAAATTTAGAAAATTTAAATTGAGATATTGAAGCTCCCACAGACCTTAAGATTAAAAACTTCATTTTACTTAATATATAATATAGATGTTTATGTATATAATAAAAAATTTATTTTTACTCATCCAATAATAAAATTCTGATTCCATCCTAACGGCCACAGAATTTGTTGATATTTTTTAGGTGGAGCTCTCATCATCAATCGTCGTGGGAAATTACGACGTCACTGTTTTGGCTGCTGGTGTGTAAATGTCACGACTTACGTAGACGATTGACATGAAATGGTCCCTGGGTCTTCTATAATTATTGTAGATGTATCATATTAATTAAGAGCAATGCTGCGTACCATTAAATTGTGTTTATTAATCCCATCACTAGTGAGGTGGTAAATGAAAAAAAAAGAAAAAAAAAACAAACAAGGCACAAAACACATGTAGCAGTGGGTGGGATCCATTGCCATATCATTAGAGCCATCACTAATTAGTGGTCTAAAGCATTTTTGATTAATTAATAAATAAGTAAATAAATTAGGATTATGCTAGAATTATGCTACAAACTTTAAATAATTTATTAAAATTTTTAACAAATCTTTTATATAGGTATGGAATCCACACATTTATGTGAGTCTCACACCCATATAAGAGATTTGATAAAAAATTTAATAAATCATTTTGGATCTATAACATTTTTTTAATAAATTATGATAAATGTGTTAAGTAAGCGCATTTATTTATAAATTTCTCTTTATTTAGGTTTGTTTTGAGTAGATTAAAAGTTAATTTTTTTGATATTTTTAAAAATATATATATATAAAAATTAAGAAATAATATGACCTAAAAAAGTCAAAAATCCTAAGAAAAAGACTTTTAGCTGAGTTGCCAAAACAAGCCTTATTTATATTTCACTTTAATTCGAATTATTTTTTTATATTTCAATAAATGTTATGGGTGATATAATTATCAAAATTCATATTAACAGCGTGAATGTTTCATGATTTGAACATTCATACTGTTAATGTGATCATATAAAATATGAATATTCACATCATCAAATTAGTAAGTTTTAAAAAAATATTTGTAATGCCTATAAAATATCTTAAATAAAAAATACTAGAGATTTTAAAAAATTTATCAAAAAGTCTACAAAATATCTCACATGAGTGTGCGACTCATATGAAACCCACATGATATAGGTTCTACACTCATGTGAAACATTTGATAGAAATTTTAATAGAACTTTTAGGGCCTCTAGCCTTACTCATCTTAAATATGAGAATTAGAATTTGATGGATCAAATATTCCAATAATAAAACTTACTAAAATATAAGAAATATGTTATGAACTAATTAAGATCTAAGTATTTGAAAAGAAAAAAAATCCTAATAAATCTCCCATTAGGCAGGTAAACAAGAGAAACCTTTAACAAGTTTTAATGTGATTCATAATATTATTTAAGTTATATTTTAATTTTTAATTTATTACATGGAAATTTCAAAAAAAAAAAAAAAAAAAATTCAAAACGATAATAATACAAATTTTTATTGCATAAATTTATGCATGAACCTCTTGTACTTTCATTATTTTGTCTACATATCACTTTTTTGAAATTCTTCATTTACTACATATCATATAATATTTAATCCATTGTTAGGTCATTTTAAAAGAATTTAAAATTTAAAATTATGAATTTTAAATATTTTTATAATATTTTTTTAAAGCATTTCCAATACTTGATTACTACAAGCAGCAGCAGAGTCAAAATTTTGACTCAGAGGGATACCATTAAGTTCAAAGCTTGACAAAAATCATAATCTAATTTAACCTAATTTTTGTGGTAAGAATAAAAATTACTGGAATGCAAAAGTTATATTTTGATATAAGCTCGAGTTAACCGATCATAATTATTTTTTTAATTTAATTTTTTGTGGGATGATCACATGGTTCAAAAAATAATCACATGTTTAGTAAAATAAGAAAACAAAATTATATCAAGTTGCATACTCAAGAGATGTACATGGGAATAGAAGAAAAAAAAAAAATGAGACAGAGAGTGAATAAATAATACAAAGAGATTGCTATATATCACTTATTTTTCTTTACAATTTTGAATCATTGAATTACATGGTAATATATTATTGGTTGTCGTAGATTGGGTAATAATTATCTCTAAATTAACTAATTATGAGTTTCATATAAGAGGTGATATGAAACAGACAAAAAAAGAAGAAGAAAGGGTGACATAGTATTTCTCTAATATAAAATTTATATAAAAAAAAAATAGCATAATTAAAGATTAAAAATGAAAAATTAAACAAATTTTTTTTTAAAAAAAATAATTGAAAGAATTAAATTGAATTTTTTTTATTAGGGGCAAAAATATAATTTTCAAAAGTCGAGAAGACACGTGACCCTCCTGCTTATCCCGTGCCTCCGCCCCTAGCTATAAGCATATCACATTGTAGCAAGTACTCTCCCAAAAAAAAAAAAAAAAAAAATTGAAAACACAAAGATAATTTTCACTTTTTTTTATTTAAAATTATCACCATTTTTAAAATAATTTTAAACACTAAATAATATTTCAAGTCACTTGTTAACATTTACCTTTTCGGATATTAATAAGAAATTTATATTGATAGAGCTTTAAAATTGATACATATATGTTAATTTGGTTGAGTTTTGCCAGGTCTCTTGGTGAACAATTTTTTTCACATAAAGTCTAGAACATTACATGGATTGAGTTTTTAAATTTATAATTTTGTAATTTTGCAAAATTCTGTTCTTTTGCAATCTATGCTTTTAATCTAGTACTAGTATGAGAAATAAAGCCTATGTTTTGGTTGAGTTTTTAAATTTTATTTTTTTGTAAAAAAATTCAAAACTATTTTGGTAAAAATAAATATAAGAATATTTCATTATTTTCATATGATTTTTATTTTTTTGAGATGGAAATAATGGTTAAACATTTTAAAATAATTTTTTTTTGTATTTATTTTTATGAAAATAGAAAACAATTTCTAAAAAATCATATGAAAATAATTTTGAGATGGAAATAATGGTTTTTTAAAATAATTTTTTTAGTATTTGTTTTTATGAAAGTAGAAAACAATTTCTGAAAACTTGACCAATTAGATCCGAAGAGATTAATTTCACCTTCAAGTCTACCTTTAGGCTACCAAACATAATTTATTTTTTATTTTATTTTTTGCATTGAGGATATAGCAGTTTCAAAAAGAGAAGTCGAATAAACAATTTTCTCATAAGTGAATAGTAAACTAAAAGCAAAACAAATTTCTGAAATTTTCAGTTACATAGAAAATTTTGGGCCCAAAAAAAAAAAAAAAAAAAAAATTCAATTATACTTTTTGAGATTCCGAGATCTGCCATTGCAATTTTTTCTTTTTATTTTATTTTATTTTATTTTTTGTAGGGGTGGGCTTGCAATGGCAGGCTAGATGCAGTAAAAGATGGTCAACAAGGACATTCTAGTGCGTTGTAAATCCTCATTCAAATTGATGATGTCATGTGAATAGTTAGAAATATGTAAAGTCTAATCCAATAACAAAGTTTCATAAATCTAAAAAATATATGATAGTGGATCTTTTGAGGGCCAAAATACCTTGTTGAAGAGACCAACGTTTTGTAGGCCCATTTCATGTCACAATGTGTTGGGGGCTTCTAATGCCAAAGCCGACTTGATAATATATTTTGGTCCTATTGGCTCGTAACTTTTCATTTCATTTCATTATTTTTTTATTAAAAATATGTATCAGATTATTTCGCATAATTTCGCTATTAACTTATAAGATAAAAATAACTTAAATAAATTTTAAAAAATTAATTATTTAAAATTTGGGAGCAAAATAGTTTTAGCTCATTTTTTTTTTTTATTAATTTTTAACTTACAAAAAATTACACAAAACATATGCAATAAAAAGCTTGAAAAGCATATACTACTCTTCCCTAGGGGTGTAATTTGGGCGGCTTCAACCCGAGCAATCCAAACTCAGCCTGAAATTTTTTAAGGCTTGGACAAAATATTTTCAAATTCGGTACGAGTTTGAGTAAAAATTCAGAAGTCCAAATTAAATTTGGATGGGCTTGAGCAAATACATCAAGTAATCTGAGCAACTCGAATCCCGAATTATACATATATAGATATATAAAAATATTATATATATATATATATAAATTATTAGCCATTACATGATATTAAAGTAATTTAGATTATTAAATCATATTGAATATATATTATATATACAAATAACATAAAATCTTTTTTTTATTTTTTATTTTCACTCATAAATTGTAAAAACTACTATAGCAGCATCTCTCTTACATTATATAAATTATTTGTTTTAATGGTATGAATGATTTTCTATATATAAAAAAATGTAAATAGAGTCAAATTTTAACAATTTATAATGTAGCTGTTAAAAAAAAAAAAAAAAAAAAAATTTGGGCAACTCGAGCAATTCGGATTTAACTCAAGTCGGGCTTGGGCAGGTAACCTTGGATTATAATTTGAATTTGGGCGGACCTAGGCAAATTTCAAGACAACTTGACCGGACTTAGACAATCTTCTAACCCACCCGAATCCGCCCTAATTGCACCTCACTCTTTCGTAATCAATGTAAGAGCCTTTGGTTAAACT
Organism: Camellia lanceoleosa; assembly: GCA_025200525.1. Classification (NCBI taxonomy): domain Eukaryota; kingdom Viridiplantae; phylum Streptophyta; class Magnoliopsida; order Ericales; family Theaceae; genus Camellia; species Camellia lanceoleosa. The sequence continues at coordinate 3,849,330 of CM045759.1, read as the reverse complement.
CCTCAATGAAGCCCCGTAAACTTTTGATTTCTCTGATAAATAAGTATTACCAAATAAATTCATTTAAACAAAAACCAACAATTTGTATAAAATGTATTTGGAAATAATATTTTAACTTTTTATTAAAAAAAAAATGCAAAAAATAGAGAAATAAAATGAATTTTTGATTTTTTAATAGCGTAATTTTCTTAAAAAAAATTCTGAGTTATTAGAGTTTTTCTATATTTTTCTTTAGAAAAAGTACACTACCTCTCGAGAGGTTTTGAGAAAATATAATAAATTATACAAGTTTGACATAATTATTTTCGACTCTTATAAAGTTTTAACTCACATGATATTTAGTCCTCTTTTTATCATTAATTTATTAATCATATGAATACTAAAATAATATTATTATCTCTTATATATTAAAACATATATTGTAGCTTATTTATCTTTATATATTTATACCATCTTTTTAACCTTATTAAAGGAGAAGTTAGGGCATTAATACGGTATTATCTGCAAACTCCAGAAAAGACCGTTATAATTTATTTTTTATATTTTTTATTTCCAAGTTTATTACAAAAGTCGTAAGAACCAGATGGCAGAGCTAAAATCAAATTATTGCTTGAGCAGGGGAGAGTGCACTTAGGACTCAACCCAATTTAATTTAATTTTTATGACTTTAAACAAACAAACAAGAAAAGAATTTGTCAGAAATACAAGGCTATAATAATAGAGGATTGACCGTTGACCGGAGGAAAATCTTCTACACCGTGTTTGTTTAGTTTTCCATTTTGCTTGTGAACTCGCTTCTTTGCCTAACAAGAATTAACGCGTATGCATTGCATTGTTATGATTTCATCATATTATTCACTAATTTGATAATATTATATTGATTACTCATAATGTTCTTAATAAGTACAACATTATTTTCACATTTGTTAAGTAATTGGTAAAAAATAGAGAGGGAACAATATTTTGTATCGATTTTCCTGATATTCCTCAGTTTATATATGTCAAATATATGGATCATTCTAGAATACACAATCTTATAAAAATGTGTGTACTATATATAAGTTATGACATTTGTGGAGTTGATTATCATAAATATTATAGGTAAATCATTTTGTATCATAATTAAAAATATAATAATGAGTCATAACAAAATATTATATAAAGCAACAAAGATCTCTATGATCATAATCAAAATATATTTGAACTAACACCATAATAACTCATAACCAAGTCAGTATAATTAACGTCACAATAATTCACAAACGCTATAATTGGGGCATATGGGTATAAATACAAAAATAAGGTGTGTATTATATAATTTCTCCAAATATATATACTATATAATATAATTTTTTTAAATATGATAAATCACCTAAATATTATACTCATTGTACATTTTTTCAAATTTCTGTCTCTTATCATACATCTTGTAATTAATATTACTTATTGAAAGCTATTTATCATATATCATATTATCTTTACTTTTATTAGTTTCACTTTGAAAGTGCCAACTTATCTTGATAGTGCCATACTCCGGCCTTGCCTGCGCCACCTCTTTGATTTCCTATGCCCCAACTTCTTTTCAATGGAAAATGAGGGTGGGATGATATTACAAACCCAACCCCACCCCGCTTCATTTCCATTACTAGTTATTAGAAAACAATAGAGAATTCACCTAATGTGTTTGATTCTCCATTTGTAGGAAGCATCACAAACTTTTTCATGTCACTTTAGCCCCTTTCTATCCCACCTAACAACCTTGTCCACTCAATCTCTAGCCACAAAAGGCACCACACAAGTCATGGCGAGAGAAGAGTGAGAAGGGTAAGGGTACCATTCATGACTCCTTTCTCTCTCGATAAGAGGGGTAGAGAAGGTTGGGAGAAGGGTCAAGGAGTGCTATCGAAAGGTAAGAATGAGCTGTGGTAGTGATAGGGTTGAGGGAATGGTAAGGTGGGCTAGAAAATAAAGAAAAAGTATAAGGAGATAGTGCCAAAGAGTGGAAAGTGGCTAGATTGTAATGGATTGGAATTGGGGAGAGATGACGAAGAGAGGTCGAAGCTAGTAGTAGTGGGTAGCGGGAAGTGGCTAAATTGTAATGGATTGGAATTGGGGGAGATGGAGAAGGGACGTCAAAGCTAGTAGTAGTGGGTAGTGAGTGGTGGGTATGGATGGAATTAGTGTTAGGGTTTTGAGAGTGTGGAGAATAATTTTGTTATCAATTATGGTGTTCAAAGAATTTTTTTAATTATCTAGTAACGGTTCAAAGAATTGAGAAAAAAGTTAAATATCTAATAAATTATTGTTGAAATATTTAGACGCTTTCATATTCTATTTCTATGTGAATATTTTAAGATTTTTCATGGCTTCTGTAATTATTATTATTATGTTTGATTCTTTTGCAATCGTTATTTTATTATTAATTTTTAAAATTTGTAATTTTTTATAATAGTTTTAAAAATTTAAGAAGATAGAATCTTTAGCTTTCGTTTGGGAAGTAAGTTGGCTTTTTGACCTTTTGACTTTTAGCCTAAGCTAAAAAGTCTCGCTTGAAATGAATTTTTTGACTTTCATGAGAGAAAAAATGAAATGATTATGAAAGAAATATTGAGAGAGAGAGTGAATGAACTAATAAACTCTATGTTCTTCTTATATTAGAAACCAAAATATGAGCTCCATTATATAGGAGTTGTACATGAGGCCAAAAAACATGAGGCCATGAGGCCATGAGGTACATGAGGCATATGAGGCCATGAGGTACATGAAGCACATGAGGCCATGAGGCCAAAAACATAAGGCCATGAGGCCATGAGCATGAACAAGCATACAGCTAGCTTGATTACCAACACTCCCCCTCAAGTTACGTTGTAGATGTTAATCATTCCCAATTTGTCCGTCAGATCGTCGAACGTAACTCGAGCAAGGGCTTTTGTGAGAATATCCGCTGTTTGACAGTTTGTTGGAGTGTAGCTGGCTTGAAAACTCCTTCTTCAATCTTTTCCTTGATAAAGTGTCGATCTATCTCCACGTGTTTAGTTCGATCATGATGAACCGGATTCTTAGCTATACTGATAGCGGCTTGGTTGTCGCAGTATAAAACCATGGGATGTTCAGATGGAACCCGTAATTCTTCTAACAGCCTATTCAACCAGATTCTCTCACAGATACCTAGTGCCATAGCACGAAATTCTGCCTCAGCACTACTACGGGCTACCACTGACTGTTTCTTGCTTTGCCATGTAACCGCGTTCCCCCAAACAAACGAACAATAGCCAGAAGTTGATCTTTGATTAGTCACTGAACCTGCCCAATCTGCATCTGAAAAAATCTCAGTTTTTCTATTTGTTGTTTTTTGGAAGAAGAGACCCTTTCCTGGTGTCCTTTTTAGGTATCTCAATATTCTGGTCACAGTAGTCATGTGTTTGTCGGTTGGATTATTCATGAATTGACTGACCACACTAACAAAGAAGCCGATGTCTGGCCTTGTATGAGAAAGATAAATGAGTTTTCCCACAAGACGTTGATATCTCCCTTTATCACTTAGTGCACTACCGTCACTTTCTTCCAGTTTGATAGTTGTATCCATAGATGTTTCTGCCGGCTTGCATCCTAGCATCCTGCTTTCATTCAAGAAGTCTAGAACGATTTACGCTAGAGATCGATATACCTTTCTTTGACCGAGCAATCTCCATTCCAAGAAAGTACTTCAGGTTTTCAAGATCTTTAATCTCAAATTCCTTTGTTAGGAATTTTTTAAGTAAGCCAATTTCCTCTTCATGATCACCTGTTAAAATTATGTCATCTACATAAACAATGATAATTGCCAATTTCCCTCCTAGGGAGTGTTTCACAAATAATGTATGATCGGATTGACATTGAACAAAACCGTACCCTTTCACTGCCTTAGTGAACCATTCAAACCAGGCCCTGGGAGATTGTTTGAGGCCATACAAGGATTTTCGGAGTCTGCGAACTTTGTTGAAATTTGATGTCGTCTCAAGTCTAGCAGGAATGTCCATGTAAACTTCTTCCTCTAAGTCACCATTGAGGAAGGCATTTTTTACATCAAGTTGGTGAAGTGACCAATCGAGATTAGCTGCCAAGGATAAAAGTACACGAACAGTGTTGAGCTTGGCAATTGGAGCAAAGGTTTCTTGATAGTCAATGCCATAGGATTGGGAGAATCCTTTGGCGACCAACCGAGCTTTATATCGTTCTACATTACCATCTGCCTTGTGCTTTACTGTGAAAATCCACTTACACCCAACTGGTTTCTTACCTCTTGGAAGATCAGTAATTGCCCAAGTACCATTCTTTTCCAGAGCCCGAACTTCCTCATTGACTGCCGCCTTCCACTTTGGATACTTGAAAGCTTCCTGAATATTTCGAGGAATGGGTATCTCCGTGATGCTAGAAGTGAAGGCACGAAACGAAGGTGATAGCTTATCATAAGAAATAAAGTTCCCAATGGGATGCTGAGTACATGATCTAACTCCTTTTCTCCAAGCTATGGGCATATTAAGAATAGTATTTTCTAACTCAGAATTATCAATACTATCTGTGGGAGGAATATTATCACCTGGAATGTCGCTTGGATGAGAACCCGGTTCGGCCTCATGGGATTGTTGAGAAAGTGCTCCTTCCTCTGTTTCCTCTTGGATGTGCTCATTATCCCGCAAGTCAACAATGATCTCGGAATTGTCGGCAGGTAAAGATTAATGCAATGACTCAGGAGGTGTGGGATTGTTGGTGGTGATGGATGGCTCACTCAATGACTCAGGAGGTGTGGGACTTAATGACTCAGGAGGTGTGGGATTGTTGGTGGTGATGGATGGCTCACTCAATAACTCAAGGGTCCAAAATTGAGATTCCTGGGTTGGAGTCTCCCCCTAAATAACAATTTTAGGGTAGTAAGACTGGGTTTCAAAAAATGTTACATCCATGGAATTGTAGAATTTCCTTGTGACTGGAGAGTAACACTCATACCCTTTTTGATGTGACGAATACCCAATGAAGATACACTTGAGTGACCTGGGATCAAGTTTACTTCGATATTGTTAATGGATATGAACAAAGACAGAGCACCTGAAAATTTTTGGTAGGATGGTAGAGATGAGGCGAGTAGTTGGAAAGGATTTTAGAAGAAGTTGACAAGGAGTTTGGAATTGTAGTACCCTGGATGGCATTCTATTGATAAGGTAGGCGGCTGTGAGAACAGCTTCCCCCCCAGAAGAATTGTGGAACATTTGTGGAAAACATTAGCGATCTAGCAACATCTAACAAATGCCTATTTTTCCGTTCAGCGATGCCGTTTTGTTGTGGGGTGTCAACACATGAACTTAAGTGAACTATCCCTTCTTTTGCTAAAAATTCTCCTAGAATGGAGTTGAAATAGTCCTGAGCATTATCAGACTTTAGAATTTGGATTTTTGACTGAAATTGTGTCTGAATCATAATTTGAAAATTTTTGAAGATTTGACTTGTTTCAGATTTGTCTTTCATGAGGAAGACCCAGGTTAATCTAGTATGATCATCTATGAATGAGACAAACCACCTAGTACCAGTTACATTTTTTATTCTTGATGGACCCCAGATATCACTATGAATTAGTGAGAATAGACGAGATGCTTTATAGGATTGAATGGGAAAATGGGACCGTACATGCTTAGACAATTGACAAATTTTACAATAAAAAAGTTTTGGAGTTTTAAATAATGAAGAAAATAACTGCTTGAGAGACATAACATTAGGATGACCTAATCGATAGTGCCACAACATAATTGCTCTATCGTTATTTGGACAAGAAACCGAAAAAGAACTACCACGAATTGCCGTTTGAGGTTGTTCCTGTGGATAGTGGCGTTCCTTAAGGATGTAGAGTCCAGAGCATTCCTCAGCATTGCCAATCGTCTTCCCCGAATCCAAATCTTGAAATTCACAATGAGTGGAGAAAAAATTAGTAACACACCTCTTTTCCTTAGTGAGTTTACTAATTGACAGTAAATTACAGTCCAAGTCAGGAACAAAGAGAACAGAGTTGAGAATAAGATTCCTAGACAAAGACAATCGAACTCAGCAAGCAACCTTTGATAGTGAACCATCTGCTATTCGGACCGTTAAATTATTTTGACATGAGCTATATGTATCAAAAATTGTTGCATCTCCCGTCATGTGATCAGATGCTCCTAAGTCCACAATCCAAGGTTTTTTACGTTTCTTACCAACAGTAAAGGCGTTCAAAGAATTACCTTTGTGAGCCAAGGTTCCGGATCCAATGATGTGGTTTGAAGACGAACCAGATATGGATTGAGACCATTGCAAATAATTTTGCCCATTCAGTTTATGGGCGGTGATCGGAAGATGAGAGGTTTCCATTTGATGAGAGGATAAAGATGATGAGATGATAATATCAGAAGAAGAGGAGGATGAGTTGATAATATCAGAAGAAGAGGAGGATGAGTTGATAGTCATTCCAAAAGCTGGACCGTATTTAGGCATGAAATAGAAGGATATATTTTTGAGTAGAAGAGAGAAACAAAAAAAAAACAAAAAAATTCAAATACTGACTGAAGAGGCGAAAATGATGAGACAGGGTTACACCTGCTCTGATACCATGAAAGAAATATTGAGAGAGAGTGAATGAACTAATACACTCTATGTTCTTCTTATCTTAGAAACCAAAATATGAGCTCCATTATATAGGAGTTGTACATGAGGCCAAAAAACATGAGGCCATGAGGTACATGAGGCACATGAGGCCATGAGGCCAAAAACATGAGGCCATGAGCATGCACAAGCATACAGCTAGCTTGATTACCAACAGATTATAGTTTAGATGTGACACTTTGTCTTATTGACTTTTTAACTTATTTTGGCATCATTTGAGTATTTTAGTAACTTTTTGACTTTTTACGAAAAAATGTGTAGAAAAATAGAGAAAGTGATGTGACAATTTATAGTGACTTTTTGACTAAAATATATAATTGCCAAACGAGGCGTTTGTCTTTTTGTGACTATTTTAGCCCTAACCTCATATCCCAAACGAAGTCTTAATAGAGAAAAAATTATTAGTTGATCTTGAAACACTACGTGATCATACCCTCAGCCAATTATAAACTCTGATTTCCTTCATGTTCTCCAAGTACTCAACATAAAATCATGGACTCTACTCGTTCCATCAATCACAATATATGTAACACGTTACATGATGCTACCTTTAGACCAACCAATAACTTCTACTAATATAGAGGGAGAATCACTCTTAGAGATATGAGATAGACAGAGTGGGGCCACGTAGACCAGTGGCAGTGTCTTTGGTTGTTGGAACTAACAATTTATCCCTCACGTGCACCCTCAATTTTTTGTACTTTATTTTTTGTATTATTATTTATATTATGTATTTTTTTAAGATTTAATTCATATAAGATATTATAATAAAATTTAATAAATTATAAAGATTTGAACTACTGACCTTATAATAAGATAATTTTTTTTTGACTAATCAAGCTAACTTCGTTAATTCTATTATATAAGTTATGACATTTTATAATATTAATATCATAAATTAATATAATTATATTAGTTTTTATAAGAATTAAAGATCTAACATTATTTGGGACATAACTGAAAACCTTTCTAATTATAACTAAATAAATCTTAATTATATTATAACCAACACTATAATTAATCTTAATCAAGTATAATTAAAAACATAACGGGTCATAATTAAATAACATTTGAGAAATAACAAAAGATCTCTCAAGTTATATCCAAAATAACAATCAGGTCAAAATTAAGTTATAACCAATCCCATAATGAGTCATAATTGTTAAGAAAAAAATTCACCATAAAAGCTTTGATACCAATTGTTGGGAATAAATCTCACTCAAATAATGGAAGCAAAAATAAAATCGAATGGTCACAAGAAAAAAATAACACAATTTTTAACGTGATTTAGACTTAATGCCTATATTTACTTGAGAGAAATAATCTAATATATAAATAAGAGTATAATAATAAGATAAAAATATTCAAAACCCAACATCAATACTCAAGACCCTTGCTTAAAAGTAACCAAGTCCTTCAACTTGAAGCCCAATAAATTTCTTACTCACTATGATATTTTACATCTCACATTCCTCTTCTCTTCTCTCACACTATTTTCTCCTTCTTCCTCTCAACTCAATCCATACAATTATGTTTATGGAGTTTGGATTTTCTCAAGTTTACTATCCAACTTGAGGGAGCAATTAAGCTTAATAGGCCAATTTTGAGATTGGCCTCAGTGATTTAAATCATTTATTTTTTAAGATTCATTGAGTAAAATCTATATTATGGCATCGTTTTAAAAGTTAACTATTTTAGTAGGTTATTTTAGTTTTTGACTATCATAGTAGGTTAAAATATTTATATTTGAGAAGACGATTGAATTTTTTTTTATAGTTGGATATGATGTTTGTGAGAGAAAAAGTGAAATGATTATGGATTTAATGTGATATTTTGTCTTATTGACTATTTTAACCTATTTTGTGTTTTTGTAAATTTTCACCACCCCTTCCCTCCCCCCCCCAAAAAAAGAAGCCAATTTTTGGCTTCCCAACAAATATAGTGAAATATGAGAGGACTCTAAACTCTTAATACTAATGTCTCTCCTACATGGCATTATGTGAAGTCTCCTTTACTTATTTATCTAATTTTTAATTGTTTTTTAAAAATAAACCTAACAAAAAAATTTAAAAATCAAATATATAAACAGATGAAATTAATAAACTTGATCTCTATCTCTGTAACAACTCAGATTTTTAATTATTCTGTAAAATTTACACTAATATTATTTAATCTCAGTTTGGAAAATATATAATTTATTATATATTATTATGTGTAATTTTGTATAATAATATAATTATTAAAAGTTTAGGGGTCAAAATATAAATAATAATAATATAGATAATATTAATAATAATAATGATGGGTGTGGTAGTAAAATAAATAATTTATTTTCTGTTGGTATATGATAAAGTGTAATTTAATTAGAAATTATTTTATTTATATAATTATATATAAATATTGGGTCAAAAAGTAATTATCTTAAATATTTATTAAGGATAACTACGAATCTAGGAATGAATCTGTGAAGGATTTGGTGGGATGCCATGTGTTGGCTTAGGGGGCTTTCACCTCTTTATAAATGAAGAGCTGATCAACCGTGAGAAAGAAAAGAAGAAAGAAAAGGAAGGGAAGGGAAGGAAAGGAAAGGAAAGGAAAGGAAAATGAGAAGAAAGAAAGGAAAGAAAGAAAAGAAAGGAAGAAGGAAAAAATAGTGGAAGGTGAAAGGGTCTTTGATAGTGGAAAGAAAGAGTAAGGTATTAAAGTTAAGGTGAGTTATATTATACATTGAGTCACCAAAATATATTTTACTTATATTTTGACTTACCAAAATCTATTTTATACAAGTTATGTTTTATTAGTATATTAATAAAAGTTATGTTTTATAAATATTTAAGTTACGCGGTTTTATTTGTGAACCCTATTTGTTTAAAAGGAAACCCATGGGTATGCTTGTTTATATTTTAAAGAATATTTTGCTACAACCTTATATACAATTATGTTTTGTAAGTACCACCACGGGAGTCGCACGCTGTGGGGGACTTAAATAACCATTGGCCTCTGTTTGACTACTTTGTGGTCCTCTGTTTGTCATGGATCCATTAACCTCTATTCTGTGCGGACCAAAGTGCTGTGCAGAGCTAAGTGCTACATTATTATGGGAGCCACCTCTAGAATCCGTACAAGCCACCTCTTGAATCCGTACCTCTGTTCTGACTGTCACTTCTGTGACCTCTATTCTGTTCTGTTCTGTACCGTGGTTATGGTCATTTACTTACATAATTTCTGTATTTCAGTTTCTGTCACTTAAATGATTTGTTTACTAAATTACATAATTAAGATTATTTATTTACATAATCTCAGTTTTGCTACTTACACTATTGTGGGAGCCACCTCTTGAATCCGTACCTCTGTTCTAATTGTCACTTCTGTGACCTCTGTTCTGTTCTATTCTGTACCGTGATTATGGTCATTTACTTACATAATTTTTGTATTTCAGTTTCTGGCACTTAACTGATTTATTTACCAAATTATCGTGGTTATGGTTATTTATTACATAATCTCAGTTTTGCTACTAAAGGATTATTTGTTCCGACTAAGTTATCTTAAAGGTTTTGGCCTAACTAACTATCCATGGTTATTTCGTGTCTCTTATACTCTTGGTATAATATTTCTCACTTTGTTATGTGCTTATAGTTATTTACTAATTTTCAGGAAATAATGCAATTCAGGAATAGCTTTGGAAAGTCTTAGATGCGGATTGTGAAATAAACATACACAATATTTTTATGATATTTTTATATGTAAATATCGGCCTTTTTGGTCAATATATTTTGTAATAAAAATAGAAGTTCCAATAATTATTTTGGTACCCTTACTCAAATATTTCTTCCGCTCGCGTTTATTTATTTGTTTATGAATTGGCCGGAGGTAATTTCAGTTACTGGCCATCACGATGCTTAACCTTTGGGTACGGGGAGCGGGTCGTGACAAATGGTATCAGAGCAATGGTTTATATATATAAAAAAAATCATCATTGGAGTATAGGACACATGCACATTTAAAAAGTGGGATAGCGGGTAATTAGTTCTGAATTATTATATTTTGTTCGTCGATTTAATTATATTATAATTTTATATGATTATATACATATAATAATTTTTTTTTTTAGTGTACCTAATTTGTAAAGGATATTAGATATAATTTATATTTATTCTAATAAAAGAAGGACAAGAAAAGAAGGATGTCGGGCTCAAGCACTCATCAAAATTATAATATAATTAAATATATATATATATATATATATAATATTCAGTTCAGTATTGAAATTTTTTTTTAATCTATTTGATGTTTTTGTTAAAAAGTGGGTTCAAATTTTAAAGCTATTAATTTTGAAACAATTTCCCATCAATGAAAAGTTCATCTCAAAATTTTTAATTCTTGCATATAATTCTGTCATTGTGTTCTTATTTTATTTATTTTTATCGTAAATAAAACGAGTGAATTTTTTTTTTAAAGTCACCCATTATTTCTCATTTCGGTCTAAACTAATTTTTGACAACTAGACAGTGAGTTATTTTTCGTAAAGTTTTTTTTTTTTTTTTTTTGAGATAGTATCTTCTATCAGATTAATCATCTAATATATATATTTATTAGAGTGCGCAGCAGATACACATATGACAAATTTCGAGGACGAAATTTTAAAAGAAGGGAAGATTGTAACAACCCAGATTTTTATTTATTCTGTAGAATTTATACTAATATTATTTAATCTCAGTTTGGAAAATATATAATTTATTATATATTATTATGTGTAATTTTGTATAATAATATAATTTTTAAAAGTTTAGGGGTCAAAATAATAATAATAATAATAATAATAATAATAATAATAATAATAATAATAATAATAATAATGGGTGTGGTAGTAAAATAAATAATTTATTTTCTGTTGATATATGATAAAGTGTAATTTAATTAAAAATTATTTTATTTATATAATTATATTAAAAAATTAGGTCAAAAGGTAATTATCTTAAATATTTATTAAGGATAACTACGAATCCAAGAATGAATCAGTGAAGGATTTGGTGGGATGCCACGTGTTGGCTCAGGAGGCTTTCACCTCCTTATAAATGAGGAGCTGATCAACCGTGAGAAAGAAAAGAAGAAAGAAAAGGAAGGGAAGGAAAGGAATGGAAAATGAGAAGAAAGAAAGGAAAGAAAGGAAAGAAAGAAAAGAAAGGAAGAAGGAAAAAATAGTAGAAGGTGAAAGGGTCTTTGATAGTGGAAAGAAAGAGTAAGGTATTAAAGTTAAGGTGTGTTATATTATACTTTGAGTCATCAAAATGTATTTTACTTATGTTTTGACTTATCAAAATCTATTTTATACAAGTTATGTTTTATTAGTATATTAATAAAAGTTATGTTATATAAAGATTTAAGTTACATGGTTTTATTTCTGAACCCTATTTGTTTAAAAGGAAACCCATGGGTATGTTTGTTTATATTTTAAAGAATATTTTGCTATGACCTTATATACAATTATGTTTTGTAAGTACCATCACGGGAATCCCACGCCTTTGGGGACTTAAATAACCATTGGCCTTTGTTTGGTTACTTTGTGGCCCTCTGATCCATTGACCTCTGTTTTGTGCGGACCAAAGTACTGTGCGGAACTAAGTGCTACACTATTGTAGGAGCCACTTCTAGAATCCGTACGAGCCACCTCTTGAATCCGTACCTCTGTTTTGACTGTCACTTCTATGATCTCTGTTCTGTTCTATTCTGTACCGTGGTTATTGTCACGACCCAAACCCGCCCCGAGAAGGTCGGCATCGTAACCGGCCAGTAATCCTAGATTACCACAGGCCTTACTGTACATAACATAATTAAACGGGGCTCGCGAAAGCGAAAACAAACTACAATAGTCCAAAGAGCTGTGCATTTATATGAACATACATTACATGCCAAAAATGAGTTAATTACCCACATTCATTACATAACATGATCGTAAACATCACATATGACTCTGACACAACTGTACAACAAAACTAAACAAGAGCTCACAAAACGGCCTACTAGGCCTAGCCCCAGCTCGGAGGCACATAAAACTCTGGTGGCTTCAAACGGTGGCTCGATACATAACTCGGCCTAGGCTTGACTCCCGGAAGGCTCACCTATAAATACATAAATACAAACAATGAGCTAAAGCTCAACAAGTAACATTAACGTAAAGGGGGTTAGTGAACGAACTCCAACATTCTTTATAAAACCATAAACATGACATTCATAATCATAATCAGTCAACAGTCAACATATAAGAACATAAGTAATGGCATACTCCATAGAACCTTTCCATAACTTTCATAACAGTTTACAGTCTAACGAGATCTCGTGACTGGCCATGGGCCTTCATCTTCATGCTCTACCATGTTTCACATCATGGCCTTGCATGTTCATGTCGCTCCCTTGACCTAACTATCTATGGATGCCATACTAGATTCGCAATCAGGATATTCGTTCACAGAAAACATTATTACATTTCAAAGCATATCATATCATATATCACTTTAAAACATACTTTCATAATAACAGATCTTTACAGAAATGTTATTTACAGTGGGTTTCCAAAACCGGTAGCACGGTCTTCAATCTTGACCTGCAAACATCAACATTATAATACATTTCTGCAATACACATTATCATCAAATCACATAATTCACATCATTCTCTTCCTTCTTTACATTCTTTCATGTTCGTTTCGTCTCATAATCTCATTATCTTAACTTAATTAAGGCTTAAACATGCTAGAAATGCGATGAGGATGCCAAATCATGCCTTGAAACATTTTTTCGAAATTTCTGAAAAAGGTTCCCGAGCGGATCAAAATCGAGCCAAAATGTCGATGAGCGAAATCCGCTGAGCTGCCAAACCGCTTCGAGCGTGTCAGAAAATTTTGGGTTCCTCTTCCAAGCTTCAATCTCTCTCTTTTGTCAAAACCACTTCCAATTGATGAAACCCAAGTCCCAAAACTCTTGATTAACAATTTGAACTCAACATTATAACTTTAATCAAAACTCAAAACATCATGTAGAAGACCAATCCTTGATTTAAGATGGAAACCCATAAACATATATATACAAACTTCATATCTCTATACTCATGGAGATTCTTCTTCAAACATGCCAAATAATCATAAATCATGTCATGATGCTCAATTTAAACATAAATTCCCTTTTCTTTCACTTCCTTTCCATGAAATTATGGATGATTCAACTCTATTTCAAGAACTTAGAAGAGATTCTTACCTTAAACACTTGGATGGAGAAGCTTAGACTTGATTTCCCCTTTTCTTTCTTTTCCTCTCTTTGCTTTCCTTTCTTTCTCCCTTTCTCACGATTCTCTCCTCTCTCTCTCTTTTCTAGATTTTTCCTTTCTCTCTTTAGTTGAGTCAAATGAGTAAAAAGGCACCCAATCCTTATCTTAATAATAATAAACATTTGAGCCAAAATCTTTAGCCAAACAAGGCCCTTACATTTCCCCATACATGATAAATAATCAATTGTGCCAATACACCTGAACCAAACGGAACTTAGCGGATTAGACGAAATTCAGTCTTCACTTTATTGTTCCAAATAGTTCTAAAAATTCCTAGTATCACATAGACGTGCTCAATTTCATTTTCTGAACTCATTACGGTTATCGATTTCAGCTCCGAAGTCGTAATTCCAACAGATATTCTTCAATCAATTCATATAAACACATAATTAATTATCGGTAATTACGCCATATGTGTTGGGGTCATTACAGTTATGGTCATTTACTTATATAATTTCTGTATTTCAGTTTCTGGCACTTAACTGATTTGTTTACTAAATTATCGTGGTTATGGTTATTTATTACATAATCTCAGTTTTGCTACTTAAAGGATTATTTGTTCCGACTAAGTTATCTTAAATGTTTTGGCTTAACTAACTATCCATGGTTATTTCGTGTCCCTTATACTCTTGGTATAATATTTCTCACTCTGCCATGTGGTTATAGTTGTTTACCAATTTTCAGGAAATAATGCAATTCAGGAATAGCTTTGGAAAGTCTTAGATGTAAATATCGGCCTTTTTGGTCAATAAATTTTATAATAAAAATAGAAGGTCTAATGATTATTTTGGTACCCTTATTTAAATTTTACTTCCGCTTGCGTTTATTTATTTGTTTATGAATTGGTCGGAGGTAATCCCAGTTACTGGCCATTACGATGTTTATCCCTTGGATACGGGGAGCGGGTCGTGACAATCTCTCTAATTAAAACTTTGTTAATTAACAAATTTGATTTCTATCTCTATTGATATCTATTTATCTTTCTCTTTTTCTTTTTCTTTTGTTTTTTTTTGGGGGAGGAAGGGGGTGTAAGATGTACGAGACATTCTTAAAAGAAAAATAACTTATTGTGTTTTTTGAAATAGAAAAATAATTGAGTGTGGCTTTTTTTCCCTTTGTGTATCTTAAGTGACCTTCTTAGTATTATAAATATTTTACAACACTGATATGTCATGAATTGCATAATCGTGTCAATAGCCAATGGACCCAATTTATGTTATAAAGTTACAATATACATATAAAATATTTATATTGTAAAATGAGTTTGATTTTTGTTTTTGGTTAATTTTGTTTGTCTATAATTGAATTGTCGTTTTTAAAAACTTATTAAGTTAATTAATATATTATTTAACATTCTCTTTCACAGTATAAATATTAACTAGCATATCACCCATGATATGCATGGGATTCGATACCATAAAAGACTATTTATGGTTATGTTAAACATAAATAGTCCCAAGGCTATTTTCTAAAAAAATAGTCCCAAGGCTATTTTCGATTTAATAAAAAAATTTCTAATCCCCTCACTATTTTCTAATATCATTTCTACATCCTCCTTACCAATCCCCCTTCCAAGGGTATTAGTAATACTAAGGGGCTAATAGTCCCAAGGCTATCTCTCCAAACAAACAAGGGCATTAGTAATACCTTAGTATTATTAGTCCCCAATACCCTCCCTATAGCCCAAAATAAACGGGGCTTTAAAATTGTTAGCATAAAATCTAAGTAGTTATGAAACAAGATGTTGGAATTTGTGTGCTTGATAGTTGTTAGGTTTTTTTTTTTTTTTTTTTTTTTTTTAAACTAACCAATAGATTTTTTTTTTATTTTACATTTTAAATTTTGAAAATCAAAAATTTAGTTTGAGAACTTGGAGCTCTCACATCCCTTCTAATTAGAAACCTCATTTTTTTTAATAAAAAAACACTCATTTCTATTGTAATTCAGTTTGATTTATATTTTTAGATCAAAAAATTACCCCCCAACTATAAATGGGTACCAATAGAGATATTTGTATATTTTTATTTTTCTGTTAAAAAAGATATCGATAATAATAAAAATTCATACTTTCCAAAATCAAATATAGTAATCTATATAAAAAATAAAAACAATCTTTCTAAAAACTGGATATAGAAATCAAAACAAAATCACATCAATCTATCTATACAATTATGTAAGCAAAGTTCTAATCAAATTATATTATTTTTTTTTGTGTAATTATATTATTGGTTCTTTTCATTTTATTGATAATTTTTCTGGTGAAACACCAATAAATTTCAAATAATAATATTATGAATTGTTTGATTCTTCCTTTTTTTTTCTTATGGATCCAAAGGTCCCATTCTAGTGTGCTTTACATAAAGGGCCAAGTATAAACGTGCATGTGTTATATGTTAAGGGACAAATGTTGGTTTTCTCATAATATTGAAATTACTAAACGTAACACTTCAAAAAAACTCTTTAGTATATTTTTCTCAAACGTAACACTATAATATAACACTCAAAGGCTATGTTTGATTCACAAGACTAAAAGTGAAGTATTAATAATCCTATTAAATTAGTGTGATATTCACTATCCAATTGGATTAATATCTATTGGATTAATAATCCCACCCCTACCCCATTACTAATAATCTTACAAATTTATTGGATTAATTATCCATTGGATTAATAATCCTAAACCAAAATGTTAAAACAAACATAGGATAATTGGGCTCACGGATTAATAATCCCAATCATATGCTCTAATCTACCCAATCAAACATGCCAAAAAAGTGTAACATTCCAATGTAACACATTGAAAAACTTCTTAGTATATTTTTGTTAAACGTAACAATGTAACATTCCAAAAAAATGTCTTATTGTACTTTCCCAAACATAACATTTCAATGTAATACACTAAAAAATTTCTTAATGTACTTTTCTTAAACGTAACATTCTAAGAAAACTCCTTATGTATTTTTTTAAACGTAACACTCCGATCAATATAGCACACTAAAATTTTTTTTAGTATATTTTTTCCAAACGTAACACTTCAACGTAACACACTAAAAAACTTCTTAGTGTACTTTTCTTAAACGTAACAACGTAATATTTTAAAAAAAAAACTCTTAGTGTATTAATTTTCAAACGAAACACTTTAATCAATGCGCTCTAATATAACACACCAATGCAACATAAAAAAATCATACTATTAGAAATATAAATTTTTATGCTCGACAGTTAACACTTCAGCCATCAATCCCCCCCAAAATAATCTTCCACATCACACCTCACCTTTCCATTCTCATCTCAAAAACGAATCAAAAAATTATAAAAATGAATCACAAAAAGACATTTAAATTCCAATGACACCAAATCAAATAAATACAACTTTCCAAACAAAAAAGGAA
Organism: Camellia lanceoleosa; assembly: GCA_025200525.1. Lineage (NCBI taxonomy): Eukaryota > Viridiplantae > Streptophyta > Magnoliopsida > Ericales > Theaceae > Camellia > Camellia lanceoleosa. The sequence continues at coordinate 3,831,952 of CM045759.1, read as the reverse complement.
TAATTAGTTCATAAAAAATTCTTAAAATTAAATGGATCAATATTCCTCTATATGAGATTTATGGGTAAATTTTTCATTTTTATGTTACCTTTTCTTTAATTACTATAATAATCAATATGGCAAGTTTTCTATTGTTCTTTGATTATAAATATTGGAAAGAATATGCAATAATTTAATTTGGCCCATCTAACTGTATCTATAGTTTTAAAAATTAAAATTTTATATAGAAAGTAAAAAAATAAAAAATCTAAGTCATATTTAACCCATTTCTAATTTGAAATTTAATTTTTTTTCTGAAGAAATTCCAAATATAACTTTAGTCTTATATAATTTTAAAATTTTAAAATATTTATTTAAAGATAATTATCGAAAAATTATTTTTAAAAACTAAAAAATATATGTGGTGTCAAAATATTTACTACACATTTATAAATCAAGAAAGAAATTTCAAATGTACAAGTAAAAAGAAATTAAAAAAATATATGTATATATTTTTATTCGACATCTAAAAATATATTTTCCATGATTAAAAATACATTATGGTTCTAGATATATCTTTTAACCATATGTAAGTCCTCTTTTTTATTATTTTTAAAATTTATTAAATTTTACATAAAATATACACGGTATAAAACTACAATAAAGATAAATACACAATTAATGTATAGAAAAATTCTTAGAATTAACGAAAATACAAAACTCATAGGATGGAGCGTATTTATTTATTTTTATCTTAAATATAGTTTTTGTAATTTATCCTCTCCCATTTTTTAATTATTTTTTTTACCAATTAAAATATGATATGTATTTTTATTTATAACTAAGAACATACAATTATTTGTAGAAAAATATTTTTAGAAGAGGTTAAAACTTAATCAATTCTAAATTAGTTTTCTTATATATTTTAAACAAATTTTTATGTTATTATTTAATTTTTAATTGTTTATTTTTTGCTTATGCGTAGTACAAGTATCATGTTAGTATTTTTAAAAAATAAACGGTTCAAATTCCTGAAATCAACTTTAAAATAAATTTACTAAACTCCAACTCTTCTCACAAAATAGATGACCAACATGAAAAAATTCAATCCCTATACATAATTCAAGATAATTGAAGATACATACAAAGTAAATTCACATTCTTTTGGTCTTTTAAATGATGACAACCGAGTACCCACAAAATGCACCATGCATTGCCGTTTGCCAAACCCAAAGCCGGCTGTCCCTGCCACTTCCCTAAACAGTATATACAAAGCATGATGCTTCCAAGCCAAAAAAATGTGCTAGCTAGTTTGGAAGCATGATGTTTTGTATGATTTTAACAAAGTGAATAGACCAAAAGATACTTAAGCCGAAAACATCGTAGTTTAAACTCCAAAAAGGGACCTTTATTAATCTTCTTGTTTCCAAAGCAACAATACAACGCACCGCAGCACCAATAAATCAGCCACATAAGATGCATCATATCCACGTGGCTCCCACGACAAAACCCAATTGTCATCCGTAATGTTACGAACTCATATATAAAAATTTAAAAATAACTTAAAATTTCACATTAATAATTTAGATTTATTTTAGAAGAAACTATAGATAAGTAAGAGAAGGAGAAAAAAATAATTCATATATAGAGGGGTGCAAGCCTTTCATTTGCACATCACCATAAATACATTTATGTGACATCTTAAATATTTAATTAATATCATAATTAATAATAATAATAATGATAATAATACATTTAAAACAATTCTTGGTCCAAATAATAAAAATAAAATAAAATTTAAATTTAAAAAAAAAAAAAAAAAAGGGGGTAGCTTGTCACCATCCTAATAAATAGGATGCTGACCTAGTCATATAGCCTTGGTGAATCATCATGTTTGATAAGGAGGGAATTGCCGCTAAATTTAAGCAAATCACATGTGAGAAAACATGCAAGGACCACGTATAAATAGTGCACGGTTGGAGAGCTTCGAAAATATAGGAAGATACGAATAACTAAGAAGCAGCGTCCCATTAGCAAGGAGTTTATAGTTGGAAAGTAAAGGGTAAAGGTTGATATAAAAATGGGTTACATTATATCTTGAATTATTATAATATATTTTAAATTATCATAATATATGTTATGAATATTTTGAGTTATTATAATTTATTTTATATAATTTATGTTTTATGATTATGTTAATGTTTCAATTACGTGGATTATTTCCTGAACTCCATTTGCTTAAATTAAAACTAATAGATATGTTTATTTAAATTTTAGAAATTATTTGACAATGATCTTGTAAATAATTATTTTCTGTAAGTATCACCACGAGAGTCCCAAGTCTTGGGGGACTTAAATAACCATTCGCCATTGTTTGACCATTTTGTGATCCCCTGCTTGTTATGGATCCATTGACCCCTGTTCTGATTGTCACTCTAGTGACCCTTATTCTGTACGGTGGTTATAATTATTTACATAATTTTTATTTTAGTCTCTGCCACTTAAATAATTTATTTATGCAACTTAAATATTTTAGCTTAAATAACTATTCATGACTATTTTGTATCCCTATACTCACAGTATAATATTTTTCACTTTGCTATGTGCTTATAGCTGTTACCCCTTTCAGGTGACGAGGTTTAGCGGGATCAAGATGTGGAATGAATCGCTGTATTGTTTTTTTTATTTCATTTTTTAAGATTTCTATTTGTTTTTTTTTTTTTTCGGATTCTTGTAATACAATAAAACTCAAATGACTATGGTTGTTTCCTTTTAATAAACATTTGGTATCCAATTATTTCATTTTAATTTATTTAATTTATCCGCTTACACTATGATTACAAAATTATTTGAATTATTTTATTTTTATTTTGTTACGACGCCGAGCCTTTGGGTACCGGGTTTGGGTTGTGACAACTTACACCCCCATGTGTAGATAATTTTTTTTTTCTTCTCCCACCTGCATATAGTTTCCCCTTTATTTTATCTATGGACTCTATACTTTATCAATTCAATCTCCACCACGCATACTATTTCTGGATAAATTCTGAGTCCCAAATTTTGAAACCCTAGGTTTTTTGCAATTATAATATATACATAATTTTGGGAAATTCTATAATACATATTCTATTTTGAAGTATATACCATTCATTCCAATTATAAAGTTTATGATATTTGATTATAACCTATTATGTTGTTAATTATGATTTACTATGATGTTGTTTATTGTGATTATTGTTTTAATTAGGATTGAATTTTTTTTTGATTTGTGTTTGGTTATAGTCTATTATTATTTTTGTAAATATTATTAAAAATAATTTAGTTATGACATTTTACTTGTGGTACATTCTAAAAAAAAAAAGGAAAAAAAAAGTGTGTACACACTTTAGCTTTGTAAACTCTAAACTCCTGCAGAGTAATTCCATAGCTACCTAGTCATCAACAAACTATATGTATTAATTAATTAAGTGGGGTTTAACAATTCAGTTTTAAGTAGTTTTTCTGTGTTTTTTTAAAATAATTTTATAAGATTGATATGTTTTATAATTGTTAAAAAGTTACTCTTTTTTTAATAAAAAAAAGTTTTGAGGATCTTTTCAAATTTTTGCTTTTAAGAGACATATATATTTGTGATTGGTGAAAAAGTAGTATCACTTGGTACCCTATTGGTATACAAAACTTGTTCGTAAATTAGAGTTGTAGAGCCTTATCAATATAATCCAAAGAATTTTCAAATTATTAAAGGTAAAATTGTCTTTAACAATTCTGTTGACATTTTAAAAAATGTTTACTTTCTTTTAACAAACTAAATAGACATTTTACTTTGAATTTTTTTAAATCATTATTTATTTATTTAGAGATTGTCAAATTAGACCGTAGACAAATGATACATCTGGAATAATCGAAGAGAATCCTTGATATAAAGAACATTTACCACGCTTGGTTATAATTAGACTATTTTTCTACTCCCCCCCCCCCCCCCCCCTATTTTTTACTCGTTGCAATTGATCATACACCATATATGTTATTTGATATATATTATTAGATTCATTTCTTAACAATTTAAATATTTGGAACAATTATTAACTTAACATCATCAGTGTGTAAACAAGCACTACAGCTGTGGGAAGTCAACATTTTGATTTCAAACTTTTCTATTTACCTTTGTTTCAGGGTACAAGAAGACCCAAGTTCTTTTTTTTTTTTTCGGCCAAAGTTAGATTCATTGATAGATAGAACAAATACATCAAAAGTGATTATCTTCAACTTTAAAAAGAATTACAGCTAAGGTTCAGTATTTCAAACCTGAATACTCGAACACCCAATAACCATAACCTGTAACATACTGAAACCATCAACTAACAACCATAAAACAACACTTTTATTTTTTTGGGTCAACAAAATTATAATTTCTTTTTTTTTTTTTTTCTAGAATTTTGATTTTTCTTTGGTGTTTGGTAACAATCCATTTGAGAAGGTGAGGTAGTTGGTTTTCTATATATTTGTTCATCCTATATTTTTGACCTTCTAGTACAAGCAAACTCTAATACAACATACTAATCCATAGTATATCACAAGTAGACAATTGTTAAATAGATAAAGTAGAAGTGTGGCTTGTGGTTACTTGATTAAATATATAAAATAATAATAATAAAAAAAACTTGATTGTTACATCGTATAGTACTAAACCAATGGTTTGTATGTGTTTTTGATAATTTTTAAGGCAACAAATTTATCGTTTGAGTAGTGAGTGAAGAGTTTATTTATTTATTTTCAAAATCAGGTTGATTTGAAGCAGAATTTCTAATCTCAAACTGTTTTAAAATTATTTTTAAATGCCTTATTTTTTATAAAATTGTAATTTTAAGCTTGAAATCATGTTTTAAAAATATGATTTCAAATTTTTTTACAATTTTTTTCCTTTCAACAAAAAAATTACTTGAAGTCGTGAAAAATGCAGTATCAATTAATAAAATTGACAAATTTTTCTTACAATAAAACTTTTGTTATCTGATTCAAGGTCTATTAAAATAATAATACACACAACTCATAAGTTTAAAAGATTTAGAAAATTTGTTAGTTAGCATAGCATTACTCTTCAATTATTTACGATTTCAATAATTTAAATTATTAATCTTGTAGGACCTTTTAGCAAATTTTTCATGCAAAAAATCAAATTGATCGATTAATAGAGTATGATGGGATCATGTATGTAATTTTAAATTTGGATCGTCTATTATTTTGAAAATAAATATAATTCAGTTATAAGACTATAAATATCTAATCACTCTAATTTTTTTGAATGGAACTTTATTAAAAAATCATATAAGACTATAAATATCTAATCACTCTAATTTTTTTGAATGAAAATTTATTAAAAAATCATAAAAAATGAACAATTTAAATAACAGGATAGGTCTTTTGGTGATCATAAAGGCATGGACAATGGTGACATACACTAATTTTTCTTGCTTTAATGTAATTTTAGTGTTACTCATTTCAGTGTAATTTTTATTTTTCTTTTGCTTTTGCTTTTACTTTTACCCTCTTTCTTGCTTCAATTATTTTTAATAGATCATTACTATTTAAGATCAAAAATTAAATTAAATTTAATTTTTAAGGTCAATGATGTGATAATTAATTAGAATATTACATATAATATTTTTTCTCATATCTTTTCTAATCATTAAACAATCATATTACTTACATATTATTAAATTAAAAAAATAAACTTATATATCATTTTTTCCTTTTGATAATAATAACTCTCACATATTGCAAAGTAGGGTATCATTTTAAAAATATGAAACCAAATTAAATCATTCTCATACCAAAAGGGGGTCATGCCACGTATTCTTCCTGAACCCCTAAAAAAATCTGAATTATTTTCAGCCAAAATATCTCTATATATTATTGGCCTTGTTTAGAAAATTAATTATTTTCATTGACTATTTGAATTTTTAGTTATTTTAGCATGACTAAAATAGTAGTGTTTGAAAAGTTGGTTGACTTTTTTTTGATTATTTATTTTTATTTTTTTTATAGTTGATTTGATGGTTGTGAAAGAAAAAATAAAATAATTATGAATTAAATGTGACATTTTATCTTATCGATTATTTTAACTTATTTTATCTTTTAGTGAGTTATTTTAGCGTACTCTTCTTTCCAAACAGCCCAATTACATCTGGTTAATTAATGTGTCAATTATTTGATGTGTTTTAGCATCTAAAACATGTCTAATTGTGACCAATAATCTAATACGCAGATATAAAAAGAAAAAGAAAAAAAAAAAATCATTTTCATGATATATTGATATCTGACTTTCATGATGAAATCGTCATGATCTTGTTATTTTATAAGTCAAATGACAATAATACCCACTGACTTTGCAAGAAAGATGGCCCCACATACCTACTCCTTGGTTGACAATAAAAATAACCCGAAATTGTTAATTTCTTCTCTCAAATGGTTGTGATTAAGATACATAATAGTTTGGTAATGAAGCTTCTTTTCAAGAATGTTCATGCATGATGCATGTGACCATGAGGAGTCCAATGAGATTAGCAAGAACAATGAGATTAGCAAGAACAGTATGTTTGGTGATGGTGCCCCACCAATCGTGTGTACCCTGGGTGGCCCAGCCTAGTCTGTTGGCTCACGAGAAATATAAAAAAAGTTTAAATCCCTTAAAACAAGTTATTATTACATGTTAGTGGTTCATTTGCTTAGAAATTAACTTAGATTTAATTTAGAAATTTAGAAATAATATTTTAAGAATCTCTAATATTATTCTCGGTACAAAACCATATGCATAGAATTCATGATTATGATGATCCATTAATTAGATAATATTAAAATTTATTTATACAATAAACCCTAGGCGGTTTAGATTGTGTGTTTTGTAACCTAACAATCAGGATGGGGTTGTTTGATTAAATAATTTATTTATTTATTTTTAAATATAATGAGAGGGGTCCAAATAGCTTCTAGAAGAGAAACAACTGTGCAAACCAACCAACCAGCCTTTATTTTTCTCTCATAAATAAAAAGTCTAAACAACATCTGACCATATCGCCTCCAAGACCAAATCATCATATGAATCCACCAAACCGTGTTTACTTTGTTCATATCTTCACAAAATTAGACGAATAAACCAATGAAGAGTGTAAAACAAAACAAACACATGAATGAATTAACTTTGTAAAACTACATAATAAAGTTTGGGAGGGAGAGAGAGTCTTGAGAAGGTCCGGAAAGAACTTTCCTCACAAAACAAACCAAAAAACAAAGTCAAATGGGTGGCTAAGTCATCGTCCGTTCAACCAAATTTTTAGACTTCATAGACTTTTTATCCATTAAAAAAATTACACCGAAAAGAATATATATAGATATAAAGAATTTAAATTCTGTGAATCAAATTCAACATATCTATTACCAAATTTAAATTTGAGTTACTAAACAATAATTATCTACTTTTATTATATGATGTATCAGTTTAGTTACTAATATTATGTAAAAAATATACATGAGTGGTGAAACTCTCAGACATTCAAATTTTAGCGCAAATATGTATTTGTATGCGTGCGCGTGTAGCTGTGCACTCATGGGCATTTAAAATCTTTTTTAATCCAATCTAAGGAGAGTATAAAATATTAGGTCTAAGAGATATTTTTTATTGATGAAAGATCCATGTTTTGTGAAATAGTTTAGTGAGAAGTTCTGAAAAACATTTTGTTTCTAATTTTACCCTTTGACTTTTTTATCTTTTTGACTCTCTGTTCAAATATATATCTATTTGTTTAAATTTGTTTTTCTATCTGTTCAAATTTTTATCTATCAGTTCAAAATTATATCTATCTGTTCAATTTTTTCTACTAAAATAGATCTATTTGTTCAATTCTTTTCCTAAATTCTATTTATCTGTTCAAATTTTTTTATCTGTTCATTTTTTTCTCCTAAATTATATCTATCTGTTCAATTTTTTTATCTACTCAAATCTTTTATCTGTGTAATTTTTTTTTTCTATTTGTTAAAAATCTGTTCAATTTTTTGAATCCACTATCTGTTGTAACAATTTGTAGAATCCTTTTCACACAACAACAACGACAATACAGATAAACATTTATTAAAAAACACACTCAGATCTTCAAATCCAATCATAGAAAAAGCTCATAGTTATTTTGTTGGGGGTGGGAAACACAGTAGGATCTTTAGATCCAAAGTCTCGAACCATCAAACCATTTAGATTATATAGTTATCTAACAACAATTGTTAGTAAGCAAGTATCTATAAAAGAAAAAAATGAAGATCCTAGTCAACTACACCAAAAAATGAAGAAGTTAACTACACTATTCAACTACCCCAAATAAAGAGAGAGACAAAGAGATTAACTAGGAGTAGAGCTAGGGATAAATGGTGATAAAACCACTATAAAGATGTAAAACCAGGTTAGAGTCCTCCATAGCGCCATTGTTCTGTTAAATCCTCTCCCTCCTTCCCTCCCAAAAAAAGCCACATTTCTCAAAGAGAAAGAGAGAGAGTAAAAATCGATGAAGATCTTATAAACCCTTGTATTTGTAGAATGAAGAAATATCACAAAAAAAAAAAAAGAAAAAAAGAAAGAAGAGAAAGATATATGTATATATGTATACATTCAAAATACAAACCGAAAGAATGGTTATTCAACCTTTCAATTTGAACTTGAAGCTTATTGATATCAAAAATACAAAGTTAAATAATTCAAATCAAACAAATACACATACGACATATATATAGATGTGCACAATCAAATGAGTTTAGAAGTAGAAAAAAATAAAGATTGATTACATAAAGGCGTTATTATCAGTTGAGTCGGAATCAATAGAAGGAGCAAATGAAGAACCCTTGTATTTGTAGAATGAAGAAATATATTTATATATATATATATATATAAGTGAAGTCCAGACTGCTTTTCTGGGGGGAAGATATATCTTAGATGGGGTGCTGATTGTTAATGACGTGGTGGATGGATTGACGGAGGAAATCGAAGAAAAAGGACTTAATTTTGAAGCTTGATTTTCAAAAAGCTTATGACTTAGTCAATTAGGAATTTTTATTATCTATGATGGATAACTTTGGATTTGGTGAGAAATGGTTGAAATGGATTAAAACCTGCATTTCAACAGCAAGACTATCAGTGCTGGTAAATAGATCACCCACTGAGGAGTTTTCTCCTGGAAAAGGGATTCGACAAGGGGATCTACTTTCATCATTCCTCTTTACAATAGTGGCAGAGGGACTAAATATCCTGTTATCAAGGGCAAAAGCAAGCGGATTGATAAAAGGGACAGTGGTAGGCAGTCAAGAGGTTAGTATTTCTCATCTTCAATTTGCTGATGATACAATAATTTTGTGTGAGGCTGAGAGGGAGGAGATCTTATCAATAAAAAGGATTTTAAGTTGCTATGAGATATTGTCAGGATTAAAAATTAATTTCCATAAAAGTGTGATATGTGGGATTGGGATGGAGGATGAGAGTGTTCAGTATTATGCATCATTACTTAATTGTGGTTGGCAAAAATTACCATTAAAGTATTTGGGATTACCTTTGGGAGCAAATCCAAGAAGAAAAAAGACATGGCAACCAATAATGGACAAGGTGAAGATGAAACTAACATCTTGGAAAAGGAAATTGTTGTCTTTTACAGGTAGACTGACACTCGTCAAGTCAGTACTATCAAATTTACCTATCCACTATCTATTTATTTTCAGAATGCCAAAAGGGGTGGTGAAGATCATTGAAAAACTGCAAGCTGCCTTTTTATGAGGGGGTTCAACTGTGAAGAAAAAAGTTCACCTAGTGGGATGGAAGGAAGTTACCAAAACTAAAACTTATGGTGGATTGAAAGTTAGCAGAATTAAGGAACTCAATGAAAGTTTGCTCCTAAAATAGTGGTAGAGATATGGTTCTGAGAATGGATTATTATGGAAGACTGTTGTGACAAGCAAATATGGTCATGAGGGTGGGGATTGGAGCCCAAATGTGGCGATTAATTGATCTATGTCCTTAGTTTGGCAAGATATATTATTATTTGTTCTGTCAAATATTGATCTACATTCATTCTTTGTTGTAAATTTTAAAATTGTAATTGGTAATGGTGAAAGGGCACACTTTTGGAAGGACAAATGGTTGGAGATTGGAAAATTGGAGGTTGCCTTCCCTAGGCCTTTTAGCTTATCAGAGACTAAAGATGGCTCCTTGAAGTCTTTTGGTCAACTCAGAAATGAAGCAGGAGGGTGGCAGTTCTCATTCAGAAGACCTTTAAGAGCCTGGAAAGAGGAAGATGTTAAAAGGCTTGTTGAGGTATTGGAGGATGTTCCCAATCTAAAGGTCAATATTGATGATCAAGCTTGGTGGAATGCAGACCCATCGGGCTCTTTCTCTGTTTCCTCTGCTAGAAGATGGTGTGAGTCTGCTCAAGGTCCATCTCTTAGGATTACTAAACTGTTATGCAGTAATGGAGCACCACCAAGAGTGAAATTTTTTGGTTGGTTGGCCTGGAGAGGTAGAGTGAAAACGACTTTCTATCTTCAAAGAATTGGAGTTTTGGATCCCAATGTGAACAATTATTGTTTGTTTTGCAAGGAGAATGAAGAAACTGCCAATCACATTCCGCTACATTGCCTTTTGGTATGGAGAATGTGGTTTGAATTATTGGATTGGTGGAACTTGTCTTGGGTAATCCTTGGATGTAGTGGATGTCTTCTGGAATGGTGGTTAGGTACAAGTTGCAACAGGTTTGAAAGGAGGATATGACATTCTATTCATTTTGCTCTCATGTGGTTTGTGTGGAAGCTCCGAAATAAATGTTTGTTCAACGAAATTCAACAAGATTTTACGGCTTTTGGGGAGTTACTAAAGGTTAGAATTGCTTTATGGTTGAAATATAACACGTTTGGGGTACATTATTCTATTAATGATGTGGTATTCAACCTTCAACAAATTAGATCCTGTTCAAGGTAGCAGAATAGAATCAGAATTCTGGGCTGACTTTGGTTGTTGAGATTATTGTTTGTAGGTTAGGTGGCTGCTGTTTGGAAGATTTCTCAGGTGGGGTTAGTTTGATTGTTTGGTTACTCCTCTATCTAGGGTGTTTTCTTTTGTTTATGGTTGGTTTCTCACAAACTTTTTGGCTTGAGCTAGCACATGATTGCGCATCTCTCTTGGTGCCAACCTAGTTAGGATTAGGTTGGGGTGCTATGATGCTATTGAGCTCTCATCTTTTCTTTATTGATGGTTCCCATATGTAACGTATGTTCGATTTCATCAATAATTTTTTCTTCTTTTGTTAATCAAAATATATATATAAGGATATATACATATACATTTAATGCATATATATATATATAAACTTTAGATCCAAATTCCAAGAAGATCGCAGATCTAGAGACAATAGCGATGGCCATGGATCGGATCTAGAGACGACGTCAGTGGATTGGTGTGGATCGCTCAGATCTAGAGAGAGAAAACGATCAAGCTCCATTTCTATCCGTCGCCTATTCTCTACTGACGATTCAACTGCTATCATCGTTGAGACTAGCGTCTTCTTCATCGTCGAGACCTATATACAAAGAACACATGACCTTGATGGGAGACATGGCGACTACGCGTCGAAGGGAAAAGTGGAGAGGAGCACGATGAATGTAGGGTTTAGGTGGCGACGATTGTTGCTTGATTTAAAGCCAATGGCGGGAAGGACCTCTTTGATTGGATCAAGAGAGAGAGAGGGGGAGAATGGTGTAAGTGGCGAAGGCCGACGCACCTAGGGTTTAGATCGCGAAGAGAGAGAAAGAGAGAGAGAGAGAGTGATAGATGGTTTGATGGGAGAGATGTAGGGTTTGATTGTTATATATATATGGGTATTTTAGTCATTTTGTTTCTATTTGTCCTTATGAACAAACTATTTATGCGCCTGGATCATTGACCAAGGAAAATGTTATTTTGAACTTTTGGCCCGAACACCCAATTTTTATGTAGTCTTAGAAAATTATGTGTAATATGTGATACTTTAGAAAATTATGTGTAATATGTGATACTCTTAACAAATGAAAAGTTATAAAATATATTGGCTAAATCTTTTCTTATCTCACAACTACTTATTAAAGGTGGGTTAACACCATTTCACTCATAATTTTTTATTTTGTCATGTCATTGATTAGGAAGATTCCATAAATAATGCTACATGAGTACTTTGAGTCTACTTATTAATTACCTTGCATTTACATGTATAAAATGGAGGTGGAGCCATGGAAGAAAGCATGTTATATAGAGCATATTATTTTTATAATCCAAAATCCCTCTATATTTTTAATCATTAAATTGTATAAAAATTAAATAAGATTATAGACACACAATTTTCTATTATTTAATTACAATAGGAATGAGACTCGCATAATCATATGAGATAAGCCTTACCGTTATAGGGATAACTCATCTCCAAACCATTATCCACTATAATCCTTTATATTTCACTTTGTAAGTCACACTCTCAATCCATAGTGATGATTTGAATTGTTTATCTCGTAAACCTTGAACTGAAAGTTATTTATGTAAAAATCAATTTTATCAAATATCAAAAAATAGATGAACAAATTAAAGTACATAGTGCTAGGGAATTAGGGAGCCCATAAGTGTACATTAATATTGGCCCAATCCATTAGGAAGAAACTCTAGAGTACATAAACGTCATATCAAGGCCCAACATATATTATTTCGAACTCATATCCACTTAAAAACTTAAGCCTATAAGTAGAGAACCTATCTAATGTTTATTAAGACTCATATCGTTTTACTCTTTATCTGATGTGGGACTCTACCTTCACATATACTCTAACAATCTCTCCCTCATGTGTGAACCAAACATTGGGCCTCTCCATATTCCCCCTTGAGTCTTGACCTATCATCAGCAAGTTCATCGTAGATCATTACCCTTTAATCTTGATTTATAAATCTTGATTTATAACTCCCTAACATCGAGACTAGCTTGGGCCATCTGCACACACTCCATCGTGAGCCACCATACTCCATTGAGAGCCACCTTGTCGCGGTCCAACCTTGCCACGTGCACCAGGAATTTTCTTTGTTTCATTAAGATTATGAATTTTTTTTTGCTCCATCAAGAGTTTTTGTGCAAGCCTAAGCCCACCGGCATCAATTCTCTAGAAGAGTTCGCCCATAAATTGTCTGTCATCGGCTCTGATACCAATGGTTAGGGAATTAGGGAGCCCACAAGCGCACATCAATACTGACTCAATCTATTAGGGAGAAACTCTAGAGTCTACAAACGCTATATTAAGACCCAACATACATTATTTGGAACTATACCCACTTAAAAGTTTAAGCCTATAAGTGGAGGCCCAACTAATGTATATTAAAACTCATATCTTTTGACTCTTTATCTGATGTGGGACTTTACCTTCATACATACTCCAACACATAAAATATCCATTCCCTTTTCGCAAAATTGATTCCGTAGTAACCAAGGGGCTCTAACCTAGTTGGTTAGTCCTTTGGCCACCAAGTTTCTCCTAAGAGGGAGGTTTTAGGTTCCACTCTTAGGAGTGGAATGAGAAGACAAGATTTTCTTGCAAAATATATGAGTGTGAGTTTCAACTCCCTCAAATTGCTAATCTAACCATTAATCATTGACTTTTACCGATAATTTTTTTTTTTGATTCCATAGCAAGATTGGTGAAAATATCAAAGTACATAAATCTCAAATCAATAATCTAATGATTTAATGCTTCATTAAGATGAAAAAAAAAAAAGAAAAAATAGAAATTTTATATATCATTGATTTTTTTTAATTATCATTTTGTATCACTATTTATATAAATACTCATGATTAATTTTTTTATTTAAAAATAATTATTAAGCCATTAATAAAATTAAATCATCACCTGCTAAATAATCCAGTGGTATAAAACTATACAAAGAAAGAAAAAAGAAAAGTAATATGGGAAACGTGCACCTTATAAATAAATAAATAAAATGATATAATTTTATATTTTTTGAATCATAACTTAAAAAAATATTATAATTAAATATAATATGAAATATAATTAAAAATTTCATAACTACTTATAACTTAAAAAAAAAAATTAACCATACCTAAAAATAAAAATCATGCAACTAAAAGTACATACAATGCACTCTTTTCAAAGATACATATTAGAAATTTTCAAAAATAATAGATGGCAAAATAGCGAGCCGTCCTATATGGAAAACATCTAAGAAAGGAGTTGGAAACCTCTATTGTCGGAGGAGAAAACACTGAACCATTTGAATAGTATTATGTCCTAATCTCTCTCTCTCTCTCTCTCTCATTCATTTAAAAACCCCTCCAACTCCAACCCATTCCTCATCTTCACCTCCCTCTTTCTTCTCCCTCCTCATGACTCATTCTCTCAACATCTAAAAACCCTTCAACCCTCCTCACATCACCACCACCTCTAGCAATGACTGTCAAAAAGATAACATGGAGATCTCTCATCTTAAGCTGTTACATGACTGAGAACCCATCACCAAAACCAACCAAGAAAGTTATTGTTTCGAAGCAGAGTTCGTTTCAGAGGATTTCAGTGTCGGATTTGAGCTCGTCCACGTTGTCGGAGGACTTGTCGGTGTCACTTGCTGGATCAAACCTCCATGTTTTTACGGTTGCGGAGCTGAGAGTGATCACCCAGAACTTCTCTCAGAGTAATTTTCTCGGCGAAGGCGGGTTTGGACCGGTTCATAAAGGGTTCATTGATGATAAGCTTAGGCCTGGCTTGAAGGCTCAGCCTGTGGCTGTTAAGCTCCTGGATTTAGATGGCACTCAAGGTCACAGGGAATGGCTGGTATGTACATTTTGTTAATAAAACTGTTACGTACTTAGAAATTATTATTTTTTATTAAAATTATTTAGAATTTGAATATGTAGCATAAGTTTGAATATTTATTTATTTATTTATTTTGGTTGATTTACTATGATACACATTGCAATGATGTAAGTTTTATGTGAGCTTTTTAAGTAGGGTTAATTAAAGTTACCATACCTTTTATTGAATATCACATTACTTCCTCCAATTTTAAAATTATACATTTAGACTCTTTAATTATAAAAAAAAAAACATACAAAGATCCTTTCTTGGGGGATGAAAGTGAAGCAATTTTAATATTTTGTTGGGTGAATGCAATTTTGATAGTTGAAATGTCTAAATACATTATTTTAAAGTTGAGAGGGTTTTAAGTGATATTCAATAATAGTTAAGGGGGTAAAACATAATTAACCTTTGTTTTTATGACAAATTTTCTATCAAATTCTGCTGGAAAGTAAAAGAATTTTGATAGTTGAGGGTCTAAGTATACAATTTTAAAGTTGAGAGAGTTTAATCATACAACTTTAAAGTTAGAGAGTTAAAGTGATAATCAATAATAACTGAGAAGGTAAAACGTAAACTATCAAACACTATCAATTTTATGACAGTTTTGTTGTATCAAACACTATCAATTTTTTTGAGTGACAAATGAAGAACGAAATTTCATTATCTGATTAGTTATTGCTTGTATTTTTTTTTCTGTTTTTAACAGACAGAAGTGATCTTTCTTGGGCAACTGAGACATCCACATCTAGTGAAGCTAATTGGATACTGTTGTGAGGAAGAACATAGATTACTTGCATATGAATATATGCCTCGAGGCAGCTTGGAAAATCAACTATTTAGAAGTAAGTATGCTCTCTATTTCATTTTTGTAACACTTCAATAACATAAATGTTATGTACTAAAATTTAAAATATTTACGCATTTTATATTTGAATATTTCTCCTGAGGTCACACTAACTTACGGCGGAATTTGGGTAATTTCTAAATATAAGATATCACAAGTGGATAATTTATAATTAGCTTAGGATTAGTTGAGATATGACAGCAACATTGGAAAAAGTCAGAAATTGTTTTTTGACATAGTTGACTTTGTGATTTTTTTTTTTTTCACCTCACTTGATTATTTTTATTGGACATAGGTACCCAATTTTACCTTTAAGGTGTTATGTCATGACTATACCAGTTGCCAATATTGTTTTTCTTTAATGTAAGGGTTAGTTCAATTAGCTATATATAAAACTTGGCAATGGTCACGCTAGTGCTGAAGTATCAGAGCATTACCATGACATCATTTATCAATATAGTTTAATTGTAAGAGAATACTATGTATTATAGAAAAATATTTTAAAAAATTTAAAAATTGAATATATAGTGTGAATTTAGACTTAGTTTGATATTGTTTTTGAGTGTTTTTATTTTTAATGTGTAATTTGTGGATCATGTATGGACACATAACAAATAAATAAATAAATAAAAGGATTGGATGAAGTTGACCAAGTTTCCCTATTTTGCTTTTAGAAGCAACCGTTCTGTTACACCAAACACATATACACATATTTCTTAGATTTCTTGGATTCACATTAATTTAATGATTGGAAAAATTAGTGAAACATTTCTCTTCAACTTTGTATAGTAAGAGAGGTCCAAGATGTTTTTTTTTTTTTTTAATTAGCTAAGGTCCCTTAATATTTTTACAGAGAAAATTTGACTTGGAGAAATTTTGCTTGATTTAGAGAAATTTCAACTGACTCAAAGAAATTTCGTCTCAACTTAGAAAAATTTCGTTAAGTTAAATTTTCTCTGTAAAAATATTGAGAGACTTTAATTATTATGAAAATATTGTATGTCCTTTTATTTTATAAAATTTTAATTTTAGGGACTTTAAAAAAAATTTTCCTTAATGATTTTAGTTAAAATAGTATTTCCATTTTGGGAACAACTTTTTATTTTTATTTTTATTTTTAAGTGTGTCAGCTTTTTTAGAAAAAATTTCATAGAACACTTCTCAAAAATAATTTGCTAAACAAATTTAACGGTTTTCTCTCTTGGTGTGCAGGGTACTCGGTATCACTTCCATGGTCGACAAGAATGAAAATAGCTCTTGGAGCTGCCAAGGGACTTGCCTTCCTCCACGAGGCCGAAAAACCAGTCATATATAGAGATTTCAAAGCTTCAAACATCTTGCTAGACTCTGTAAGTTTCTTTAACTAATTAGGCTCCATATATATATATATATATGTATCACTTTCCTCTTTTTTTTTTTTTTTGTGTTGTAATTATTGAATTTATTTTTGTTCTTGCTGATACCAGGATTACACTGCAAAACTCTCAGATTTTGGGCTTGCAAAGGACGGTCCAGAGGGAGATGACACACATGTTTCAACTCGCGTCATGGGCACACAAGGCTATGCTGCTCCTGAATACATCATGACTGGTAATTTTCCCTATCCAGTTCCATTGTCAATATTCATTTGAACGCTACATTTGTTTCTATAAAACACAAAAACGTTTTCTATAGAAAATATTTTCTAATAAGATTGATTTGTCTTCGTATATTGGGTTGGGCCTGAAATCGGTTGTTTGTTTTCCACGAAAAAATGGTTAATATTCAACTAGACATAGATTTTGACAAAGTCATTTACCAACTTAAAAATTCTTTGTAGGCCATTTGACAGCAGCAAGTGATGTGTACAGCTTTGGAGTAGTGCTTTTGGAGCTTCTAACGGGTCGGAGATCGGTTGACAAAACCCGGCCTCACAGAGAACAGAGCCTAGCAGAGTGGGCAAGGCCTCAATTGAAGTGTCCAAGAAAGCTTGGCCGAATAATGGACCCGAGGCTCGAGGGCCAGTATTCTGAGACAGGGGCCCAAAAGGCAGCCCAATTGGCCTATGAATGCCTGAGCCACAGGCCCAAACTTAGGCCCACAATGAGCTCTGTGGTCAAGACCTTGGAGACTCTCAAGGATTATGTTGATATTCCAATGGTAACATTTGTGTACACAGCTCCTAGTGAGAGTGATTCGAATAAGGAAAGTGTGAAGGAATGCGATTCGCCGCCGAAGGAGTTGAAGAGAGAGAATGGAAACCAAAATTATGGAAACCGACACCATGGTCACAGGCACCACCGGACAAAGTCACCGAAGTCACCAAGCGTTTACTCGGAAACAGCTCTAAACCAAAATATAAAAAATGGGTTGAACTCACCCAAAAAGGCATAGGCTAGTAGAATTTTAGATGATGGAATCGCCAAAGATTTAACCTTTACGAGTTCTGTCTCTAACTCACTAGAGGCCCGGGAAACAAAGAGAAAATGCTTACAAACGAGATATCCAACAAGAAGAAGGAAAAGGATTGAATAGAGGAACTCCCGAACATTTGGCGAATAGAATTGTAAATCACACTGTAAATACAGATTTTTCAACGGTTGTTTTGGCACAAAAGTGTAAGGATTCTTGTGAGGACATGCTGATTTTTTGAAATAATTCTTTCAATTTTTTTCCCCCTTTTTTTTGTTTTTGTTTTTGTTTTTTTCCATCTGCTGGAATAGTGCAGTTTGAATTCTAATGAAGCAACAACACACTGTTTCACCTTTGGACCACCAGACTATATAAAATAAAAGAGAACTTGAATGTATTAATCAGAGGCATGTGAACCTTTTATCTTTTGTATGAATCGATATTATTACAATCCAACCGTCCCAATACCTCCAAAGGAAAATTTCATGTTGGATTTCAAATTGACCGGTTAGTGTGAGGTTATTCATACAGTTATGCAGTGTTCGAATAGGAAAACATTTTCTGAAAGATTCTAGCTTTCGTGCTTTGTTGAGTCTCCAAGACTGCATAGAGCCGATCAACTGCATAGAGCAGAACAAAGTAGACAAAAAAAAGAAAAAGAAAAAGAGAAGACAGTTATTTTCTTTTATATTCTGTTGGTATTGTCTATAAGATTAGTATCAGTTAATGATTCTGACTTATTAATGAGTCATGAACTGTATGGATTCACAAAATACGACTTCCCTTTATTTGATAATTAAAAAAAATTGTATGACATTTTTAATATTGACAGATGACATACGCTGTTTCAAAAAAGACCAGCAAATCCCCTGATTCGGGTTGTGTTATTTATGAAATTAGATTAAATTATCAGAAAGATATGGTTTGTGTTGCGGATCGGGGGCACACCAGGGAACTCAAACAAGCAATAACACACAAGTTTTAACGTGGTTCGGCAAGTCGCCTACGTCCACGGGCAGCGGATTCACTATATTGATAGAAATGGAACAATTACAAGCTCTCAGAATGTTCTCTCTCTCTCTATCACTCTAAGCCTCACTTCTGCTGTGTTTTTCCCTCTGCCTCAACCTCTCTATATATACACATCAGAGGGAGGAGGTGATTGGCCATCACCTACTCCATTCCACTCTCTAGTCTCTAATGGGGTGGGTGAAATGGAGCTTCCATTTGGGTAGTGGAAGGATAGTGCTGCACTACTCCATTTGTGCTGCACTAATGTGGGTCCGAATCCACAGCCAATTTACAACAAATCTCCACCTTGGCGAGGATTCTCTAATCCAACATAGTGATCGATCGACACTGCCTTGCACCCGAAGGTGCTCAATTCCGAGAGATGTTGACCAAGTCCAAACAATGTTGGAACTTGATCCCAGAAACTACCTTTGTGAGCATATCGGCCGGATTATCTGCAGTACCAATCTTTTGAAGCGAATATCCCTTCATTCACAATTTCTCGATGAAATGGAAATGGACGTCAATGTGCTTGGTGCGGGCATGATGAACGGTTCTTTGCCAAACAAATGGCACTCGAGTCACAAAACACCTCAACGTGCTTCGAACAATTCCCAAGTCTTCAATCAACCCGTAGCCAAATAGCTTCTTTAAAGGCTTCCGTCATCGCTATGTACTCTGCTCTGTAGTAGACAAAGCCATCAAGGATCAAGCGTTGACCTCCAACTTACCGCTTTAGCAAGCGTAAATAAATACCCCGTTGTTGACCGGCGTTTGTCTAAGTCACCAAAGATAATCTGAGTCCACATAACCTTTCAAATTCGCCCGAAGTCGGTTATCTCTCTCGAACTTCAATCCCATTGATCGTGCCATGTATGTACCTTAGGATCCACTTCACCGCCGCCGGTGATCTTTTCTGGATCATGCATATACCGCTACCATACTCATCGCATGCGAGATGTCGGGCCTTGTACAAACCATAGCATACATTAATGCACTGCTGCATTGCATATGGAACTGTGCCATATGCTTCCGTTCTTCTTCAGCGTGGAGACATCGCACTAATTAAGCTTGAAATGAGGGCCAATGGTGTACTTACAGTTTGGTTTTCCCATTTATGCCAAATCATCCAACACCTTTTTTAGATCTTGGGTTTGTGTCGACAAACTGCGTCTTCTTCCTGTCTCTCGTGATCTCCATGCCAAGAATTTTCTTTGCTTCTCCCAAATCCTTCATTTCAAACTCCCTTGCTAACTGTGCCTTGAGTTTGTCAATCTCCACCTTGCTCTTAGATGCAATTAGCATATCATCTACATATAAGAGCAAGTAGATGAAGGAACCATCGGGAAGCTTACGAAAATATACACAACGATCAAATTGACTTCTTGTGTATTCTGTCTCCATCATGAACCGATCAAATCGCTTGTACCCTTTGTCTGGGGATTGCTTCAACCCGCATAACGATTTGTTCAAATTCTGCCCAATTCTCTTTTCCAATTTTGAAACCATCTGGTGGGACATGTATATCTCCTCTTTAAGATCTCCATGTAAGAAAGCGCTTTTGACGCCGGGTTAGGCGAGCTCGAGATCAAACTGCAACCAAAGCTAACAGGATCTTAATAGACGTGTGCTTCACAACAGTGAGAATACCTCATTGTAGTCTATTCCTTCCTTCGAGCATAGCCTTTAGCTACCAATCTAGCTTTGAATCGATGTTGTTGCACGAATGCCTTCTTTCTTGGTGTAAACCCACTTACACCCAATTGCTTTCTTTTTGGAAGTTGCACCAACTCCCAAGTCGGTTCTTGTGAAGTGAACCGATCTCTTCATCCATAGCCTCCTTCCATTTGACACTTCTCGATCTTTGCGGCTTCTTTGAAAGTGCACGGAACATTGTCTTCAATGATTGGAAGTGCATAGGCTACCATATCGGTCATCCAACTGGGTTGCTTAGTAACCCTTTTACCTTTCGATTGCAATGGGTTACGATTGTTGCGGAGCCTCTGGATCTTCATCCGAACTCTCTTGAGCTATCCTGAGACTTCTTCAGATGGTTGATTGGTCGACTAGTCTTTGCCGAGTCTCAAACTCCACTGACCGACTTCTTCAATGCTTCAACATTACGTTGAGGATCCGTTGCTTCAACATTGCGACTCATCAAAGGTAACATCTCTTCCGATGAAAACTTTCTTTGATTCAGGCACCACAGTCGGTATCCCTAACACCGCCACCAAGCCCAAGAAGATGGCTTTCTTGGCTCTTGGATCCAACTTAGATTCTCGTAACATGAAAATATCTTTGGACATCCAAAGATACGAATCGATCATAATCGAGAATCGACTCGACCATACCTCCATGGGAGTCTTGCCATCTAGTCTTTGCGATGGGTAGTCTGTTGACGAGATGACGAGCATAGTTCAATGCCTCGCCCCAAAATGCCTTGCTCAATCCAGACTGTGACAGCATACACCGGACTTTCTCCACCAAAGTGCGGTTCATGCGTTCTGCAACTCCATTCTGCTGCGGTGTTCCAGGAACTGTGAAATGTCTCACTATCCCTGCATTCTGGCAAACCTCAAAGAAGGGATCTGATGTGTATTCTCTACCATTGTCAGATCTGAGCTTCTTGATCCGTCTGCCTGTCTGGGTCTCAATCATCTTCTTCCATGTAAGAAAGATGTCTAAGACTTCATCTTTGTGCTTCATTGTATAAATCCAAACTCTTCTAGAGAAATCATCAATGAACGACACAAAGTAGTGTTTACCTCCCAACGAAGCATTCTTGGAAGGACCCCATACGTCGGTGTGGACGTAGTCTAGAATCCCTTTGGTACGGTGAATTGCAGTACCAAACTTGATTTTTGTTTGCTTGCCCAATACACAATGCTCGCAGAACTCAAGCTTCCTGCCTTGGCGCTTTTCAACAGCCTTGCTTTACCAACCCTTGTAAAGTTTCTCACCGACATGCCCTAGGCGCATGTGCCAAAGTTTGGAAGTGTCGATGCATCATTTTCGAGTGGGCGGTGGAGACAACCACTTTTCCTGGATCAGAGAGCCATCTAGGAAATATAAATTTCTGCCGAGTACCCTTCATTGCAACCAATGCTCCGAACAACCTTGAGGACTCCACCTTCCATGGTTACTCAGAACCTTTGGAGTCTAAAACTCCTCGAGATGAGATTCTTGGTTAGATCTGTACATACCGCACATCTTCAAGAATTGATTGTTCCATCATGGATCTTCAGTTTGATTGTTCCAATCCCCTTTGTCTGGCAAGCTTGGTCGTTGCCCATCAGCACAACTCCTCCATCGAACTCTCCTAAGCTCGAGAATCACTGCTTGTTCGGACACATATGGAATGAACACCCGGAATCGATAATCCATTCATCGATCGTCAGTATGATGAAACTCAAGGCACCTCCTTCATCATTATCTCCATCTCGCAATATTCACCTTCTCTCATCTTGTCTTTATTTGGACAATCTTTTGCCCAATGCCCTTCGGGCGACAAGCGAAGACACTCGCTTTTGCAAGACGTCTTTTGTCTGAAAGCTTTCCTGGATTTTGAGCGGGACTTTCCTCGCCTGCATTTTTTACATTATTTGTTCGCCTCGATTGTCAAAGCCTCGGATGTTGAGTCCTGTTTTGCAGACTTGTCTTCCTTCGAACTCATTGTTCACCAAGGCGTTTGCAACATCAACATACTTGATCTTCTTTACCGCAAAGAAAGTAGTAGTGAGATGATCATACGAGTCGTGCAAGGAATTTAACAATAACGGCTTTTGTCTTCATCACCAACGTGATCATCCAAATTCTTCAAGTCCGTAATAATTTTGTTGAAGTTATTTAGGTGTTCGTTCATCGAAATACCTTTAATGTAGTCGAAACGAAACAACCTCTTCCTCAAGTAGAGCCGGTTCTCAATGCTCTTGGTCATGAACTTATCTTCCAAATACTTCCAAAGCTTCTTCGCAATATCATATTCGGTGAAGGCGTACTTCTCCTCTTTTGCAAGGCAAAGTCGGATGGAACTGCAGGCCAGGAGATTCACCCTCTCCCATTCTATCTCGTCCAGGTCATCTGGTTTATCTCCCAGAGTGAAGTGTAGGTTCATCTGGACAAGCATATCCTTAACTTCGCATCTCCACATGCCGAAGTTGCTGCTTCCATCGAACTTCTCTACCTCGAACTTGGCATGGGACACCGGGGTCCAATGCCTAGAAGTGCTTGTACTCGCTGGATTACTTACGGACTTGGTTGATCTAGATTCTGTCATTTGTTTTTAGAAACTTCAATTCAAAAAACTGACCGTACAGATGTGTCCGGAATACTCCAAATAGTTGGGAAGCACTATTGGATCGTCAAAAACGGATTCCGAATGCCTCAGATCAAGCCAAAATATTTTGAACACCTCTGATTCAAAAACTAACCATACGGATGTGTCCGGAATATCCCAAATAGTTGGAAAACACTATTGGATCGTCGAAAACGGACTCAATGGCTCGATCCGCAAAAACGGCTCAGACCGCAGATTCTGCGGTACCGAGATGCACCGGATAATTCTTCCGGTCAACGCTAGTCAACGGCTCGGTCAACGGCGCAGGCGGCGCGGTCAACGGAGGATCGGCGGCGCCGATCAGTCGATCATCGGCAGACACGTGGCTGACACGTGGGCTTACGTGTCGCTGACGTGGGCTGACGTGGCGGCCTGCGTGGTCGTCTTCTTCCTGAGATGGCGCGTGCGGGCGCGTGGTGCGCGTGGGATTCATGCGCAAAATTCCAGAGGCGCGTGGAGGCGCGTGGAATGTCTTTTGGGCTCTGTTTTTGCTGTTTTGGACTCCTCTCGGGGAGTTCTTCCTTCTGGTATGGTCAAATGTGAATTTCGAGCACTTCGAAATCTGGGCAGTTTCGGGAAAAATTCGATTTTTCGCAACCCGAGCTCTGATACCAATTGTTGCGGATCGGGGGCACACCAGGGAACTCAAACAAGCAATAACACACAAGTTTTAACGTGGTTCTAAGTCGCCACGCCCACGGGCGTGATTCACTATATTGATAGAAATGGAACAATTACAAGCTCTCAGAATGTTCTCTCTCTCTCTCTATCACTCTAAGCCTCACTTCTGCTGTGTTTTTCCCTCTGCCTCAACCTCTCTATATATACACATCAGAGGGAGGAGGTGATTGGCCATCACCTACTCCATTCCACTCTCTAGTCTCTAATGGGGTGGGTGAAATGGAGCTTCCATTTGGGTAGTGGAAGGATAGTGCTGCACTACTCCATTTGTGCTGCACTAATGTGGGTCCGAATCCACAGCCAATTTACAACAATTTGACCCCTAAAAAAAAAAAGGGATTCTTACAGTTCCTTTATTTTATTTTTAATATTTTTTTGGTGGCAAGTATCAATGTTCTACTGCTGCAAACTTGCTGTAATTCTAGTTATTAAAACCGTTTTCCTAAACTGACTTCTATCGTGCCCGCAGCCAGCCGCGGAGGCATAGAGGGATTAGACGAGTCACGTGCTCCTTGGGTTTTGAAATATATATATATTTTTGGATAAACATAAAGAAAATATTTTAAATAAAAAAAATTATAAAATATTATTTAGAGTGAAATTTGAATGACATTTTTAAAATTATGAGAATAATAATAGTTATTTTTTTATTAAAAATAAACATATTACGATATATTATATTATTATCTATGAAAATTTCAATACAATGATGATGTCTATTATTATTGACATGCAAATATAATTAATGTCAATGAAGATATGAAATTTATTGAATTATTAATTACATTTGACATTTGAGATTTATCCTCTATGTATTTCTTTACTATTGGTTAGTGATATCATATGTCAATTATGACGTGGTATTACTATTATATTGAGTTTTTATTAAAATTTTGTATAAAAAATTACTTTATCATTATATATTTTATTTTAAAACTCATATCCATGACTTTTTTATTTATTTATATTATCCATGATATACTAGCTACAAATGATATATATATATATATATATATATTTTTCTTGAAGTCAATTGTAAAAATTTATGTAAAATATTTTTGTAAAAATTTTCATTGTTGTAATTAATAAATGTCTTTTCTAATTTAATTTCTTAGTTTTGCCACTATTTGCGACGTTGAATTCACGCAAAGCCACTCATTGGAATTTAAAATCCTCCCTTTTGACACACTCAATAGTAATTTCCACAATTTGGTGACTAGAAGGTTCAAAGATTAATTTCCACAAGACATAGGATTATTGTAGTAATACAACATTAAACAACTAACATGACAAGTTAGTTTCAATATTTTTCTAACTAATAAAGGCGATCTGGGAGCCGAGGCTCCACAACTGCAACAAGTGGAGTTTTTCTAACTGTGGTCAGTCCAAACACTTCCTCCATACCCAAATCTTCTGTCTTCAAATTATACGGTAATTTCCAATTAAATCCATGTAACATGTTCGCCAAGCTTGACCGAATCATCTTAAGTCCAAGACTATACCCGGGGCACATCCTCCTCCCCGACCCAAATGGCAACAACTCAAAACTCTGTCCCCTCACATCAATTTCTTTCCCTAAAAACCTTTCAGGGCAAAACTCCTCCGGTGCATCCCATATTGTAGGGTCTCTCCCCATACTCCATGTGTTGATGAAGACTCTAGTCCCTTTACGAATGTCATAACCGGCTACGTTGCAATCTTCAACAGCCAAATGCGGTACGAGTAGCACAACCACTGGGTGTAGCCTCATAGTCTCCTTCACGATCGCATCTAGGTATGGAAGTTGGGGAAAATCTCTCTCTTCTACCCATCTTTCTCTTCCAATCACTCTGTCAAGCTCTTTGGTTGCTTTGTTGATTAGGTCTGGTTTTTTTAAGAGTTCAGACATTGCCCATTCTAGTGTAATTGCTGAGGTATCTGTGCCACCAGCTATTAGGTCCTGTCCATGAAAAAAAAAATTTTGCCATGCAAAGCAAAGAAAAAAAAGACAATTTCAGTAATTTATGCTAGACAAAGATTATGTTTGCAGGAACAATGGTTTTAAAATTTATAATGATACATGGATGCAACTATCAGCACGCGCCTGTTTTGTTTTGTTTTCAGAATTTATTTTTTGAAAGAAGTAGAAATTAAATTGGTGAAAAAAATAATATATTAAAAAATAAAATTTTCAAAATATCTTTGTAGTGTTTATCTTCATCAAATTATTTTTTTGGTAAATAAAATAAATTATGAAAACAAAACCAAATTTATGAATTTTTTAAATGAAAGTTGAACTGCACATTTTGAGAGGGGGATTTCAACTGAGCAAAAATGAAAAATTACAAGAATGATGCACCCCCACCCCCACTACCCCCACCTCTACTTCTACCTCTACCTTCACTCGCGCTTAGGCTACAAATGAAACGAACTGTTCACGAAAAAACTCGACTTGTTAAAGGCTCGACTCGATTAGTTTAGTAAACAAGTCAAACTCGATTTCGAATAAACTCAGCTTGTCAACTTCTGCTGGTTTATCTTTATTTAAATTATATAATAAATATATTATTTATATATAAATATTTAAATATATTTATAAATATATTATTTACTTTACTATATAATAAATAATATATATAATTATTTATATATTAAATAATAGTATAAATATATTTATTTATAATATATAAATATATATAAATAATAATATAAATACATTATTTATATATTAAATAATAAAAATAATGTTTAAAAAATCTTATCAAGCAAAGCTGAGTTTGAATTTCATTAATATTAACGAGTTCAGTCGGACTCGAACTCAGTTAGTTACCAAGCCAAGCTTGAACCTAGTTAGTTATCAAGCTGAGCTTGACTCAATAAACAAGCTTGATAAGCAAATCAGAGCTTGAGCTCAGCAAAGCTCAACTCGGCTCATTTGTAGCCTACCCTCTATTAATACTAATACAACAATCAGTATATTAGTTTCAAGGCACAACCAAACAAAAGAAGTTTTTCTTACAAAATATGAAAACCATTTTTTGCCAAAACAAACTTAGCATTAAAAGAATTTATAATTTAAATACTTCCTCCGTTCCAAAATAATCAATGTGTTTGGTTTGAATTTTTTAAAAATTGAGTTTTTTTATTTTCGTGTTTTTTTGTTTTTAGTGAATATTTTTAAAATTTTAAACATTTTAAAAATTTTTTTTTTAGATGCACCTTACTTAGATGTATCTAAAAAGTAAAAAAATTACGAAAAAATATTTTTAAAAATTAATAAATACATAAAAATACAAAAAATGTACTGAATTCTCGTATTTTTTTTTGTATTTTTGGTATTTAGTGAATTTTTAAAAGGTTTTTTTCAATTTTTTTTTTTTTTTTTTTTACTTTTTAGGTATATTTATGTTAGGTATGTCTAAAAATTTAAAAAATTGCTCAAAATATTAAAAAAATTCAATAAAAACAAAAAAAATACGAAAAATAAGAAAGTAGAATTTTCTGAAAAATGCTTTTGAAAAATAATAACTAAGCATAGTGAATAGTCTTTTTTGGGAATCTAACTTTTTTTGATAATATAATTATTAAACTTTAAAAATATTATTTTTTCAAAATACCCTTTAACAGTACATTTTTTAATAATATCAATTGTCATAATTGTAATTTTTGTGTTGTTAATGAATTTAAAATAATAACAAAATAAAAAATTTATATTATTTTAATCTTTAATTTTTGAAAAAAGAATAATATTATGAAATAATGAAAAATGGAATAAGGGACCTAACAAACCAACCGTACATTTGACAATTAAGAGGGGAAAAAAAAAAAGAGAGGAAAGAATCAATCATACCAGTATAAAGGCCTTAACACTATCACCATTGAGCTTAATCTCAAGGTTAGGATCATCAAGAAGCTGCAATAGCACATCCACCATGTCCTTTGCCACAAAATCCTTCTCTTCCTCCTTCCTCGCGATGTGTTCACCGAGCACGAGGTCATGAAACCTCTCAAATTTCTTACTCAAAGCCTTCATTCGCTTCACGTATCCTTGCAAGTCTAAGAAGTCTATCCATGGTATCCAATCTCCAACATTGACGACACCATTAAGAGAGAACAACTCATCCAACATCTCCTGAAATTCTTCAACTGTGGAAACAGATTTGTCATGCAAGGATTCACTAATGTACTTTTTACCCAGTACAATTCTACTCATAACACTTAGTGTCATGTGTGAAATATGACCTCTAAGCATAATAGGCTTTCCTGACAAGGCAAATAGTTGGGATATGAAGGCTTGCCTCTCCTCCACACGAATATATTCGTAGGACTCGAGCCTTTTCCCGCTAAATAGCTCAGTGAGTAAAATTTTACGCCCTTGGCGCCAATATAGTCCGTAGGGAGACCATGTTATGTTGGAATAGTTATAAGTAGTGTACTTACCAGCAACGATTGCAGGGCGAGAGGCGAAGATATGGTCATGTGTCTTTAGGAATTGCTTGGCCATTTCAGCAGATGAGGCAACCACAACTGAGTAAGAGCCGAATTTAAGTTGCATTAGGTGCCCATATTTTTGGGATAATTTGTGGAGGGATTGGTGTGGGAGGGGACCGATGAGGTTTAGGTTGCCAATGATCGGCCATGGTTTAGGACCCGGTGGAGAGGTACGTTGGCCTTGGCGATAATTGAAGACTTTTGAGATAATGGCCAATGTTGCTAGCCATGCCATGGCTAAAACAATCCAAGAATGAGTCTCCATAGTGTGGTTGTGAGTTCTGAGGAGGATGAGGGAGATGAGTATTTATAACAACACTATTATATACATCGAATTTATTTAATCCGAATTTGTCTGAATGAGAAGAGACTCATTCAGGAAAATTCAAGTTAAATAAATTTAGTGGACGAATAATTAATCTATTTATGAATTGAAACGAAGTTGGTGAAATTTCACTTTCACCTTGTTATAATTGACATGATCTATTGAAGATCACATAATGTAAAAAATAAATAAATTTTATAACGTAAGAATTAATTTTGAAAGAAGAGTAATACTATATAAACCAAAAAAAAATGATATATAATAATTTGGTTCACTATGGACCTTTAATTTCAAAACAAAACATCACTAAAGATAGATTTATTTATAATAATTGTAATGCCACATCATTCTTGTCAAATTTTTTTATATGAATTTTATGTAAAAATTATAATAATAATAAAATAATCAGATTGGTATTATATATCTCACTATCATAGAAAAAAAGTATGATCTAATGAAGATTATGGATGGAATAAAATAAAATATTTTTAAATTAAAAGAATGGATTTTGAAAACTAGTAAACAAGTCAAGTGTAATTTTATCTGTTCAAAATATATCTATTTGTCAATTTGTCCAAATATCATTTATATGTACACATGCCACTTATATGTTCAATTATCTGTTTAAATCTTACCTATTTGTACACATTTCACTTATCAATTCACATATTTGTTCAACGTCACCTATCTGTCCATCTCACTATCGGCCACAAACAACATTTCTGGGCCACTTTTTTAGTGACTTTTCAACCCGTGTCATTATCACGAAAAAAAATTAAACCTTAGACCAAATAACATATAATCCCATAGAAATGCATTTTTCACCAATTAACCCTTTAAAAATACCTAAAGTATGGATACCTAAAAGCATAGATGGATATCCAATAATTAGGTATAGATGGATACCTAATTATTTTAAACAATACC
The DNA here is from genome assembly GCA_025200525.1 of Camellia lanceoleosa. Taxonomy (NCBI): domain Eukaryota; kingdom Viridiplantae; phylum Streptophyta; class Magnoliopsida; order Ericales; family Theaceae; genus Camellia; species Camellia lanceoleosa. Next base: position 3,802,084 of record CM045759.1, on the reverse strand, counting down.
TAAACAATACTTTTAGGTATCCATCTATACTTTAGATATTTTAATTAACAATACTTTTAGGTATCCATCTATACCTAAAATACCTAATTATTTTAATTAACAAGATGTATTGTTAATTAGGTATTGTTTTCGTTTGATTAAATTTCTTAAATTTCTTGGGTATTGTTTAAAAGTATTAGGTATTTTAATTAGGTATTGTTAACTTGTGTTAAACAAGTTTAAAACAAATGTATATTGTTGATTACACTTGCTTTCACGCAAGATGTACAACACTTTTAAATTTCTTAACATCTATTCTAAAAGCATACACTAACAAAATCTTTTTAAAATTATGAAAATGTAAATTCTAGCAACATTTTGTATATATAGGGCTAATTTCCAACAACCTCCTTTAAGATTTTTGACAAATTCACAGGAGATTATTTTATTTTTACACGATTTTCAATGACTCCTTAGACTATTCTCATTTTCACGCGTACCCCTATACTATTTAAGTTACTATCAATTTTGCCTCTGTTGTCACATTTGAAACGAAAAAAGTTAAAAAAAAAATTACATTTTGGCCTCAAATTTCAAAAGAAAAATCCAGACCCATCATTTCCTACTAGCAAATCAACACCATCAACCACCACTTCAAACCCTTTTATCTCTTTTGTCACACCTCCGTTTCGCCACATTTTTACGTCGTTGGATTCAACTCACAATTTAGTTTTCGTATTACATCTCATACGTCTCGTTCTTCCTCTTTTTGCATGCTATCAGAGCTCTGAAAGTTGATAATAAGACTTTTCTTCTCATTTTTGACTTTTCTTCGAGGCATCTTTCGGATTTCATATCTTTCTCGGTTCTTGACGGTTCTCTTTTTGCATACTACTTCATTCTTTCGCCATTCTCTTCACCTTACTTCTTACTTCTTACTTCGCCTTACACTGCCTCGCTTTTTCACTTCTTCGTGTGATTTTGGTATGTCGAAAGTCGTTCAAAAACTAATTTTGAAAACTTCAAAACATTCATCTTTTATTTTTTTTTCTCCATATTTTTCATTCTTCTTCTTCTTCTTCTTCTTCACTTATAACATGATGTGGAACATGGTTCTAGGTGGTAACGAAACTGGTAATTGTGGTGGTGGTGGCGGTTCGGCGATGGTGGTGGGTTTGATGTTATAAGGTGGTGGTGATGGTAATACTCATGGTGGCGGTAATGGAACTTGGTTGTGAAAAAAGTGGGTTTGGTGTTATAAGGTGGTGGTGATGGTAATGCTCATGGTGACGATAATGGAGTTTGGGGGAAGTTGGTGGTTCCAGTGGTGATATTAGTGAAGTTGATGAAGGTGATAAATTTGATGAAGAGATATATATATCATGTTTATATATATATACATACATATCAATAATCTATCTCCATAACAACCCTGTTGAAATTGAATAGCTCCATGATTTTCTTCTTCTTTTCTTCTTCTCCAAAATTCTTCATCGTTATCATGATCCAAAAACACCCATTATCATCATGTAGCCTCCTCCGATTATGAACCAAGACAGATACAGTAGAAAACAAGTTGATCGCTTGATCCCTTTCAACCCATTTTCATTTTGTCTTGATTTCGTCACCTTTCCCTCATACTCCTCTGCAACCAACAAAGCAATATTCGTCATCCCTCTTTCTGTATCTCTCTCTCTCTCTCTCTCTCTCTCTCTGTGGTGGAAAATATGATATTGTGATTATTGACTTGTGTTTTCTCTCATCTTTCTTACTAAGTAAAGAAAAAGCTTAGATGAATAATTGAAGAAGAAGAAGAAGAAAACGAAGACGAAGAAGAAGATCACTACCCGAACCACCAACTTCACTGCCACTAAACTACATTACTGCCACCATTGCTATCACTAATTTCGTTACCACCTAGAATCATGTTCCACATCATGTTATAAGTGAAGAAGAAGAAGAAGAAGAAGAAGAAGAAGAGGAATAAGGAATATGAAGGAGAAATCAACAAAGTATAAATGTTTTGAAATTTTCAAAATTAGTTTTCGAACTTTCAACATACCAAAATCGTCCATTACACAAAGAAGTGAGAAAGCGAGGTAGTGTAAGGCAAAGTAGGAAGTGAGGTGAAGAGAATAGCGAAAGAATGAAATAGAATCGTCAAGAATCGAGAAATATATGAAATCCGAAAGACGGCTCGAAGAAAAGTTAAAAATGAGAAGAAAAGTCTTATTTTTTTTATTAATTTTCGGAGCTCCGATAGTATGCAAATAGAGGAAGAACGAGACGTGTGAGATATGATACAAAAACTAGACCGTGAGTTGAATCCAACGACGTAAAAATGAGGCAAAACAGAGTTATGATGAAGGAAATAGAAGGGCTTGAAGTGGTGGTTGATGGTGATGGTTCGCTGGTAAGAAATGGTGGGTTTGCATATTTCTTTTGAAATTTGGGGACAAAATAGAATTTTTTAACTTTTTCCGTTTCAAATGTGATGGTAGGGGCAAAATTGATAGTAATTTAAATAGTATGGAGGTACTTGTGAAAATAAGAGTAGTCTAAGAGGTCATTGAAAATCGTGTAAAAGTATAAGGGTAAAAATGAAATAATCTCAATTCACAGGTTGGTATTTTTTTTTGGGGGGCTATAATAATTTTAAAATTTTAAAAATATCTTTATTGTTTATTTTTGTCAAGTTAGCTTTTATTTTTTTATATAAAAAAAATTCTAAAAATAAAATAAAATAGAGCCATTTGGTTTTCAAAATCCTTTTTCAGAAAATTTTTCTAAAAATTTAAAACATAATTTGGTGAAAAAAATGAAAAATATTGATAATTTTCATGTAATTTTAATTTAAAACATCCAAAAGAGTTGGTCTGGTAGTCAAGGTCTGAGACCTAAAATTATGCTTCTTTCAAAATTTCAAGTTTGAAATCTCTGAAGTGAACACTTTCTTAATTAATTTATACGGAATTTTGTCTCGACTTTAATTAAGTCCCCTATTAATGAACAGTGCAATTAGTCTTTTGAATTAGTTAATCCAATAAAGTTGATATCAAATTTTAAAAAAGAAAAATTTATTTCTTAAAATTCTAACAAAAACTATTCATAATTTTTTTTTTTTTAAATGTACCTAATTAGATATACTTAAAAGGGCGAATTATTCTAGTAGTCCCTATAGTTTGGAACTCATGTCATTTTGGTTTCTGATCTTTCAATTGTAACACATTTGATTCTGAATTTTGAATCTTGTTTCAAATAAGGACAATTGAAGATACCATTGTTCAATTTCAAGGGCAAAGTCATCAATTCGATAAAACATAAACTAATTTGACAAAAATAAATGTCAAAAAAATATTTTCTACTCACCAAAGATAAAATTATGTAAAATTGATAAATCTTTTAGATATTTATTTTTATTTTTTTGCCAAATTAATTTTAATTATATGTTTAGATGCTGATCATGTAATGAGTGGTTGTTAGGATTTTATTGTGTAATCGATATATTTAATATATGAAATATTTTTAGTTTTGAATTTTTGATTTAATGGATTGGTTTAATAATGATATCAAAGTTGTTGCTATATTTGACTTTTGGAAAACTGAAAACTAATTTAATGAAAATAAAATAACCCTCATTACATGATCATCATCCAAACACATAATAAAAATTAATTTGGTAAAAAAAATGTCTAGAAGATTTATTAATTTTACATAATTTTATCTTTAGTGGGTAGGAATAATTTTTAAAAATTCAAAAATACTTTTGTGACACTTATTTTTGTCAAATTAGGCCTTTTTTGTCAACTATACATTTTAGTTAAAAAATTAAAAAGTCATTATAAGTTGTCACACCACTCTCTCTAGTTTATATTTTACCAAATTGATGATTTTACTCTTGAAATTGAGTGATGGTAACTTCAATTGTCCTTATTTGGAACAAGATTTAAAATTCAAGGCCAAATGTATCACAATTGAAAAGTCAGGAATCAAAGTGATACAAGGCCCAAATTATAGGGACCGTTAGTGTAATATGCCCTACTTAAAAAGTACAATATTTATGATTTTTTTTAAGAAATTCAACAAATGCAAAAATTATTATAAAATTTTTTTTAGTTCATTTTCATATTTTTATATATTTATTAAAATTTTAAAATATTTTATTTTTTAAATGTATCTAAGTTATGCACATCTAAAAAATAAAATATTACTCCCTCCATTCTAAAATATTAGTCTCTTATTTTATTTTTTATTGTCCTAAAATATTAATCACTTTTCAAAAATTAAAGAATAAAATAATATGAATTTAGTATTTTATCCTTCTTTTAAATTTATTAAAAACACAAAAAGTATAATTATAATAATTGATATTCTAAACAAAATATACTATCAGAGGGTAATTTTAAAAAATTAATATTTTTTAAATATAATAATTATATTATTAAAAAAATTAAAATTTCCAAAAATTAAATTATTATTTTAAAACGGCGAAAGTACTCAAAATAGTAAAAAATTTATTAAAAATAAAAAATAATAAAAATCAACATCAAGGTAATTCACGTTTCAAATTTTGCAACATGAAGTCGTCAAATTAACAGCGTAGTGTGGAAAAATTAAAGAAGTGCTACATCACGAGTTCCGCGCATCTGAGAGAGAGAAGGCACTTGTGAGAGAGAGGACAAAAAAAAAAAAATATATATATATATATATACATAAAATACATAATAAATGATTATCAATTAATTAAGGGGTTGTTTAGGGTGTTCTAAATAAGTATACTTTTTAAATTTTTAGACTAAAAAGTTGAGGGAAAAAATATGATTGTTTGGGATAACTTTTTAAATTTTTGCGAAAAAAATATGTATTAAAAAATTGTATAAATTAATTTATAGGGAAAGATTAGAATAAAATAGGCTGTAAGGTGGGTTGGGGTAAGGGACAGCGTGCAGTGCATAGGCTAAAAGATGATTCTTTCTTTTTCGGGCATTGAATAGATGGTACTGTTTTGCCCGTGAGGGCTCACCACGGGTCCCGTTTTGCTAATCGGAACCGTTCAATGTGTAGAATTCGCCGAGTTCTATATGTTTACAAAAATCACATTGATCGGATATCGATAGCTATCTGATTGAATTAATTTTTTTTCAACCGTTAACTATAACACCATAAATTTTTTATACAAAACTGATATGATCATGTAGTTAGCGATATTCGATCAACGTAATTTTTTACAATCATATAGTACTCGACGAATTGTACACATTGCACGGTTCAGATTATCCCCCACGGGCTAAATAGCACCGTGTTATTTGTGCACTCCGCCTGTGCAATTTTTTTCCAAAAAGTCAGCTCGTGCCTGTGGGACGTCAGTTCAGTTTGTAATAATTTTGTGTAAAATTAATTTTTTAATATTTTTTTGATAAATAGTAATAATTTTTTAACTTTTTAAATAACTTTTTGACTTTTTGAATTTTTTTAAAGATCCCAAACCAAGCCTAAGGATCAAGGGATCATCCATTTGAGGGAATCATGATCATCTCCTTCATCTCTCATTTTAATTTATTCTTGGCTAGGTCATTGGATATATTTTTAAGTCTAATTTTGATAATTTAAAGCGTTCACTTTTTAAAATTTGTTGAATATATCATATTTATAAAAAATTAAGTTGATCAGATATCATAAAACATATGTTCGGAAAATTATTTATTAAATTTTTAAAAAAAATAGTTTATAGTTCGATGATTCGAATACGTAGTTTCTGATATTCGATCAATTTAATTTTCTATAAATATAATATATTTAATAAATTTTAAAATATAAATTATTCGAATTATTAAAATTAATTTTAAAAATGGGCCGAATAATCTAACAAGAAGAGGGCTGAGGAGAAAGACGAAGGAGAGGATTTGATTCGATTTGAGGGGTCTCACGCATTAATCGAAAACTTATTTCTTGTACGGGGCCGGACCAGAGTCCACTACTTTTTGGCGTGGTGGGTACCACATTAATTAATGGGTGAGGTTATTACTTCTTGAATAATGTGGTAGATGTGAAGTTATTTGATGATACAACAAATGATTCGAAATTGTTAAACTTAACGACGTTGTTTTGGTAGTTACAAGTCATTTAAGTTATTGATTTTATGACTTTTAAATATTTTTCTTGATGATATTGAGATATGATGAGGTGATGTATAAAGATTTTGTGATTGGCGAAAGAAATGAAATTTCTTTTTTGTTAAATGATAAAAGAACAATATAAGATATGATGTATGATGATTGATGAAGAGTATGGACATATGACATTTTAAGAATATTAAATAATTATTTTTATAGATGAGATATGAAATTATTGTCCTACATTCTTTGGATTCCAATTTAATATTTTATTTAGTTTTTTAAGTTTTTAATATTTTAATTTAGATAAAAAAATTATATTTAAGATGATAATTTATTTTTGTTTTTTTAGTAGTTAATTTGATATTTGTGAAGAAAAAAGTAAAATTGTTAAGTATACCTCCTTAATAGAGTACGGGATCTAATAATTTATTTAAAAAATATTTAATTTAATTTATTATTAATTATAATATATATATATATTTTATATATTATATTTGATCTTTTAGAGGTTAAATGAATATTTTAAAATTTGTTTGATAACAGAAAAGCTCAAGAGTTAACCATATCTTTTTGTATGGTTTATTTTGTATGTGAGAGAAGCCGATAATCATCGATGTCGGTGGACTACTTTTGAGTGAGTTTACTATGAGTGTGTCGAATTTTGGGGCAGATATATTTTGTAAGTGAGAGCAGCCCATATACATACATACACAGATGGACTATTTTTGAGTGAGCTTACTGTGAGTGTGTTGAATTTTGGTGCAGAGATTTTGTTCACGTTTTTGGGGTTTTGATATATTTGTTGGTTCTGCTTCAATGGGGGTGTTGTATTGGCCGTTTGGTCCATTATTTTTGTTCTTTTTTAACTCTGTTTTAAAGATAATTTGTTTGTTTATTTGGTGACATCTTTCTTTTATTTATTTGTGATTATTTGAAATTTAAGGATAGTTTGTGAGACTATTCGTATCTTGTTTATAATCGTTTGAAAATTCTTAATTAATAGTGAAACCGGACTACAGTCCCGTGGACATACCGTACCTCACATTGTGAAAATCACGTATAAATTATTGTATTGTTATTGATTTAATTTTTTTACATTATTTTTAAAATTTTTCTTGATTGATTTACTTGTGAGAAATCATCTATTTTCCATAACAAAATGATTATGATTTAAATGTAATATTTTATTTTATTAATTATTTTAACTTATTTTTTTTTTATTTTTTATTTTGACCCCACACACACCACCCAAAAAAAAAAAAAAGCAAAAAAAAGGCTCTCAACTCAACTTCCTAAACACCTCTTTAACTACTGAATTTTTAAACATATTTTAATTATTCAACTATGTTACATCCCCTTAATAGCACTATTACTTTGACTCCTAGGCCATGTTTATTTGGATCCTTTGGGAGAAAGATTAGATTAATAGTTCGTGGGATCTACTTAAAGAGTGTTTATTTGTTGATATTAGTGAGATGATTAACTATCCCCTTGAATTAGTAATCCCTCCATGTGATAAGACTAACAAAGCCATGAGAAGGTTGGGATTAGAAATTGAGTGAGGGAATTGGTGAATTTTTAAATAATTTTTAAGTAAAAAAATATATTTTTTAGTAAAACCAAAATTTTTTTTATAATATTAAAAAAATACAACAAATTAAAAAATATTAGTTTAAATATTAATACTATCTATAGTATTCTTAATCTAGTAGTATGCAAACAAATACTATTTATTTTACAATTTCAACTTAATACCACTACGCTAATAATCTCTTCATTCAATCCTACCGTGATCTTAATTCCTTCCATCATATGAAGCTAAACAAACATGACCCTAATGAGTTATAAGGAAGAAAGAAGGAATACAGAGATAGAGAGATGATGGATGAGAAATGTTAACTTTAGGGATGTAATAATGGCCTGGCCCCGCCCGACCCAAGCGAACCTCGCAGGCTCTCTCCGCTTTAGCAGGCTGGGTCGGGTTAGTCCATGGACCAAAAAAATGGGGTCCAGGCTTAGGCCCAAGTCCAAACCCACTAATAATAGCGCTTGGGCCGCAGGTTTAGGGCTGCAGACCGAGCCTAATCGAGCCTTTATATATATATATATATATTATTAGGAATAAAAAATAAAAGAAAAATTATACTAGAGTATTTTAATTAAGATTAATGAGATGTTTTGTTTGGTTATGTTTCATGTTGATATTTAAATTTAATTATATATGATTTATGTTTTTTTAATTATGAACTTATAGCTAAAAAAAGTATACAATTATGTAATTTTTTCTCTTTCGGAATGAATAATTTTATATATATGAAAACGAAACTTTCAATATTACAATATTAAATTATTTATATAACATTTATTGAATGAATAATTTTTATTTCAAAATGAAATAAAATATTATAAAAATTGATATTATCAAATAAAATAGATGTAGATTATTAATGATGGTAGAGCAATTGCATCACTATAGGTCAAGTGTATCCCAACTAGGTTGGCACTTACTGGCCTACCAATCATTTGCATTATATTCCATCTCAATAATCTAATACAAAAAAAAAAAAAAAAAAAAAGAAAAAGAAGAAAAGAAAACAAATGAAATGAAATAGTAAAAAACAAATTGTTGATCAATCATCGGAGGAGACAGACATTTCAGTCGCGTTTTCTGAGGATATGTCATCCAAATCATTTTGAATTCACTCATTTTCACTATAATTTTTTCTTCTTGTAAGCGCATGTATATGATCTCTGGATATTATCAGTGTCTCAATCATTTGGGGTGAAAGCCTGCTTCGATAATCGCTCAGCATCCATCCACCTGCACTAAAAGCTATTTCCGAAGCAACTGTAGAAATATGAACGGTTAGTATGTCACGGGCCATCTGTGAAACCAAAGGCCACATAGTTTCATTTTGTTTCCACCATTCCAAAATGTCAAAATCATCGGAATTATCCACTGACGGGTTTTCCAAATAATGTTTTAGTTCATAACTACTTACACTTGTATATTGAGATATTCTTCTACTTTTTATTGCTGAAAAAACACTTAATCTCCCGCCTCAAGATGAGACTGCTAATATAGTGTGTGTAGGTGTATTTACAGATGCAGCTACCCTGTATTCTTCAAATAATTTGTTGCATGTTTGTATAATAGAGGCAAATTGTGTTTGATCAACAAAAAGACGTTATAAAAATTCTTATAAACTAATTTCTTTACACCTAGGATCAATTATTATGGCTAAACCTAATAGATGAGGGAAATTATCAAAATATTTATCAAAATTTTCTTTCATTGAAGTAATATAGTGTGTGTAGGTATATTTACAGATGCAGCTGCCCTGTATCCTTCAAATAATTTGTTGCATGTTTGTATAATAGGGGCAAATTGTGTTTGATCAATGAAAAGACGTTCTAAAAATTCTTGTAAACTAATTTCTTTACACTTAGGATCAATTATTATGGTTAAACCTAATAGATGAGGGAAATTATCAAAATATTTATCAAATTTTACTTTCATTGAAGTAATAATGATTACATAATATTCATTACCCATATATTTTACAAAAATTTTAATTATTTTTGCCAGCATAAATAAAACAAATGGTGAAGTATGAATATATATAAGAAAATAATTTTGTTGAAGTATCAAAAATTTTTAAAAAATCTTTATACAAGGCTACATGGTGCCAATTAAGTTCTGTGGGAGTTAGTATTCCTCCTATTGATGTTGCTGCAAAAAATAAATCTATGGTTCTTCTTTGTTTACGAGCTATTTTTAACATATTATATGTTGAATTCTATCTACTATCTACACCTAAAATTAATTTTTTAAATAGCATATTTTTTCGTTGGCAAATTTTTTTATATTCCGAAATTCGATTAGCAAAAGACATAATAGTAACAACTACACTTTTTATTACAAGTACAGAAGTCTCGTATACATGCATAGCTTCTTTAACAATTAAATTTAAAATATGGGCACAACAATGAATATAAAATAAATCACCATTAACAAGTAATTGTAAAGTTGATTTTAAATGGGTTACAGTTTGATTATAATATGCTGTATTATCTAACCTAATCATAAATATTTTATTTTGTAAAGCCCACTCATACAATACATTTCTTATTTCTATGCCAAGCGAATGACCAATGTATGGAAGTTCAACTAATTTAAATGAAATAATTTTTTTATTTAATTTCGAATCATTATCAATAAAATGTGCAGTGATACATTGATATTCAAAACCATTATTTGACCATAGATTAGATGTTAAACAAATTCTTCCATTCAAATTTTTAAAGATGCCAAATAACTCACTTTTAACATTCTCAAATTGCTTTAAAATCCTGTTTCTAATATAGTATTTCTTGAAAAACTTTGATATTGCGGTGCAAAAATTTCGTGAATCATTTCGGTAAAATCAGGCATTCACTAGTAATAAAAGGTTGTTCTTTTTTAATAATATAATCAACTACAAAATTTTGTGCACGTATAGAATCATATGAAAATATTTGCAAATTACCAGTTGATTAAGCCCCTAATTGCATTTGATTTCGAATATTAAGTTGTTGACTTTGTAAATGTTTGTTACCATGCCTTTTTAGATGACTGGTGCCCCTTACAGATGCAACACTAAGTAAATGTGTAGAACATTTACGTTTTGCTTTAAATGTGATTGTACTATCAGGATTATTTATGGATATCTGAAAATACCATCGCTCAATTTTAAGGGCAAAGTCATCAATTCGATAAAATATAAATTAATTTGACAAAAATAAATGTCAAAAAAATATTTTTTACTCACCAAAGATAAAATTATGGAAAATTGATAAACCCTTTAGACATTTGTTTTTATTTCTTTTACGAAATTAATTTTTATTATATATTTAGATGTTGATCATGTAATGAGTGGCTGTTAGGATTTTAATGTGTAATTGATATATTTAATATATGAAATATTTTTAGTTTTGAATTTTTGATTTAATGGATTGGTTTAATAATGTTATCAAAGTTGTTGCCATATTTAACTTTTGAAAAAATGAAAACTAATTTAATAAAAATAAAAAAACCCTCATTACATGATCATCATCCAAACGCATAATAAAAATTAATTTGGTAAAAAAAAAATGTCTAAAAGATTTTTCAATTTTACATAATTTTATCTTTAGTGGGTAGGAATAATTTTTAAAAATTCAAAAATACTTTTGTGACACTTATTTTTGTCAAATTAGGCCTCGTTTGTCCACTATACATTTTAGCCGAAAAATTAAAAAGTCATTATAAGTTGTCACACCACTCTCTCTAGTTTATATTTTATCAAATTGATGACTTTACCCTTGAAATTGAGCAATGGTATCTTCAATTGTCCTTATTTGGAACAAGATTCAAAATTCATGTTTATTTGGATCCTTTGAGAGGAAGATTGGACTAATAGTTCGTGGGATCTACCTAAAGAGTGTTTACTTGGTGATATTAGTGAGATGATTAACTATCCCCTTGAATTAGTAATCCCTCCATGTGGTAGGACTAACAAAGCCATGAAAAGGTTTGGATTAGAAATTGAGTAAGGGAATTAGTGAATTTTTAAATAATTTTTAAGTAAAAAATATATTTTTTAGACCCAAATTTTTTTTTATAATATTAAAAAAATACAACAAATTAAAAAATATTAGTTTAAATATTAATACTATCTATAGTATTCTTAATCCAGTGGTATGCAAACAAACACTATTTATCTTACATTTTCAACTTAATACAACTACACTAATAATCTCTTCATTCAATCTTACCGTGATCTTAATCCATTCTATTATATGAAGCTAAACAAACATGACCCTAATGAGTTAGAAGGAAGAAAGAAGGAATACAGAGATAGAGACATGAGGGATGAGAAATGTTGGCTTTAGGGATATAATAATGGCCCGGCCCCGCCTGGCCCAAGCGGGCTGGGTCGGGTCAGCCCATGGGCCAAAAAATGGGATCCAGGCCTAGGCCCAAGTCTAAATCCACTCATAATAGCACTTGGGCCGCAGGCTTAGAGCCGTAGACCGAGCCTAATTGAGCCTTTTATATATATATATATATATTATTAGGAATAAAAAATAAAAGAAAAATTATACTAGAGTATTTTAATTAAGATTAACGAAATCTTTTGTTTGGTTATGTTTCATGGTGATATTTAAATTTAATTAAATATGATTTATGTTTTTTTAATTATGAACTTATAACTAAAAAAGTACGCAATTATGTAATTTTTTCTCTTTCAAAATGAATAATTTTATATATATGAAAACGAAACTTTCAATATTACAATATTAAATTATTTATATAACATTTATTGAATGAATAATTTTTTTTTCAAAATGAAATAAAATATTACAAAAATTGATATTATTAAATAAAATAGATGTAGATTATTAATGATGGTAGAGCAATTGCATTACTATAGGTCAAGTATATCCCAACTAGGTTGGCACCTACTAGCCTACCAATTATTTGCATTATATTCCACCTCAATAATCTAAAAAAAAAAGAAAAGAAATGAAATGAAATAGTAAAAAACAAATTGTTGATCAATCATTGGAGGAGACAGACATTTCAGTCGCGTTGCCCGAGGATATGTCATCCAAATCATTTTTAATTCACTCATTTTCACTATAATTTTGTCTTCTTGTAAACGCATGTATATGATCTCTGGATATTATCAGTGCCTCAATCATTTGGGGTGAAAGCCTGCTCCGATAATCGCTCAGCACCCATCCACCTGCACTAAAAGTTGTTTCCGAAGCAACTGTAGAAATATGAATGGTTAGTATGTCACGGGCCATCTGTGAAACTACAGGCCACATAGTTTCATTTTGGTTTCACCATTCCAAAATGTCAAAATCATCGGAATCATCCAATGACGGGTTTTTCAAATAATGTTATAGTTCATAACTACTTACACTTATATATTGAGATATTCTTCTACTTTTTATTACTGAAAAAACACTTAATCTCCCGCCTCGAGATGAGACATCTAATATAGTGTGTGTAGGTATATTTACAAATGCAGTTGCCCTGTACTCTTCAAATAATTTGTTACATGTTTGCATAATAGGGGTAAATTGTGTTTGATCAACGAAAAGACGTTCTAAAAATTCTTGTAAACTAATTTCTTTACACCTAGGATCAATTATTATGGCTCAACCTAATAGATGAGGCACATGATCAAAATATTTATCAAATTTTGCTTTCATTGAAGTAATAATGATTACATAATATTCATTACCTATATATTTTACGAAAATTTTAATTATTTCTGCTAGCATAAGTAAAACAAATGGTGAAGTATGAATATATATAAAAAAATAATTTTTTTGAAGTATCAAAAACTTTTAAAAAATCTTTATATAAGGTTACTTGATGCCAATTAAGTTATGTGGGAGTCAGTACTCCTCCTATTGATGTTGTTGCAAAAAATAAATCTATTGTTCTTCTTTGTTTACGTGCTATTTTTAACATATTATATATTGAATTTCACCTACTATCTACATCTAAAATTAATTTTTTAAATAGCATATTTTCTCGTTGACAAATTTTTATATATTCTGAAATTCGATTAGCAAAAGATATAATAGTAACAGCTGTATTTTTTGTTACAAGTACAGAAGTCTCGTATATATATATATATATATATATGCATAGCTTCTTTAACAATTAAATTTAAAATATGGGCACAACAGTGAATATAAAATAAATCACCATCAACAAGTAATTGTAAAGTTGATTTTAAATGGGTTACAGTTTGATTATAATATGCTGCATTATCTAAACTAATCATAAATATTTTATTTTGTAAAACCCACTCATATAATACATTTCTTATTTCTACATCAAGCGAATGACCAGTGTATGGAAGTTCAACTAATTTAAATGAAATAATTTTTTTATTTAATTTTCAATCATTATTAATAAAATGTGCAGTAATACATTGATATTCAAAACCATTATTTGACCATAGATCAGATGTTAAACAAACTCTTCCATTCAAATTTTTAAAGATGTCAAATAACTCACTTTTAACATTCTCAAATTGCTTTAAAATCCTATTTCTAATATAGTATTTCTTGAAAAACTTTGATATTGCGGTGCAAAAATTTCGTGAATCATTTCGGTAAAATCAGACATTCACTAGTAATAAAAGGTTGTTCTTTTTTAATAATATAATCAACTACAGAATTTTGTGCACATATAGAATCAAATGAACATATTTACAAATTACCAGTTGATTAAGCCCTTAATTGCATTTGACTTCGAATATTAAGTTGTTGACTTTGTAAATGTTTGTTACCATGCCTTTTTAGATGACTAGTACCCCTTGCAGATGCAAGACTAAGTAAATGTGTAGAATATTTACATTTTGCTTTAAATGTAATTGTACCATCAGGATTATTTATAGATATTTTTTCAAAATGTTTCCAAACACTACTACTTCTGCTCCTAGATAATGATCCAACTGTTGGAAAAGGGATATTAGAAGGAAAA